>CAXAMN010022573.1:516513-629145 GCA_963970005.1 Durusdinium trenchii | reverse complement strand
GTGGAGTGGAGTGGAGTGGAGTGGAGTGGAGTGGAGTGGAGTGGAGTAGGGCGGAGCGGAGTCTTCACCCAATTTTCTTGATCATAAACAGGGTTTGCCTGCTGTCTGAACCTAGAATATGTATTTGCAATCAACTACTGTATCAACTTCTTTAAACTTAAAGCAGGCCAGATTACCAGAAGTATTATCATATAATATCATATGCTAAGCTGATGAACCCTCTTCCAGGAATTCCCCAAAAGAGCCCCCACGATCCTGGCACGCACGTGCGCACAACAAAAGAGAAACAAGCTCACTGGCACGCACGTGGCACATCACCCGGTGCGACTTCTCTAGCGCAGCATCACCCGGTGGCACCACAAGGTTCTTGATGGTACTCCAAACTCGCACGAAGGCCGGTGGCGCGTTGACAATGAGCACCTCGCGTCCCCGCGGATCGATCTGCGGAGAGAACGACAACAACGCGGGAACGGCCTTCGACGTGGCGATGTGCGGTGTCGATCTGCGGATCGAGCATGCGAAACGTCCGTGGATGAATACTCTCAGGTTCTTTTGGTCCAGATTAATCATCCTGCACATGTTCGAGATGAATCGACATGATATGAAATGATGCCATAATATGCCATAGATTCTCTCTCTAGATCGATTTTACAGGACCAATTCCATCCTCCACCACCCTCCTCATGTCCTCCACCTCCACAGCACCTGGCTATCGCCAAGCAGCTCGGCGTCCCGTGCGTGGCACCAGGTACATGCGAGTCTTCAGGAGCTTGCCCAAAGTCTTCAAGGAGCTGGGCTTGAAGCGGCTCCAGCCTGGACTCCAGGGCCCTCAAGATCCCATGTAGGGATCCTATATATGCCCTACAAGTCAGCTTGACCTCATTTTACTGGATATGGCTATACAAAATCAATACTGAAGGAGGTAACAGACCAGGTTTTACTGGGTCTTTGGACTTGTAGGGTATTCCTATATATGCCCTACAATACTCCAGGCCCTGGAGATCCGATCTTCGATCCGTTCGATCTCGGGGAGGGGCGCGGCTAGGGGTGTTGCGTTCGATGCATTGACCAGGCCGCAGCAGGCCGCCGCTAGCCGTTTAGGTATGGTGGTTCCGATGGGTCCCTTAAGCCTCAGAGTCAGGACCGAAGCCGTTCGTCCGGTGCTTTTGGGACACCCCCCTTGGCACCTCTAAGGGGCTATTTAGGCACCTCAAACGGTAGAGCATTGTAGGGCATATAGGGAGCGGTAGCTACAGTAGAAAGAGTAAACAGGCCTTGGCTTCTGCTTGGTTCCTGTCTTATTGGATGAGCTGTTACCAGTGGCAGCACCCTTCTGGGAAAAAACATACTCAAATCACCGGACATATAAGCAGAACCTGTGC
Source organism: Durusdinium trenchii (assembly GCA_963970005.1). Classification (NCBI taxonomy): domain Eukaryota; class Dinophyceae; order Suessiales; family Symbiodiniaceae; genus Durusdinium; species Durusdinium trenchii. The sequence goes on along the minus strand of CAXAMN010022573.1, from coordinate 627,763 downwards.
TGAGTCCTCATGGTTCCGAGTCCTCATGTTTACCACTGCACGTCCCACCCAGCTAAACGGACCTTCCTGGGTGGACCTGTCGACCCTGTCGAGCAGCTGATGCCCTCCAGGTCCTGCACCAAGGTGGCGTTCACGAAGGCCTCTCCCCGCCGCAGCGCGTCCTGACGACGTGTTCACCGGCTCGAGGGAGCTGAAGCTGGCCCATCCGGGCTCCGGAGGAGGGATGACTGAACCTGGCACCCACGGCCTAGACCGTCCCACCTTCTTCTCAGAAGGTACGACTGGAGCCGGGCTATGGAAACTCGCACGCATGGTCCCGAGTTTGGAGGACGATGAAGTCCGTTTTGGAACAGGTGGCGCACTCACTCCTCTCCACGATTGTTTCGAGGAGCGTGCATCCCCTATCATCCCCTTCTACATTGTGTTTAAAACCTATCATCTCATGTCTCCAGGTATCCATAATCCATATTATAGTATCCATTTTGATATCGCCTAAAATGGTGGAAGTAAGTGGAAGTAAGTGGAAGTGCTCTCCAAAAAATAGTCGGAACTACATCAGGTGCTCCTGGACTCTCTCAAATGTGGGCCATGACACCATCAGCAAATGGGGGAGGTGGTCATCCGCATGATGTCATCTGAGAAAGCCCTAGTCATCACATGTTACATAAGTACACACTGGGTTCGGAGCCTACTTGGTTGATATGGGCGGCCATCCGCTTGCTTACCATCAGCGGCGTGAGCGCGGGCAGGAAGTCAGGAAATCCAGGGAAATTGGGTTCGGAGATCTAACAGCAGCCAGAACATGCCAGGAAGATGTTTGGACAAGGGACTACAACCGTACTACACCCTGGGTTTATCTGGATCTGTTTTAGCTCATTGACTTGCAACTCTGGGTTTGACCACTTTCTGAATACTCGACAGGGCCAAAACCCAGAAATGATCGTATTGTTCTTGTCCTCGTGCCTCAACAAATCCCAGATTTGAAAGTAGACATGGATGGGTCAACCCGTCCTCAAACCAAAACAAAACAAGCACATGTTGCTTTCAGATTCTGCAGCTATATGAATCCAAGTCCATGCCAGCTATGAATCCACGTGCTGGCGGCTCCGACGCTCCGCCCTGGGCGCTTAGCCTGCCTCCTCGCAGCCCGACAGGGTCCGGAGGCAATGCACGATGTCCATCTTCCTTGGATTGGTGAACTATCCCAGGAGCACAAGCAGCAATGATCATGTTAGAAACAGGGCGGGCCAGTCGCATGCTCCAGTTGCCATGACATGAGATGACCCACAACCCTCCCAGAATCAAGTTCCAGGCATTAGTAAGTATATATAAATATAGCTTGAAACATGGCTTAAGCCGTGCTTCCCTTCCCTTTGGAGGAATGACATGCTTCCCCTGCAACCTTTCCCGAACATCTCAGCCAATCGTTGGCTCACGTCTCACATCACAGCTCCTGTCGGGAGTCCCGTCGCTCTAAAGCTCCTCACCAGCCTCACCTGTTAACTCCTTAATGGAACATGTGCCCAGCTCCATGCCAGTCATGGCAACAGCCAGCTCCCCCATGACTACACAATAGATCTTACGGCCACGTCCGCAACTGAGAAGTATCCAGGTGATCTCTTTGATGTTTTAACATGTTCATGAATCATGGAAATATCTTGTAGAACTCTCGAACTCACCTTCAGTCTCGGCTCTGGAGAACTTCATAGGGCACATTGTCATAGAGTGTCGACCAATCCGCTCGGCCCAACCTCTCCTCAGCTTCCACGGGAATCGCTTCCCATCGGTGCCTTTTTCTCGTAAAGCGGCCAAAAGACTCCCAGAACTGCCGCCCTTCTTAGAACCAAAGGATACCAAAGGCGACCTGAAAATCTCCAAGGCGACCTGACGTTCTTTTTGAGTGGTCTTGACGTGTCTTGGTTTTTGGCTGAGAGACACGCTAACCCTTCATATTAGATAGTAAGATAATGATAGCCCTTGCACAATCCGTCTGCAAAGGATCATAATTACCAAATACCACCAAACGAATTTCCCTCCATTCTCGAGGAGAGGCTAAATTTGATTTATGGCAAACATTGGCAAACCCCTACAGAAGCCTTGGGCGACACAAAACCCTCAAGAAACTCCGCTCAGTTTCCAACTTGTCCACCCCGGACCCTGACGACCCCGACTTCAGTTTACGTAACTAGCCCATCAACATCCGAATTGCACCATATATATATATATATATCCCAGACACGACCCATGGGCCCATGGAACTGCCATATATGCCTACATTAGGGTGGTGCCAGGCAAGTCTGTCTGGGGCGGCAGTCCGACCTGGCAGTCCCAGACAGGTCGTGTCTGCGTCTAGTAACACCCTGTTCGTTCCTAAACCTCCCCCCAACAAGGCCATGGCGGCCATGGCCCGGGCTCCCACCAGTTGCCACCTCTCCAGCCACAGCGACCACCTCTCGAGCGACACCAAGGCTCTAAAGCCACAGGTTCACCTTCACGGCCGTGGCCTGGCATGTTCTGCGCCAGTCGACGGGGTTTCTCGGTGAAGAATACCCAGACCATCTATGTCTGGACCTTCCAAGTGACCCCAGGGTTTGAGGTCGCTGAGGTCATTTTGAGGGTCCTGTGATGTATGGAATAGTTGCAGTACATACATTTGAACGATCATGGTTACATGGAGAATGAGCCCGAAAGGAAGACAATGACATCCACTACAAACAGGTAGTTTTCCACTTCCATGTTAGTTCCAGGGAGAGTACCCCCCTGAAAACGACCTCCAATGTAGGTAATTCTTCCCGTCCCATGGATGCTCTGGGATTTTATGACTCATTCAGGGTCAGCCTTCCAGGACTGGATCCTCCACCAATAGCAATAGTGATATCACAGACGAACGGATACAATGACGAACGGATCTTCGCCTCCAATGACTAGGATTAGCATATCAATTGGAGATGTGTCTGTTCTTGTCTTCTGCTTGTCTTTGTGTCACATCGATAGCAGTGCCACGACCAAGCCACGTCTTCCAGCGAAATTGGCACCAAACCGCTTGCAATAAAGATAGTTCTTATGGTCAAACTAGCGTAGGTCCTTCCGTTCACAGCATTGACATCACCGGAACCGGATTGTCTGACATGTGATTTTCTTGCGACGTCGGCGTGACGGGTGCGATCGTCTCATCGTCTGTCTCAAACGTGTGTCTTTTGGAGCTTTTCAGGCCCCCGGGAGCACTGGAGCACTGACCGTCAGAAACCGTCAGTTCGACCGTCGGAACCCGTCAGAAACCGAACGTCGACCGCGCGGAGTCGGATCGAGAGCGGCGTTTTTCCGACAGCGACCTACAACAACGTTGGAGTGGTCGCTGGTGAGCTGCTCCAGCCGGATGCTCGGTGCCCGTAATTGGGTGACCCCATGACACGATAAGGGGCGTTCAAAAGCGCCAAACGACCACGTTCTAGATATGACCAACTCCGTGACCCCTCAAATGTTCTGTGAGCAACTCTGTAATTGAGCCCAGACATCCTGGTGAAGTCAGTTGGCAGAACTGTAGAACCATCCAGGACTCCAGGGTGTTCAATTCTCGAAGCTGCACGCAACATCAACTGCCCCTAGGGATCTGCAATAGCTTCTCAGGTTCGGTACGACTGGACTAGACAATGGGCACCTACAAGGGCATGTGGATCCATAGGGATTCAACCGGTTTCAACCCCTTTTTTTTTGGAATATCGATTCTTGTTCAACATCCTTCGGAATTCTTCGATATCTGCCTTGAAAGACTCAAACGAGGAAAAACAACCACTTCTGCACTTGAACTTGCAATTGGTAGGTGGAACCGCCGGTCAACCCGGATGTCGGTAGCTATAGCCAGCCATAAGCCAACATTTGAGAATTCTGCTGCCCTTACTTCTCAAGTTGGGTGGTACTGCATGACGGTGACATCGACGTTGCGAGGTCGTTTGGGCATGGTTTGGGAAGACTATGGACCCCTTACGATCCCTTATGATCCCCCCTGTGTTGTACCGGTTACCCTCACACCTAGATGTTCAAAGAACCCAAGGCCTTGACAGTTAACAAATGTAAAACAATCGTGGGATAACACACGGGAATCCTTATGCGGCAAACCACGGCCGAGTGACCATGACCAACAACCTGGATCCAACGAAAACAACTGTTACAAATGATGGTCCAATGAGTTTTCCATCGGCTCCATGTATGGAAGTCTATGCCGCCCCATTGACCCCTCAAATCGGCAGTCCTATGGCAGTCCCACTAGTCACCGTCCGGGTTGTCCATCCCCAAAACCAAAGAAGAGACCTCATTGCCATTGCCTTACTTCGCACCCACACCTTCCTTCGGAGGCCGAACGGCGTCGCCTAAGAATCCACCGGAGGGCCACCAGGGGGCTAAAACTCGCTCATAGAGCTCGAGATTCCTGGGGACATGCGAGACGGTGAGGGGCGATCAGGGCGACGTGAAACACGGAACAAAGCCCTTAACCACTTGTTTTCACGGGTTTTGACCTACGGCCTGGATCCATCCGACCTGCCGAAGTGTAGAAGACCCCTTTCCGAGACATTCTACATCATGGGGCTCGCAAAGAGTCATTGGGTCATAGACGTTACATTACACCCTAGAATCCTTGGGCTGTCGTAGGGGTCGGACCCTCCGGAACCTCAAAACCCTATCTGTTTGAGGGCCCAGATTCTTAGGGCAGTAAATTAACTATGTTTGCAGCGTGCAGCCGCAGCAACCCAATGATCCGCAAGCCCACATGGGTGTCAGAAGCTTCCTTTTCTTCTCAACCAACGCGACGGACGCGACGAACACCACGGACACCTTCCCGCGTTCGACATGAAAAAGCGCCGAAGTTCCAACATCTTTCCCGACCGTCACTGTCGTTGCTGCTGAGTGTGTGGGTCGATGCTAGGATCTGCAGCTCACCGTGGCGATTGATGGTTCATGAAGTGGAGGTGAATGCACCAAAACGCCAAGGCCAAAACACACCAATTTTCCTGGCCGGACAAACATGGGAGAACATGCACAAAAACGCACGAAAACGCAGTTGAAGTAAAGGAACCGCAAAACTGTCAACCAAGTCAACTTGGGCATCTGATACTCCCCCTTGGCTGCCTGATTTTTTCGGGCATTTGGACGCATTTGGTTCATGGAGGGGTTCCAGTTTTGTTCTTGCCCGACCTTGAGGAGAACAGAAAAATTACAGTCTGAAAACATTGTCCGAGCCTGATCCAAGAAGGCCAATCCCACTCTACACCATGAAAGTTCACCCGGTTCTTCTCACGTCCGCTTCTCCCACCGTCCGTCAATAACCATCATTCGAATTCATTCGATAAGGATGGACCGATGTCGACCGGGGTGAGTTCGAAGGGCTACATAATATAGAATATGGGTTGCATCCTAAAAAATCCGAGCGGCCGGTGACTCCGCCTTGTTCTGGGACAGTGGGTTACATACAGTAAATTTAGATATCACAAATGTTTGTTTTCTAAATTGATGACAGTCGATGACTCTCCAAATTGGTGAGCTCGGGGGGGGTGCACACTTTGAACCTTCTGCATAGTAAGCAACCAACCAAGAAAATCAACGACCCATCCTCGCCCTGCTGCCAAAAGCATGCGATCCATGCTCATGCTAAGGCTCCAGTGGGTTAGCGCACGGCCCACATCATGTTGTCGCTGCCAGTCCATCTTGGTTCGAGGAAGATCGTGGTGGAACATGGTGGAGCCCCCCAAAATGCTGCTGCTAGCTAAACTTGAAAACATTCAAAACGTTGAAACGCAGCAGCTCCCATTTTCTCGCTGCACGCGCCAGGGGCGGGAGGGCATGAAGTTGTGTCATGAGAAACACTCTTCCCATTCACGTTGGTCAACATCCAGATCCTCTGCAGGCCATACTCAACGCCGGCAGGTGATAGAGCAACACTTCGACCCCACCCCCTACAGAGTAACCAAGCCTCGCCCCACAAGGGCAGAGTGGCTACAGCCACCGAGCGCGTTCACCGCCCAACAATCCAAGCCGCGCACATCCCGCACTGCAACAAAGGCGGGATGGGGGGTAACCAGCATCAAAGGAAGAGAACATAAACCTGTTCCATGTAGGGCTGGGTGGGAGTGGAACAATTATCCAAAACTGGTCCAAAACCGTTTTGGATCCTCTTGAGCATTAACCGCATTAGCCGCGGCGGCGTGCATAAATGCACAACCTGCTCACAAAAAAAACATCCCAACTGGTTAGAATGACTCTATGTCCACCACAACTGCCCTAAAGCACGAGACAATAAAAGGACCAATGTGGGCATAATTATGTGTGTGTCACGCAAACCTGTGTAGTCCAACAAGGCCTTCCGGCCTTTAGTGTTTAAACATTGTGGAGGGCTAATTTTTCTGAACATTTGGGGTTTCCACGCGCCTGGTTCGCAAGCAACGCCTCAACAAAGGAAACGCTAAGCATCACCAGTGCATATGTGGTTTTCCACCCCCGATATATAGACCATAGGGGTAACAGCCAAGAATTCGGCATTGCACTGCGTCGCACAACTTCAAGAGGCCGCTAAACGCCCAGATGATACCCAACGTCATTCTTAGTCTTCTGAAGGGCACTTGACATGTGACCCATAAACAAGGCCCAAGGCGACGGCTAACTGAGGTTTACAATTCCTCGACTAGTGACTAGCGCCTCGAATAATAAGGATCAAAGCCAACAGCTTCCCTACAGTACACCCCCCTAAGTTTTGCCAATCATCGGCTCAGAGCTGCGACTGCCCTTACCCCACTTGTCAGCCTTGCAGAGTTATCTGTCCCTTCATCTAAAATAGAGGACTATGCAGCCGGCGTCTTTAATAAGGTGCATGACAAGGCGCTGCCTCGCGGAACGCCTCTTCTGCCGCTGGAGGCTTCCCGTCACCTTCCCGGTAAAAGCCTGGGACATGTAGGTTTTCAGCGACCGGCCCAGCAGTAACAGCAGCATGCATTGTGGCCCCAACGCCGCAGCCACGAAAAATTGTCGAAAGCGGGCAGGCGCCAAATCTACAGCCCACCGGAGGTAGCATTAGACAAGCCCGTAGCTGGGACGGCTAGACCGCATGATACCGGATGGCTGTTGCAAGCACCTTCGTGGAGCACTTCGGAGCATGAGGGGGGGGCACGCCTGCACTACAATCAGCCAGGTTGAATGATGCGCATGTGCAACAACTGGGCCGTCGTCGTCTTAGCATGTCTTAGCCATGCAGCAGCAGTGCTTTACGACAGACGCCTTCGCCGCCAGGAGGCTTGGGACGATGATAATTAACATTCGGCCGAAGCGCCGTTGAAGTAAATGAGATCGCCTTGTTCGACTCCTCCATTAGAGAAAACAGACCGGTCTACCCATTAGCGCCATAAATAAGATCTCCCTTTTGTACACATGCGAACCTAACGGGGCTTTCTGAACCATAGACACAGGTCTCCAGCGGCACATGAGTAGGTCACAAAAGTGTGCCGGTCGTGGGCTTATGAGATTGATTGGGAGTCACCCAATTGAGGTGCACACCGATTGGGATGTTGGTTCGTCTATATAAGTCTTTAGAGCTCAGGGTTTTCTGATCAAATCGATCAACCTTCAGGATTGGACATGAGCGCGTCCAAAAAGGGTCACTGCCGGTCATCTGATAGGATCGATCGGAGTTGGGGCGAGCCTGGTTTGCCATGTGGATCGTGGAGGTTTGGCATCATTACCCTCAAGGGCTGAATGATTCTGAATGATCCCTGTTTTTACCTGCAGTCGGGAATTTCAGATTTGATTTTAGTGATTCTGCGGGTCAGAATGCCTCAACTTGTCTTGTGCTCCTGCAATCTTCCACCACGGTCGGTTTCTCTTCACAGCCAGGCAGTTTGGAGGGCCCAAGAGATCTTTCAGGCATTATGAGGGACTCTCCCCCAGCAAATGCACAGGAAACAACATGATTCACACGGCCGTCGCAACCTGCATATCACAAAACAACTGAATATCAAAGATCCAAAGCATTTTTGTATGTTTTGTTGTTTTGCGGCGGTCCACCAATTCGATGAAACCCAGCCATGTGGTTTCAGCATGTTGATCTCAAGTGAAATCCTCTCGCTCCCAACATATGGCTGTTGGAAAACGTGGTGATCTTCCAGGAGCTTCATGTAGAAAACCTCCTTAAGCAGCTTGTATGATAAGCTCCTTAAGCAGCTACATGAAGCTTACCTCTACATGTTGTCCCAAAGAACAACCTCCTTACCCAATCTAGGCTGAGAACAGCTCAGCAGCCTCCTGAGGACGAAAAAAGGGATCCAAGCATGAATATCCATGAATGAATCAAAAGGATCATGTACCAGGACCCTCCAAGGGGTGTCCAATGGACTACCCCACACTACCTATAGGCTTCCATTGGGCACCCCTTGGAGGGTCCAGGTATAAATAAATATATATATATATGACATCCTAAGACATGTTGACACATCAACACACTGCTACACGGTGCCTGCTTTTGCGGACCCATATATTTCCCACGTGCCACCCATGGCAGTCCATGGCCACAGTGGGGGAAAAAGAACAAACACGGTGTCCGCGCGGATTTGGCCCCTCGTGGCGGATGCAGATTGCGCGTGCGCAGATGGCGCGCGCTTGGAGCGAGCCACGCAGCAAGGTGCCAAAGTCCTGAGTGGTGAGACTCAGATGACCCAGCCGCGCTGCATAAAAGGACTCGCGACTATAAGGACTTTCCTTAACAGTTAGATCAGGTTTGATCTGTATGACAGGAGCTTCATGTAGACTCTTGATGGTTCTTCCATCTCCATTTTGGATTGTACGTTAAAAAACCTCTTTATATGAAGAATCATATCCCAAACACTCCATGTATGCCATACAACATGCCTACATTGACCCCCAAACCACCCCAATGTAGGCATATATACCTATACATCTTCCTTTGTATGTATTTTTTAAGTTGTTTCGAACAAAACATGGTTGTTGGGGCAGGCGGCGCAAATTTCTGCAGTGCAGCACTTTTTGGATTTTGGATAGAATGGGGGAAATTATAAATTTTTACACATCACCCAAAAGAAACACAAGTAAAGAAACTGCGCAAAACGGCGCCAAAACGGCGCAAAACGGCACCGAAACAGCGCAATTTGTTTGCGCATGGTTTTGTTGCACTACTGAAAGTCCAAAGTGGCAGGCAAACCCATGAAGCGGCAGTTTTTCCAGAAAACGACTAAAACTACATCAAGCGACAGAAATTAGTTGAGTTTCACAAAACGACAACTATTTTACATACCCGGGTGTCTTAGGTATGTCATACATGGAGTGTTTGGGTATGGGCTGTTTTATTGATCAATCAAGAGCCTGGTCTGCATTATCTGACTTATGGCTTGAACATCCAACGACTCTCCCCTCTAGGTTGAAGGATCCCATATGGATCCTAAGGCGGGACCAAACACCTCGAAGATTCATGAGACACTTCGGTGATTTCAGGGGTCACTTGCGGGCATATTGCCCATGGAGCGTCGACGGGACATGGTGTTCGCTTATAGACCTCCCCTATAGGGATCCAGTTCTTTCCTTCTCAGGTTCGGTATGACTGGACCCGAACATGGCACCCATAATTCACACTGTCTCCAATCACCGTACCTGAGACGGTACAACTGGATCCCGAGACCACCGCGCCTTGGTTTCCAAGACCGGGCTCCAAGGCTCAGTCCGACAGTCCGACAAATCCGCCAAACGCCGTTGAAGCTTCTGCACGCCTGCAGCGAGGGCAGGCGTTTCGGCAGGCGTTTCCCATGCCGGTGGAGATGAGGACATGGCGATGAGGACATGGGGGGGTTGTAGATGGTTGGAGTTGTTGGTCGTGGTGAACCACCCAACGCGATACTCCAAGTCTCGTTCAAGACTCCCCAACTGTTAACAACATGTTCCAACCCTCCAAAATCCTTCACTTTCACTCCGGTGCCCCCGCTGCCCCGTCCAAGGGCGGCCAGCGTCAGCTACTCACAAGAAGCGTCACATGTACTCACCCTTCTCTACAGCCGTCTGAGCATACCAAATCACCTAGGACCCCTGGGGGCCTCTTAGCCTCCATGGCCAGACGGCTCTCTTCTCTTCGCCACGTTTCGACGAGTTCGGTCGCCCGCTCCTGCGACATCCACCACATCGGGCGACCGCAACTGGCTGACCCGGTGCATCTGGGCGAGTGACCGAGTGACCGGCCGAGGGAATCGGCAACCGAGCCCGGCGCATCGGCGTTGTGTTGGGTGGTGAGTCGAAATGGCGAGCACAACTGCGAAACAATGCGATCTAAATACAGGTGCTTCTGGGAATGTATGGAGCCCGATGTCAAATCTGGGTGTCACCAAGCAGATTGACATACCAACTACCCCACACTACCTATATAGGCTTCCATTTGGGCACCCCTTGGAGGGTCCTGGTATAAAGCCCTTTTAACTTCACACCTGCTTCTGCTTCAACACGATCGCCAAGACACATCCTGCATCTCTGGAGGCTTTCCTCTGCAGGGATCTGGGCGCAAACCGCAGTACTTGTAGCGTCCGTAGTTGGAACGCCAGGCGTGTTCCTGCAGTCCGAGCGCAAACTCGGCATCGCCAAACTCCAAGAAGCGTCGAAACGTGCCAAGCGAGTCGGTGGATGTGGATCTTTCCAGCGGGCGAAAAGTCTAGCCGAGGAAATGGACCGTGTTTTTTCGTCTGGAAGTCGTGTAAGTAGTGCAACACCAGTCACATTGTAGTTTTGGTTATGGGCATATGACCATGAGTTGATCATCAAATGCAGTTCTAACCGTTGGCGAACTCCCCGTGCGGACCATCATCCGCTCACTGCTTAAGCTGTTGCTCACTCGACATGGCTTAAGGCACGGAGGTTTGGCACGGGTTTTACGGGGTCCCGTATCTCGGACACCTGCGACAACACCCGACTTAGACCCTGAGGGGCGCCCCAGACGTCTGGGGAGTAGAGAAAACAAGTAGAAACACCACCCAGTTCGGGTGGTTTCTAGATCACCCTGACTACGTATTAATGTGTCACGCATTTTACCCCCTCCCAAAAAAGAACCACAACAACAACAACCTCTGGTGCTGGTTGTTTCTGTTCCTCAATCCACCTCAACGGGTTTGCCCAGATCAGTAGAACCGTGGAACCACTATTTGGGATGCATCCCAGTGGCGGCGCTGCTGAGTGTCACCTCCCGCACGGTGCCTCGCTGTGGTCGCCGCCTACAGGTGCAGAAAGGTGTGGGTGCTGGGACCCCCTGACCAGGAAAGGTAGAAAGGGTGTCAACATGCCCATGGCGCATGGCCTCTGAACTCTTACAAAGAAGCTGGGTTTTTGCAGGCCAAAAGCCAAACGAACTGGGTCTATGACAGTGCATTGCTCGGAAAGCATCTCCTGAGGCTCTATGATCGATCGCCCTTCTCCTGACCCGTTTCGCCCCCAAGCTGAATCGAATGCTATAGCATAGCCTCTTCCAAAACGGGGCCAGCTATAGTATAGCAATCCCCGCAATGTCTTTTCTTCCTCTCAGGTCTCAAGCCACAACTCCAATATCTCCACCACCCACGCGCTTCTCGCGATACCATCTATCTCGCTGCCTTGAGCAGCAAAACCGCGAAAAGGTGGATGACGTGTCCTTGAACTTCACCACCTCCACCCTGGGCACAAATCGAGAAGAACTTCTGGCATCCTAGTGGCTGCAGTGGTTTTGGGCCGCCGGATCATAGCTTCATTTGTTTGCCCCCTCCCCATTGATCCAGCCAGGCTCCGAAACGCGGCGTGCCTGTGAAAGGAGTCCCAAACGGAAGAGAGTCGCATTCTACCCGGAAATTGGATGTGTGTGCTTTTTCCGGAAGCCCATGGAAACCTCACATGGTTCTCTCACCCTCCAAACTGAAGGTTTTCCGGTAGATGTTCCCTGAAACGCCAAGTCTGAGAATTACACTCTGACTGACTTGCCTCTATAGAAGAGGATTTCCACTTCGTGATGTGTTCGTCAGAACCCTCCGCACCAGGTGGGGGTCTTCCTGCTCATCGCTGAAAGCCTCGCCTTTCCGACGCCACGGCATTCGCCTCCGAAAGCTCCTGGCATGGCAAGAATGAGCGACACGGGACGGAGCGCTAGTGGTGCCAGGAGCGGTCTTTCAATGGCATTCATGGGCCAAACCCAGACGCTCCTGGAGCCTCATATGCAGGGGTTGGACCCGAATCCTATGGAGGGGTCCAAACCCTATGGTTTTGAGGGACCCAAGGGCTGTTTGGAGCGTCTGGGAAGAAAGAAAGAAAGTGCGATTCTTGTGAAATGATGTCAATGTGCGTGTCTTGTAGACAAATACATTGGAAGGCTATTCCACGCCTCTGGGCAAGCTCACAACATCTCACAACTATATATGTTCTGAAAAGAGGCAGTCAAATCAGACCTGTCAGGAAGAATTTCTTAGCCCCATGCAGGAGCGCTCTACACACAGCTGCACGGACGGAATCATGCAAGTAAACTGATATAGACCATCTTAAACCCTGAAGCAGGCTCCTTGATATAGGGGGGGTTCTACATTATGGAGGATGACCCTTCCAAAAGACTTGCACTTGCTGAGCGCCGCTTTCGCCCATGTCTGACGTACTCACCTCACGATGTCCCCATTCCGTCAGTCCTCCGCAGTTAGAACGTTGCAGGGGCCGCAGCACGTGAAATCCATCAGTACGCAGTTCAGCGTAGAGTGACGTAGGGGTTAGCCGTTTCATCTCCGTTCAAACTAGTCACGAGTCAAACCTATAAGTAGACCTTAAATTGGCTGCCGATGGGGCGTCCCCTGTTGCCAAGCGAGCCAAAGACAAAATGTCGCTGGTCCTGAAGAGGCTCCAAACCGCGTGTGATTGGTTTGCATCCCTGGTCATGTCCTTCTCTATTTATGCTTCTCTGAGGTGAATGATTGCCTTTTCTGGTGCCTCATGAGTGCAGCTCCTCCATGAGTGCAGCTTCCTGGCAAAAGGCTGCACCGGAGTAGATTCCAAGCACTGGATGGATTGCATCATCACAGCCCTCTGAAGGTGTCCACCGGAGAGCTTTGTACCGACCGATGTCTACGTCGCCACGCCGAGGGCACTAAACACTTCACATTGGGGTTTAAAAAGCGTCTCGGAGGGTGGAAAAAAAAAGGTTGGGGTTGAAAAAATATGTTGGAGGGTTGGATAAATATCCAGCCCGTTCACATTTGCTAGGGCTCCAACCATATCCTCAGGTTCGGTGGTTAGACCCCCCCTGGCACCCACCCCTGGCCCATCTTCTCAGGAGGTGGGCCAGGAGCCATAGGGATTAAAGAATCGGAAGCAAAAGTTTACTCGACCAAAACCATCAACCAGTCACTTAGTCACGTGCTTCTCGAGCAGGATCTTCAAGCGGTACCGATTGGGCAACTTTGGAAGTTGCCAAGTGAAGGACGTGTGCTTTCTTCTGCTTCGGTATATGCCCCATCCAATGGGTGCTGCTGCCTGGAAATCCTACGAAGTAGTGGGCTGGGTCGTCACGGGTAGTCCAGCTAGGACAGCCAAATAGGATGGTGCTTGTAGGTTGGCAAGTCTATGTAAGTCTTAAGTCTTAAGTATTACATGGAACCTGAAGAAAATTGACCTTTGGAAGACTATTCTCCTCTACACCCCGGTGGTTTTCGGGTTCCATGTGGGTCTCTTCCAGGGCGAATAAGTTAAACTCTCTGTCGCCAATAGCCTGGCATATTGAGGCATTAAGTTAAAGTCCAAGTTGGGGAGGCATCATATATACATGTGTTTCTCACAGACGCTCCTTTGTTCAAAATAGGCTTAGCTTTGAGTTGGTTGAGCTATCAGGGATTTCTCCACAGCTTCTTGGGAGTTCGACACCAGAATAAAAAACTCACTTTCGAGGGAGTCACGGAGTCTTTGGCGTCAAAAGTGGTAGGCCAAAAGTAAACACTCCAAAAGATCTCAAATTCACCAGGGTCGCTGGGATTTTCCCCTGCTCCGGAGAAATCACCGAGGTCCCCCATCTGCAAGACAAGGGCAGTGGTTGCATCATCCGTGGTTGGGAGTTTCTTAAAGAAACTTAGGAACCAAATTCCAAAATGGCTCCCCTTGAATGGAGCTTGAAGATTTTAAGACTTGCCAAGGCCCAGAACTCTCCTTCGACCCATGAAACGCCCCCACGAAACGCCCCTGCAACTTCCGACATCACTTCTGACATCACCACTGCAGCCCTGTAACTCACCCTTCAGAATTTCCACCTGTTCCTCTGGATCACTCAACCTTGTGGCGCGGATGCGATGCGACGGGCCCCGGACGGTGGTGAACCCCTGCACAGTACTTGAAGGACAACTGCAATCTTCAACGGGACCTTCAGTTCGTGACCTCTTTGGAGTCTCTGTTTGTGACCTCATTCTATCTCAAGTTCGGTCACTTTGAAGGTCCTGGGGCCACACCTGGGATGGAGAATCTCTCGATGACTCTCATTCACTGACCACCGAACACCTGCACCAACGAAACTCGACACGGAAAGAATCAAAGCCCCAGCACTGGGAGGCCACAACCTGCATATATCCCGGGCTCCAGTCATACCTTCGTTTTGAAGGTGGGACTGGGGGTTCGGATGCCAGGTTCGGGTCCAGTCATACCGAACCGCTTCGGAGGTCCAGGTGCGTCTTGAAACCACGCCCCTTCCAGGGCCGTCCGCCCGTCCAATCCGTCGAACGTGGACATCAATGGCCAAACACGACCGGTCTGGAACTGCCCGGACGGATTGCCGCCCCCTGGCACCACCCCTGGCCTGATCGGCATATATATATATATGATATATATGGCATGGCAGTCCCATGTGTCGTGTTTGGGAAGGGCTTTTCCGCCACGTGGGTTCCGGACATATCCGAGATGCCCCATCTCCAAAGGGTGAGAGCTGAAAGGCTGGGCTCGACATGGCGACATGTTTTCTCAGCTCAGTTCTGAAGATGTTCAGTCTGTCCAGCCGTCTACGAAGCCAAACTCCCAAGAAAATATCACCCTGGCAGGTTGACCCGGAATTCTGCTCATGTTCAGTGCTTCACCAGGGTCCTCCTGTTTTGATCCACTGTCATATCAATATCCCATGCTGGTCATCTCGTGTTTCTCCCATCGTCATCGATCCCTTCATCCCGCGCGCGGAGCTAAGGCTGCCAACTCCATCGCCTCCTCCTGGCAGGACGAAGCTCTCTTCGCAACACCCACACGTCATCCTGTGCAGGACTATATATCTCGCTCTTTGCTGTCCTGGCTGGACTACCCAGCCCAGCCCGTTACATACATAGGCAAGGTTGCAAAAGTCTGGTTGCAAACTTGCAAACCATGAAAACACACAGCAGTCTGGGCCTGACCCCTGGAAAAGCTCCACACAAAAGCTGACCCCCGCTCCTGGCACCGTTGGTGCATGCAACCACAAAAAAGTGTACATGAAGACTTTCTGAATCAACCTTTGCATGCTTAGATGGTGGAATATGCTGGAACGCCCTCAACAATCCTCCCGTCGTAAAATGCGTTGTCTGGTCTCATGAAGGCTGCTCGAATCGCTTGTCTGGGGCAAACGAAAATGTTTTATATAAAGCCAGTTGGGATTGGACCCCCGACAAAGGGGAGGGTCTTCATTTTATCGTCATTTCCATGAGACTTGCTTCACCATGAGACCCGCACCCCCTTTTTTTCCGGATCTGTGCCAGTTCATTTGGGGCGAACTGGTGGGCCTGGGCGATGCGATGCGTTGTGTGGCGCTCGTCGGGCGACTAGGTAGGAATGATCAGCAACCCTATCATCCAATATATACATGTACAGCTTCAAGCGGCATAAGTGTAAGTATATAATGTCCAATAAGTCCTCCTAGCCTATATCGCCTATATCATAGAAAAAACAGAGAATGGTATCATTGTGGTGAGGTAGTTCACCCTATTACCCTATCAGATTGCTGAACATCGATGTGAGCGGAAGGCGTAAGTGTTGAAAGCTTGTGAAAACCTGCGAATCCAGAAATCCCATCTTGGAAAGGATCCCTTGTTACCTTGTTACCTTGGTGTTAGATATGGAGGCCCTAGAGAAGAAGTGCTTCGAACATGACACATCTGAAGGCCGAAAGCCACGCAGGCCTGTGTTTTGACCTATATGTAGCCAAACTGATGAGTTACAGTATAGTATAATAGCTCATAGCTCCGGTATTTTCGGTATTTTCACCCATCTCTCCAAACCGAGAACAACACTGCTTGGGATGAGCAATGCGTTGCTAACAGATTGCGTAGCTAGCCCAGACCCAACCCAACCACAATCGACACAGTGAACTCTGACAAAAAAAATGTTGCAATGTCACCGCGAGCATGTTCGTTGGTGGGAACAATTGAAACTTGCATGGATCCGTCAATGCTTCGGCGCGTTTTGGAATGACACTTTCCTCCAAGCAATTACTCTTGATAATCTCATCGTCGATCATCTTCATCTATATAGATCTACTCCATGTCCACCATCCCATCACCATCACACCAGTGGCTGGCCACGCGCATCTCTTGTGGCCTCGCCGAACGGCGACGTATGCCAAACGGATCACCCAACCAAACGGACGCGTTCCCGTACTAAGCTGGAGAGTGTTGCAAATGTGTGTGTGTGTGTGTCCATAACTCGGTGCCAAGTGGTGTGAAGGAAAAGAGAGATCCAAACATATCAGGCAATTGCTCATCTGCAGTGGGGGCCACTGAAGAAGGATCAGCCTAACACGCGGCGCTCATGTGTGCTCCCACGCGCCTGGGCGCCTGGGTGGGAGAGGTGCCACTTAAGGACTTCAACCTCACCGGTGCGTGCTCATAGGCGCCGAGATGCGGCACATGGCAGCATGGCAGGTTCGTATGGCAAAGTACTTATAAGTGGATTGAGAGTAGATAGCAAAACATTCCCAAAAGGGGTGTTCTATTGAAACCCCTTTTGAAGCCAGTGCCATCTATTCTAAAACCAGCATTTTCAGCTACCTGCGAACCTCTACACCGGTTTTGGGTTTCGCGTGCATCCACCGTTGTCACTGCGAATGTCCCCGTCTCCAACTCAAAACACCAGCTCCAAACAACGGTGCTGCGGTTCCACTAGAAAAGCAGCAACAGGATCCAATGATCCAAGTGTCTGAACATTGCTTTGGCTTCGTTTTCAGAGCCCAAGAAGGTCTTCACTGCTGTCTCATGAGCAATTGGCTGGTGTCGGATGACTGACACGCGCTTGTCGCCGCTTGTCTTTGACGTGCGTTTCCTGTGCAAAAAGCCACGTCTTCGGCCAGTATCTGCAACATTTTCCGGAATGAATTAAGGAATTAAACTCTATCTGAGCAATTTGGTTCATTGGGGCAGGTTCAGGGGAGGAATAGTTCAGGATACTTGCTTTAAAAGCAATAAACAAATGAACAAACACACGCGCTTCAACAGGCCCGATCCCTAGTACAAAACCAATCTTCACACGACCTTTCCTATGGTGTTTCTACCACGTCAATCACCGGAACCGAACTGAGTTCGCGCGCGTCTCGCCCTCGAGTTCGCCCAGAAACGAGGTGATCTCCTGAGCTAAGGGTGAGGGCCCTGAGGTGCTCGGACTGCCTGCGGGCTGCGGGGGGGAAGCGACAAGGTGGGGAGCTGCTCAAAGCACAGTGGATCTGAAATGTGGTGGATCTGAGACTTCCTGACCCTAGGCCTCCAGTCATACCTTCGTTTCGGTTCGGTGGGACTGGGGCCCGGGTGCCAGCCACTCGGGTCCAGTCATACCGAACCGCTTCGGAGGTACGACGGGTCGGTATAGGGTGAATCATCCGGTTCCAAGAAATCCTCCAAGTCCATCAAGCCCATCAGAATTGTGTCCTCCAAGTTCAAGAAATCCTCCAAGTTTTGATCGAAATTGTGCCCGTGCACTGAATTTCTCCTCCCACTCGTGGCTTCCGCACTGTATAGGTCCTAGCTTTGAGATGTTCGGGACGCACTGGGGTGTGTAGAAGCATTCCCACCTGCCACAAATAACTGAACCATGTCGCTCGAGTTTAAAGAGAAGCGCGTAAGGTGTGCCCTGTCAGTATTCTGATTAGGTTAGTTTGATTGGATATTGGATATCTTATCAGCGAAGAAAGTAATTAACCTTTATGGACCTGCTATGAATACATTAATGCATTAATGTGGAGAGAGAAACCCGAGAATTGCCGGGAAACGATTCCCCTTCACATCACAGATCGTACAAAGATAGCATGTTTGGACTTTGAAACCTCTTCTCTGGGGATAGTTCGCCTCTTCGCAACACCGCCGCGCTGTTCCAAACGTGGATGCACTCGCCTTGGACCTTCTTGGGTGGAAAATGCAGGGAGTCGTAGTCTGGATCGCTGCTGAACTCCCCCTGCGGAGCTCGGAGCACTCGGAGTTCGCGGTGGTTCGTGGCGCGATCGCGGTGGATCGCGGATGAAGGGGGCTCGAGGGCCGAATGGAAGATCGGTCTTTTGGACCGGAACTCCCATAACTACTACTAGGAACAAGAAGCTACCCACCCACCCCTGGCCCACCTCCGTTTCGAAGATGGGCCAGGGGTGGGTGGGTGCCAGGGGGGTCGAATACCACCGGTCACTTGAGGAGATGGGACAGGAGCCCGAACGGGAATTACACGATGTGATCACACGTGATGGGTACGTATCCCAGCACCCGACGGCTAACAGGTCAGCACCTGCGACAGCGATAAGTCTCCAAAAACCACCAGACTGAGACCGGTTGGAGGCTGGAGGATACTTATAATAAGACTTATACATACAGTATACTGGTACTGCATAGTTCAGAGTTCAAAGCAATTTCATGTATAGTTCAAGCCAGATCTAAGGGTGGGTGGGCCTCTGACACAAAGAGGCCCACGCACATCTTATCTCATACAGGATACGTGTGTATGCTGATGCAAAGTCACAGGCTCCCTGGAAACTCCATCTCCAGAATTCCCAAACTCCAGCACCTCGCTCTGGGATCAGCCAAACCCAAACAATCCATGAAACTGGAATAGTTACATGCTTCATCCGACTGGTAAGGAATAAGGGCATGGATCCTGAGGTATCTACAGGGGTGGTTCATTCCCTCATTCTTACTACAGTAAGCACCAGTCTTTCAGTAAGCTCACAAAACCAGCAAGGGGTTGGGGGAACTGAGGGAACTTCCCCAGTCCGAGCTCCAGCTCTCTTGATGGAATATGCCATATGTGGATACCCCCGACACCTTCAAGCCGGATGGGGTTCCGGCCCTCCGGGCCCCCGGCCTCGCTGCTGTCACTGTCCGAGGACCGGGTCGTCCAACAACAGCAGCACCTGCATCCGCCGGACGCGCGTGCGGGTTTCATGGTGGGAATGAAGGCGGAATTCTCTGACGCGTAATGGGACTGTATAAACTTATCATATTACCCAAACGCGACCTGCCTGGGACTGCCAGTCCGGACTGCCGAGAAACGGCCAGGGGTGGTGCCAGGGATATATGTGCTGGTGCAAGATGAATGTCCTTGGCTTCCACGATGTGTGACACATCAAAGGCCCCGCCCACCTGCTGAGCTCTATGATCTCTATGTTGGTTCCGAATACCAACTGAGTGGTTTTCAGGTTCGTGGGTCTCGAAACCAGGGTGGGGCTGTCTGGACAGCCCCACCAGCCCACGATTCTGGGGTACCAAACACATCCACCCCAAACGAAACACCAGTTCCGCCAGGAAAAGACCCCGTGCTTTCCAACACTTCTTCGCTCGCGGCGCCGCGGAGTCACGTCCAGGACGCCTCATGCTGGCGCAATGTCGGTCAAATGGCTGGCTCGGAGTGTCAAGGTTTTGTGCACGCCTGCAGCCCTGACAAATGAACATATTACATAATACCAAGTATCTAGACTGAAATATTAGTCTGTATGAATGTCCATATCAGATTACAGTATACTATAATGTGTTATATTATATAATTATATATATATGTATGTATGTATGTATGTATGTATATCGCATCATATTGCATCCCTCTGTGTGTTCCTTTAGCTTGGGTGCACTTGAATCTATATACATGTTTCACTCTGCGCACATGCGGCCAAGAACAGTTGGTGCCTTGTGTTCTGTGAGGTTGGCTGCAGAACACTCGCTCTATGTGGTGACGTTGTGGAACCACTTTGAGCTTCATGTTCCTGCACTCATGGCGCTGCCAGCATGTCTCTAGACTTCCGAGCCCATTTGTTGCGTGTGAATCGACCCAAGTGCCGATCTTGGCTCAACTCCTGCATCTGACGACTGAAGAGACTTAGTCTATAGCGGATTTGCATGGAACAAAGGGCCTGAAAAGGGTCAATGTCACATATAGCTGTGACATGTTGAAGAGAGGGGTTTCGGTTGAATACCCTCGCATGACGCCCTGCAGGCACCTCATACAACACTCAAAACAAGTTCCCCGTACTGGTTCACCTCAACAATTGGTCGGGCTCATTCTGAACATAAGGATTTGCACAGTCCTGGAACCCACCGTCCGAAACAAAGACAAATCCCACATCAACCCCGCATACATTTGCCTGCCCTATCCTTTCTCGTACCTTACCGCGGCTGGACGACCCTCACTCATTCCTCCCCCCCCGGAACGGCGCGCAGTTCGCGCCGTTCGCGTTCACGACATGAAAGCGAGCAGGTGTGACGAACTCAGGGAAGGACGCTTGGATTCCTGCGTTGGAGCCCATTGGCCCAGCGTGGTTCGTTGGGGACACATCCGGAGCAACTGAGAGTCAAAGCCCTCCCGAAGGAAACTGGCCGAGTTGTGCGAAGCAATGTGAGAGATTATGGGTCTGGATAAACCTCCAAAATTCCAACACACCATCTGATTGAACATCGCTCTGCATAGCCTCCAGAGTCTTGGAAAGATCTGCGAACAAGGGTTTGGTGGGTACCACTGCCCAACATGGAGCGACAATGGAGCGTTTCACCTGCTGGACTCTTTTGGTTTCACCTGCTGGGCTTTGCCACGCTCGGCATGAGGAAGCCAGCTACGTTAGTCCTCCAAAACGGACACGTGGTGGTCCAAAAAAACGGTTCGAAAGTCGCTTGCTTCTGGCGGTTTCAGAAATTTCATGAACTGTCCAGCATCCCTCCAATACGCTCCCTGAAGACATGGCTGAAGGCGGAGTGAGTTCACCGCCCGTTTGGTCCGTTTCGGATGTCATGCTCAGGTCTAAGGGGCCATCCACGTCACCAAGTACAGTGTAGGCATAATCCCAAATGGTTTTGTAGACCAGGACCATCCACAAGGTGCGGACCTAAATCGCCTCTGAAAGAGGTAAACGGGGTGTCCAAAAAACCACCGGACGAACGGTTTCGGTCCTGGCATATATGGATCCAAAAAACAAAAACACACATCTTGGGGTGCCAATGTGCCATCTACTCTGAAACCACATGGATGTCAGGGAGAAAACGTAACAACTTCTGTCACTTCTTAAACGCTCATTGAGCTCGGTCTTCCCAACGTCCTTTGCTCACTATGCTCACTCCAGGCTCGGCCCCCAAATCCGACGAAACAGCGAGCACGATTCAGGTGGATCATGTCTGCAGTGAACACGCGAGTGTACTCAAACTGGTCTCAGAAACGCCGCCCCCCAATGGGATAACACTGTGGCCCGATCGACGCTTCGGGCACACATTGAGTCCACGGAAGACGTGGTCTGAACGGGAACGGCTCCTGAGAATAGGTGAAGCCAACGGCCCCTACAACTCGACCCTACAACTCAAAACATCTTCCGGTCTACGTGGAATCCATGTGGATGCCAGTTGATTGTGGGATTTCCTCATTCACGATCCGTGGATGCCCTTCATCGGGAGCGGCAGGCCTGAAGATGGTGAATCATCCTCTTCATCCTCATCCCTCAGGCTGAGAAACCATTGAGAGGTCCCGGAGAGAACAAGGTATTTTGAGAACCTTGAGGGATGGAAACAAGGGGGGACGCGGACGTAGTGTTTGCCGTAGAAACATGTCCAGGATGCTTCAAGACGGGACCATTGGGAAGATTGGCCAATAAACATGTGGAACAAATACATAAAGTCAAATATAACATTACATAACCATGTATCTCACCTGGAGTGCGGCTCAAAGCATAATATGAGGTTGCTCGGAAAAAGAATAAACCTTCTGGACTCCCTTCTGGCTGTTTCGAGCCCTTGCCTTGTGGACATAGAATTATAGGTATATTCTATTATACGCTATATTCTTATATGTGTGCTTTTGATTCAAAGGACTTGAGACTTTGGACGTCATAGGTCACCCAAAAGACCAGTTCTAAATGTCCGCTATAGGCTGATGTTCTTCTAGCTGCTGATGTGCCAGTGGTCCATCTGGTACACGTGAACGATATGTTCCTTTTGATCCTGAACACTCAAAGCAGTTATATAGTCAGCAACCAAGCAATGTTCATGGGCCCCCGGTTTGAACAAACCAGGCAAAGCCCACGGTGGTAGGTTCCAGACCAAACGTCGTGGAAATCGGCCGGCTCTTGGTCGTTGTTGTAGTCCTCCCTGGGCAAAGAAACAGAAACCCATCCAAATGGATAGGGCTGAGAGAAAAGCTTCACCATCCTAAGGGAATTGCAAGGCAAAAGCCAATATGTGTTGGAAGCGCCAGTTGAGCCCAAGTCACATTGCTAAAAGCACACTTCGCATGACGATATAGACGTTGATGGACCCTTATGGGCACTTTCTCACATCGCGGTGTGTAGAGATACCATATTACTTTCCAAATCAATGAGGAAGAGTCTACCAAGCATAAGATGGTTTCTTGGAGATGTCATAAGATGCACGATGACGGTCGCTCGACCCTGCAGCATGCCCATCTGTTGGTCGACATCGCCCTTAACAAAAGAGATGCTCCCGTACCCTTCAAGAACGAGAACATAGCAGTAGACACACCATCGTATATGCCATGCGTGCTCTCTCAGGACATCACTCAGCAGAAGGTGATGTCAACATATAGCCACACAATAGCCACACATTCCAGGCTTTTCAGGCCAGAAGGATTACCAAAAGCAAACCTAAAACAGGAAGCGCAAAACCAAACCCAAAGCCAAGGGACCCCAAATTCCGGGAGTTCGACCAGAGGGTCACATGAAGTGGCAAAGCAAGCACATGAGCGAGTGGGTTCCAGGGTCGAACGATTTGGAACAACTTTGCGGCCATTCTTCACATCATATCCCATACACTCCATGTAATTGTGCCATATAATGTATGCCATCTATGCCGATCAGTTGGAGTGGTGCCAGGGGGGGTCAATGCGGCGGCATATATGGCAGTCCCATGGAGCGTCTGGGTATGGGTATGTAACTGGGTGTGTAGTAAAATAGGGAGACCTCCCAGTTCGACCCGAAGAAGGAAAATGCACCAAACACCTATTGGTTGGCAGTCTCCCTATTAAAAAGCACACCCATATAGGTTGGTCTTTCCAACATTGTCAAACTCACACGTCCGTATCTGCGTGTGCTGCATCTACACCAGCCAGTTTGACATGGACCCACAAAGTGAAGACCCTGCACTCCCCACTCGTCTGACCACCATGAAGCCTAGGCTTCATGGAACACTCCACCACGCCATCGGCCCAGGTTCCCCACATGGCTTGGCTCAGCTCACGTTGAGAGGTGGTGGCGTCCCGGTGCATTCGGCTCATGTTTTGGATCTCAGCCGCCCGCGGCACGTGATTCGGATCGAGGAGATGGGTCGGAAGAGGAGGAGTGTCAGCACAGGCGCCCAGTCATTTTTCCGGTTGAGACTTGAGTTCAAATCTCTCTCTCTTTCTTTCTCTCTCTATCTCTCTCTGTCTCTCTCTCCATCGCCCTCTCCAGGAGATTAGCCTTTGGAGCCTGGCGAGCACTTGAGTTGAAGTCGTTTTGTTTTTGTTTGGGGGGGAAGGGGGGCTGCAACCCCTTGAGGCTCCTCCCCTGCATTGTTTCAAAATGCTTTCAGGATGCAACATCCGAATCCTGTGCTAGTTTCCCGGCTGAATACGGTTTGAATATGCATCGGCTTCACCTATGAAACGTAGAAACTGAGCTGAAACGGGGCCGTCTCTGGTCCCTTCACTCGCGTATGATATGATTGACTCTTGCTTAGCAAGAATTGTTCAACAACCTATATGAAGAGGTTTGACAATTCAAATGGTTTATCTTGCCAGAATTCACGCAATTGTGCTGCCAAGTGCGTCAACATTATTGAACACAGGCTGCCATGCTAAGTAAAATTTACTTGTATTTGATTGAGCACAGCATCTCGAGATGCAACCAATTTTGCACAATCGACAGTGCCAGGAGGCCGTGACAATTTGCAACTCACCAAACATCCAAATGGGTGAGTTTTATTAATCACGAGTCTACATTATGATATGATAAAACATATTGAAACATGTTTGGCAGCAAATGCCAAAAAAGGCGTTGATGCCAAAGTCTTGGTTCAGGTGATGACCGCAGAGTCAAATTTTTTGACTGGTCAAATATAAAGTGGTTGGAAGCTGTTGGCGCATCCAACTGCATCAATTCTGAGGAGTGAGCAGGGTGAACAATTATGCTGACATTGTCGTGAGCCATGGCAAACTGATGAACCCAACAGGAACGGCTAAATAGTGAATGGCTATATACAAAATACATATATAATGGCACCTGGGCATGCAGTAGCATAAGAAGACCTCCCCAAGATACCCTGGAAGAAGGAAAATGGAACAACATCCATTGGTTGCGGTATCACGCTTTGCGGGCAGCCGTCTGTCGAAACATATGTCTCCTTTTCCCCGAAAGCACCTGCGAAGGGTTCTCCTTCAAAAACGACTATCAACTTCAACAGTGGAATCATCATTTTGAACATTATCACAAAATCGCATTCAGGATCGTTTTCTTGATGGTTCATCGTCAGCATCATCACTACTCACATCACCGTACAGCATTATCACCATCGCCATCATCATCAGCAATGCAGCAATACAGGTGCATAGCATTACCCTTTCTCAACCAGCCTGACCCCTGAACAAGTTCAAACAGTTCTTCTGGTGCGCATGGCTTGTGTAGCATGAATACCGTTATCGCTTGTATATGATACACCATAACATGCAGTCCGGTGCTGATACATCGAATGCATTTTGCACCACGACCATGGTTAGGAATTCCCTCCTTGGCAGGACCAGCGTGCAATGTAGTGCTATAATTACGAACTCTTCTGCATCATCTTGTTCGAAGGCTTGTTCTGTAAGACTCAAAATGCAACATTTTAAATGGGTGGTTGTTAGGCCTTTGATGGGTAGGGTGGTGGGATGTCGAATCAGGATGGGTTTGCTGGGCAGGTTCGGATGTGTGTGGTAGACATTGTCGCCCGTAATGCTGCTGGGACAGGGACGGTGTACCCTAAATGAACGACAGCCTTTCCTGTTCTGCCTCTGCAGCACATTAGGAATCTGATCTTTGTTGTCTTCTAAATGCATGCACCATTGGTGCTCATGGTCAAAGACGCCGGCTTGGTCCTTAAAGTTGGACAAATTCAACACAATATATCCAGCTCAAAGACATGGGTTTGCTCCTTTAAACGGGACATAGTTACCCAATGTTCACGCTCAACGACGCAGGCTTAGGCCTTAAGCAGGACTTGTGCACACGTAATTACGCAGTTTTCATGCTGAAAGACACAGGTTTTGGGCCGAAACGGAGAGCTTAAGCGTGTCTGGGTAAAGGAGGGGACTGCGGCGGAACACTTGAAAGCCAGCTGCGTAAAAGGACAGCTTTTACGTGGACTTGGCGCCAGCCCTGCCCTCGGGGGGGTCAAGTGTTCTGTGCGTGTCCTGCTTGGGTATAGTTACTTATGTTGAATGGACAGAGGCGCGTTTGGGCCTTAAACGGGACATGCTCACGCAATTTTCATGCCAAAAGATGTGGGATCAGGTCTTAAGCGGGACGTGTTTACCCAATTTGATGCTCAAAGACGTGGGATTCGGGCTTTTGTTTGTCGACTGCTAGTCACTAGTCTCTTTGAGTCTTTGTAGCCTTGTCAGGTCTGTCTAATTATACAAAAACAAGCTGGCAAGTCACTGTGGACTTTCAGCTGCTAATATGTCCTCAACTCCCTTTTGACTTGTCTCCCAATGCTTCTTGGCACTTCTCTCCGTTGCCTTGCTTAAGCCGCCATATGCAAAAGCAAACGCTCGCTTTTCTACCTACCAGTCACTGGTCTATGGGTTTTCAGGATCTCTTCTGTATTTAATTACTCTCTGGTGTGGCATCCAAACATGGCTGGTAATCGTCTAAGAGCACCTTGCTCTAGAATTGGCTGTTTGTCTTCTTTGGGCCATTTGATTGAATACAAGCTCTGCCTCTTGCGCTTCACTGGATCCACCCGTCTTTCACACAGGCTCCTGCCGTCCGACTTGATCATATGTCTCCGTGCTATCGCCGCTGCCGGTGCGAAAAGACGCCAGATCATCCTGGTCGAAATTTGGGGGGCAGCCCCCGGCAAGTTCGCAGGACGCGGCTTCCTTCAACATATCTCTGGTGACCTTCCGAAACAAAGGTTCACCTGCCACTGCAATGGGAGACTTGCCAACGCCAGGCCCTTTCTCACTTCAGATGCCTGTGCGCTGCCTGGGTGTTCTCAGAAGCGATCCGCAATCTTTCAAAGTTGTATTCATCGGATGCTTCAATGCCGGGATTTGAACACAGTGCCTCCAGCAGTGACTGATATGTCGCTTGCGAAACCTGGAAAAAAACAAGTTCCGTTGAAGCAATCATCGACGGCCACAAAAAGAATGCTCATTCTCATATGATCCAAGTTTGCTCGCAGCTCGCGCAAATCCAGTTTCGAAGAAGACCATGGCGGTTAGAGTTAGCAGTGGCTTCTGGGTAAACTCGCAGGGCCAGGGGTTTCTCCACAGGGGTGAGCTCTGAAGCTGTCTGGTCACCAGGCGAACTGTTTTCAGGCCTTCTTGCTTCGCCCATATGTCCATCAAGTTGTGTGACATCTGCACTTGAGACCATGCGCTCCTCCATGCGGCGCTGCTCCAGGATCCTGGCATGCCGCCTCGTCCAGGCCGTTGTGCCAGCCCCCGTCGGCGAGCTCCGTCTGCTGTGTGGTCGTTCTGGTCAGCGACACATTGCTTGGGGACACTACAAATGTACACATACACACACGCATATTATGTATTATATATATATATAACTATATATGTGGTATTATATAGTACGTGTACCTGATACTCTCCAAATATTGAATCATGGATTACTATGATCCACAGGAAACCCTCCAGTGAAAGCGGCTTGGCTTTCCATGGCTGTCCTGCTGTTCACACCACTATGGGCCCGGCTCCTTCTTGAAAAGGCACAACCAATTCCGCTGGCCCACGCTGGGCGCCCCCAACGATCTTCATGGACTTGTCACTGACCACCTGGCAAACAAACCCCAAATACCCGAGGTTCTAGCTCGCGCGCTTCAAAAGATAAACGACTGGAACGAATCGCGCTGAACTCCAAATTGAGTCTTTTGGCTTTCATTGATATACATGTTCCAATCACCGCAGCCCACTGGAGGTTGATGTTGATTGGTCTGTAGCTTTGTCTTTGTCCCCGCGTTGGAGGATTCCAATTTTAAAGAACAAACTGTCCCTCAAAAGGACGGCTTACAACAGTAATGAGCATGCAGCATGATCAAATACAAGATCAAGCATGGTGATCCTGCTGGACCAAACGTGGGCTTCACCACACATGCGTGACCATACGTGGACCAATTGTCCCCAACTCAGTGGGCCAAAACAACGTGGCCAAAGCCCAAGAACCACGATGACATGTAACGCACTCTACTCTTGCCGAAAAAAACACAGTGCACCCCACCAAAGGGCACACATATTTTTTCTTTTGGGGGGGCCGATCCTATTACCTGTAACAGTGGATGATGATGGTTAGTAAAGGCCTTGTTCCAAAATGATGATATTTGTTTACTGACTGTTACAGGTAATAGGACAGACCCTATATATGTATACTGTATATCCATTAACTATATTAATATGTAAAACATGAACATAAATAAGAATTTGCATGTCCCTTGAAAAGAAGCAAGTGCTTCGGAGAGTCACTGGGGTAGCCACTACAGCCGTCTTTGCATGAGACGACAGGGCCAAGCTGCCAGCTTTCAAAATGGCCGACAGGGCCGAGCCACACGTGTCACTTGAGCCTCCCTCCGGCTTTTTCAAGGACCTGCTCGGGGGTCGATGCGTAGACTTGGAGGGAGCTGTGACTCCTGATGGTATATGATGGAGAGATGTATAGAGTACAGTAAGTACTACAGCAAGTCAAAAGCGATCACGGCGCGTTGGAGGTGCAGGACGATAGGGGCGAGCCTGGAAGCGAACCACCGATCCATCCAATCCATGCAACCGGGGCACGGCCGACTTGCGCCAGGAAGCCAGCTGCTCCTCTTGTGTCTTCTCCAACTGGCAAGGGAATGCTCAAGCATTTGGACCTGACCTGGGGGAGAATGTTTGGACCTGAGAAAAGTCATGTTGGGTCAAGCAAGACCCCAACACTGACCGCTGACCCCAACAGTTTGTCTCCCTTTGCACACTACTGCGTAGAATCTAGTGCTTAAAAGGAGGGATCATCCTGAATTTGAGCCAGGAGTTCTGGGGGGGGGCTAATAGATTAGTATTACCCCAAGAATCCTTGGGCTGTCCATGGGAGGGGTAGGACCCTCCACAGCAGGGGTGAAGAGGCCCGGATTCTGGCAATATTTCTAGGGCTCCTGGCCCATATCCTCAGGTTCGGTGGTATTCGACCCCCCCTGGCACCCACCCCACCCGAGTTCAGCTCGGCTTCCCGGACCATCTTCGCTTGGACGCGCATGGTGATGATGCGGCGCCTGGTGGAGCGCCATGCGCCCTGCTTCCCAAAACAGGAACCCTTAGGGCAACAAAGAGAGGTAGCCAGTGACCGTCAATAGGACCCAGAAAACCTGGGGTACCTAACTGGGATAGTCGAACAGTCGGGTTCTTCAACCTCTGTTGCTACCACATGTGCAAGCAATTCTGGGACATCGTGACGACAGAAAAGCACTGAAATGAATGGATCAGCGGATTTCATCGTAGTGATGTGAGGTGGCCGGCGGCCCAGGGGGAGGGCCAGGGCCTGGGGTTGACCACCAGCAATTCAACAGCGTCACGGGAATCTCGAAGTTCAAATGCTCAATGCTGGCAAAGACCCTGGATTGCTTGTCTGGGCAATGTTTGGCCACAAGTACCAAGAAGACAGCATCTGCTAATGACGAATGGATCCCAAACATATTTTGGTAAAAGTCATTGAATCGAGAGTCATCTAAATAACCATTGTGAATCTACAGTGCATCTAAGCTTATGCATAGAATTGCACCACCAAAAACTCTGCCTGCAAGTCTTAGACGCGTGGAATCCGCCCCTCTCCGGCTGAGGTGAAGGAACCTGTAACATGCTGTAACTATCCTCCATAGAATGGATGATTCACCATCAGAACCTTCAGAAATATATCGCCCTTTATACCCCCCCTATGAGGGTGACATAGCTTCCTGTGTAGCAAGCATCCTCTCTTCATACTACGTAGCAAATGGGCGTGCTTCTTAATAGCCACAACTCAAAGACTTCTATCTGGGTCCCCGAACTGAGCATCTTGCCACAAACGCTCATAGGCCTTACCACACGTGAAGAGAACAGACCGACACAAGGGATCTCCCCCCCAAGAGAAGTGCGGAGACAAACATCGTGTGGTCTGTTTTGGATGTTGATGTGTTCCATGTAATCGTCGGTAAACGATTGCCACTATGTTTGGCACAAAGGTCTTTGCTAACCATCATCATTCACTGTTACAGGGGGTCTGGTTATAAGATCCGAGCCAAGTCTTTTTGGACATGACATGAGGTCGCAACGGAGATGATGCACCTCAAGATACCTCAAGTGTTCCCTCGAAACAACGACCCCCTGCTTTGAGCTGGGATTCCTCAGAAATCTCTCATCGATGGCTTCACTGGCTTGTCTTCAGGATGAACAACGACGATGAATTCTGCCAAGATGTTGGCCAGCTGCCATTAGCTTTGATGTGTCCCATAGCCCCCCGCCGCTCCAAAACACATTAAAAACGAATTTTGCCTTGCCTCTTCAAAACTTCAAGGTACATGTCAATTGCCAGCATCAAAAGAAGGGTCAAGACTAGGTTTCCTTCATGTGGCATGCAGGTCTTAGAGGCCAATGACCATTAAGACATATTAAGACATATGTCAACGGCACTGGAGCATACGTCAGTGGCATCAAGACATATTAAGACAAAACCTCACACTGGACCATTAAGACATATTAAGACTATGAACAGTGTAATATTGGTCTTAGAGGCCAATGACCATTTACTCGAAGGGTTACGTCATTCAGATCTGGACCTCGCACGCTGCGAAACAACGCGCGCCGCTCCGAACGGCATCTGCACGTCCTGCGGCACATGGCATCGCCCGTCGTGCGTACATCCGCCTGCGCCAGTCGACTGGAGCTTTTTCCACCTAAGGCGTCTGGTTTTTGGAGTGGAGCCGGTCCATTCGACATCCAGCCCACCCCCCAGCCGGGGCTGGCGTGAACACGGGTGGCTATAGCTTCTGCTTCCTTCGAACGCCGGGGCCGACGTGGGCGACGCGACGCGACGGGCGCCCCCGACTCGCTGCTTCTTCTTCTTCCGGCGCACCACAGGGACCACCCTAGATGCGATGCACTTCGATCGAGATCTGTAGTGAAGGCGTTTGCAACCAACTGAGTGGACGTTACACCATGCTTTTTCGGGGTGCAAAGTGAAGAACATGCCCCACCAACCAAGTCAAACCCACAGCAACTCGACAGGAGGGCTCAAATGGTCAAATGTCCCAAGTGTTTGGTTCACAATTCTCCTTTGGCCAGAGCTTGGACTGAAAAGCTGGAAGAACTCTGAAACCTGATAGTGCTACATCGCAGCTCATCAGGAGGCCAGAGCGAAACAAATCATAATCTGCTGAACGTGTCACAAGGTTTCAAGCCTGTGGCACATTTCCCCGACCCCCCTCCACATCACCAGTTTGGAGAGTAGTTTCTGCGCTGTACTGACACCCCCACAACAATACTACTCAGCATGAAAAACCACCGAGCACTCTTGGACCAAAAGGTGAACAATTGCTGACCAAAGGCAGCTTGATCTTCTCCTGCACTTCAAGAACGGCTTGCTCGCCTGCAAAACAACGTTCCGGCCAATCACATAGGAAAAACACCTTTGGCTTGTGCTCGCTTTGTTTCTAACTAATACTTATCTTACATATATATATATATATATATTATACACACATTTGTGATGGCTTGTCCCGTCTTTTTTGCAATAGGTCCAGGGCCTCCAGGGCGGTGCTATGCGGTGTTGGCAGGTGGACAATTTGTCGGAGATGACATTCATCTCACCACTGCTGTTACCCAAGGACCGCGTTGGAAGCAGAAAGAACACTCAGAATCGCCAATATAATAGTCTACAGGTGCTACAATGTACTACATACCTTCAAAAACAAACAACATAAAACAACAATCACATGTATTCCAAAACATCTTGACTGACACCCGCTGGCGGCCACAAAAGTCAACCAATCAATGGATGAGCGGCTAGCGAAAAGAAAGAAAAAAAACGCCACAGAACTGGGCCCTGTCTGCATGAGCCCACCACATGGCGCCGCCAATCCGACACACAGTTGAACTGGACTGCGCGCCGCGCGCCTCCAACCTCTTGCAGCTTCTCGGTGAGGATCTTCACCTGCGGAGGCTGGCTGCCAGCGGGATCTCCGGATCGAGCGGCGCCCGGTGTGCATGTCGGGCGGCGTGCTTGGGGGTTGAGTGCACGCTTTGCATGCTGCAGGCTGCATGCATGGCTTGGCAATCACCGAAATGCTCCTTAAGAATGAAGAGGACTGGGTTTATCAGGGAACCTCTTCGTGGTGAGCACGGGCTTTGGATCCTCGGAAGGAGAAGGCAAGAGGGTTATGCGCCACTCTAAGCAGTGGTTTGGCTTTCACCGTGTCACGGGCTGGCCCAATACTAAATACATGACACGGTGAAGAAAAGTAATCTCAAGTTGAGCTGGGGGCAAGCCACAACAGGAACTTGCGCACACTGAATGCGAAAGACATGAACTCAATCGAACATGGTCACGAAACCATTGTCAAGAACTGCATCGAACATGGTCATGAACTGAATCGAACATGGTCTGCCAGCACACTCCGAAGATTCTGGTTCGTCATATTCTGAAAGTGTTTGTCTTTCTTCTTAAGATCTGATTCCCGCTTGACAGGTGGTACCATGTGAAACTAAGGTGTAACCATAACCCAAAAGCTCAAGCAAAGTGGAAGTCTCTGGAATGCAACTCTCCAATATCTGTGTTCAGCACGACCCTTCACAAGGTTGTGATCTTCATTCTTTCCCATACCCTCCATGGGATTGGAATAATTAGGTTTATTTACCCCATCTATGACCCCAATGTAACCCCACCTTCTCAGAAGGTACAACTCGACCCTCCAAACTTACAGTGTCTCCAAATGTCTCCAATCACATTCTGAGAAGGTACGACTGGATCCATGGGACTGCCATAGGACTGCCGCCCCAGACAGACCCCCCTGGCACCACCTTAACTGATCGGGCAGTCCGGACTGGCAGTCCCAGACGGGTCGTGTCTGGGTAGGGTCAGTAACTATTCTAATCGATGCTCTGGATGTTTCACCGTTGAGCCGTTAAACCAGCGAGCAATTCATGGGGATCACCAGACCTATCTCCAAAAAGAGACGTCTGAGAGTAACAAGAAGCTACTAGTAACAAGGCACCTTACCACTAAGTACCAGGGGCCCTCAAAACCATGGAAAAAAACAAAGGTTTTCACATACAAAAAACCGTGTTTTTTGCTAGGGATCACCTGGTTTTTGATGGTTTGAGGGGCCCCTGGTAGCAAGGATGCTACTAGGAGCGGGGAGCCTTGGCTGCTCGCCGGACCGATCGGCCACGACCATACCGGGCTCTTGCAAGGCAGGGAATTCCGGCATTTACGGGTCAACATCGCGGTGATGTGATTTGAGAATCCTCGGTGAGTGCACTTGACCTGGAAGAGGTGCGCCTGCTGCTGGAGGGAGGAGATCTGATTTTCCAGGTCCGCCTTCTCCTCGCTTGGTCGCTTGGGTCGTGTGTGGTCTGCACTGCATCCATTCCCTGACGGCCTCACCTGTTCCTCGAACAGGTTCTCTCAAGCAAACTGCCCACCCAGTTGGAGTTGAGTGGGGTGTCCCGACCTTGACCAAAAAAAAGGTTTCACAAATCATGCATTTTCTTGAGAAGGTCCTCGGTCGGGTATTTGGAGATTGGAATTTCTTCTGTTCTGAATGTTGGCTCAAACAAGGGGATTAAGCTAGGAGAGTATGACTTCTATGCTGGTGGGGACTGCTGAATCCTTGCTTGTAGCATCTTGCAGCCAATCATAAAAAGATTCCAATCCAGGGACCCATGATCTCCATCACTTTGGGAGCTGTTGTGTAATCCAAGTCTGGACGAACTGCATCAAATATCACTTTGGGAGCTGTTGTGTAATGCAAGTCTGGACGAACTGCATCAAATGCAGATTGCTTTGGACATTAGTTTTGAATACAAAGCAATCTGAATAGCTTTGTAATATATGAATATATTGAATACATATTCCAGTTCCAAATGGCTTTCAGCTTCATCTACATTGAATACACACAAGTTCACAAGTTATTCATTGGAGCCAACCACGCATCGACACACACACACACACACACCGCCGCAGAAGTGGCAAACACCTTTGGAACATGTTCCGCTGAAAAGTGGTGGCATTTTTGAGTCCAACAATAAAGTTGTAGTGATACATGCGGGTATACAGTTGTTTTCATTGAGAAAATTCATCAAACATCATTAAACATCCCATTGAGGACTTAAAATGTATGAACAGTTCAATGCTCTGGTACCGCTGTCTCCTTGGATCTGCTGCCATATCAACACCTAGCCCCTTAGGGTTTGAGGCGCTAAGCAGTTCATCCGTCTTGGCAGCCCAAAGCCATGAACACCACGGTCTCCAGTATCTGAAAACAGCTCTGCATTGCGAACTTGCTTTCCACCCCTGGTTTTCCAGGATTGCACCATTGAACCCTTCGATGTACCCGTAGGGTTTACGGGTACGGCCGCTGCTTCCGGGCGCCGCCTCTTCAAGCACGGAGCACTTCTCCTGTCAAACGTGGAACCGGGACCCGTGGTGGTGCGGTCGAGCCTAACTTGGACACGACAAGGGTGAGGGCCCCCTGTTTCTTGTGAGACAAAGCAACTGTCTCAAAGGCGGTTCGTACGGGTTTGTAGACACAGGCAGCCGGTGGTCCAAAAGTAGCAATCAGCTGGGATTGGAACAACTGGATCAGCTGGGAGTCGTCCTTTGCTGGTCACTCAGGTTCAGATTCTCCTTCCACATGGAGTCGTCCACGAATTCCACTCCTGGCGCGGTCTGTGGGATGGAGCGGCTTCGCTGGCAGGTAGCAGGTGTCGGGCTCTCCAATGGAGACGCCTTTGAGGGTCCAAAGACCTCTATAGTTATATGAAGGGTCCGTGATTAGACTGCTATATACTATAGCAGCTATATAATATGTCTGCCGTCTGCGCAGCTATATACTTGTCTGCGCAGCTCCAGCCGACATGTTGTTCATCCAAGGTGGAGTTTCAGCTCCCAAATGGCTCCCGTAGATCGAACCAGGTGGATGATACCAACGATTGACATACCAAACGCTGTGCTGCTGCCTATGGGTTGACCCAATAGAACTCCGATGACATCACATGATCACATGATATCGAAAAATCACCTGAAGAGCAAGAGCATTGGATCATAGAGAGTGGCCCCCGAGTGGGTCAGTACGAGTGGGTCCGCCTGCAACACAAACAAAAGGGTCTTGAGTCTTGAGACCTTTCTTTTCTAACACCATGACAACGGATGAGCATGGACCGTTATTATGGAATCATTATGCAATCCTTGCCTGTCATTGCGGTCAAGTGCGGGTTCAAACAGTTTTTTGGCTTTGTTGGACCAGGAAGCTGCAAAGCGCCGCAAGGTCTGGAAGCTGTTGGACCAGGGTCGAGCTGCATAAACACATGTCTTTAGAGACATGCCAATCCACATTCAGCTGCATCTAGCAATACGCAAAGGATAACAACCTCAGGCAAAAAGTATAGAAAAAAAAACTCAGGTACTCATTGTTTCAGTGTCCAAGGTATTTAAGAAGTGACGGCAGTGCGGCAATCGACACCAAAATCCTGCGACAAGAACAACATCGAGGGCCTCGAGTTTGAGCGGCCACTCTACACTCCCTCCCAAAAAAGGATAAAAAAGGAAGTGTATGGCATGGGCAAAGCGAACATCACCTGCTTGGGCCGGAGGTGACTCCCAAGCAGGTGACTCCGTTCACTCAAAACACTTTTCGATCGGCCGATCTCTTAGACCTGGTCGCTGGTTATCGATCCGAATCTCGTCACCGCCTTCGGTGAAAGCATGAGGAGAAGAGAATTCGGTCTTAATCACGTCCTGAAGATCTCTGAGAATTGTGGTCTTAATCACGTCCATGAGCTTGAATGGAGATCTCTGGAGCTGCGAAACGAACTCCTCCGCTCTCTCTCAAAGCTGCCTCGAAAGGCTTGTCAGCTCCTGTCCGTCCCGCAGCGTGCACGACTGACGAATGTCTCAACGCACATCATCACATTCATCAATGCCAATGGGCAGCTGACCTTGAACAGTTCCTGGTCGTTGTCCCATGCTGGATAGCCCATGCCGCTAGCATAGCTCTGTACTGCGGCTCCAGGACAAGGCCATGCTGGATGTTTGCCTGATGCACACAAGAATGAATTGCCTTCCCTCTCGACTGAAACTGAGGCGGTATTGGTACTATATTTTGGAACCTTTGTTACAAAGCCTTTGTTCTATAAATGATACTTTCACATTGCAATACAAACGAGTTTATCAGTTGGCTTGTCTCAAGTAAAGAAAACATAGTAAAACCCTTCTGGCAAAGGGGTTATCAATCAACAGTCTACATTAAGAACAACTTGCTAGGAACATCGTCAGTAGAAGGGACTTGACCTAGTACATCAACTCCTATGGGGCTGATGGAAACCAACCTGTTAGTAACGTGTCTTGCCAGGGGCCATCCAGGTACGCAGGTGAAATTCTGAAGAAGTGTCATGCATACAACATCATACAAATATACCATCCCTAGGGCTCCAGTCGTACCTTCTCAGAGGGGTATTTGGACCCTCCAAACCCACCTCAAACACCTTCTCAGAAGGTACAACTGGAGCCCTAGGGCATATGACCATATAGCCCTAAACCATATGCCCGGCCCAGGGCCGGGCTCCGTGGCTCGTCCCTGGGCTCAGAACCTCACGCGCCACGTCTCTGAGGCCCCCCACGGGGGACTTCGACCACCTATAAGACTTCGGCGTCAGTCAGCCGTCAGCAGGCGCTTTCGGAAGAATTGGGGTACATGCCCGAGACCGCCATACATACCAGCACCTTCCAAGAGGTGTCTATTCACAGCTTCTTAAGAGGTTAAGGGGTGTCCAAAAACCACCTGATGGAAGGTCCTGGTAGATATAGATATACATAGCCTGAATATCCCTCAATTACATCGGCTCTGATCGATGGAGACCTGCTTTTGGTCGGTCCTGTTCGTCGTCGCAAACGTGCAGCGAGTCCAAGGACACCAAGGCCAAGTGGCGAAAGAAGACTTGCAAATTTCGACTGCTGAAATCAAGGCCCAAACACGACTAATGGGACTGCCAGTCCGGACTGCCGAGAAACGGCCAGGGGTGGTGCCAGGGGGTCAATGTTTTGTTTGATAGGATTCCGTTTTATTTTTGATAGGTAATCAAGGTTAACAGAACTTTCCACTGTTGGATTTGAGTGGTGAAACATCCCCCCAAAAAGTGGTGTGAAACATCCCCAATCCCCCAATACAGCTTTTGCAGCTTGTCCACTTTTCATAGGGTAGAAAGAGTTTCCTTTTGTCCCACCAGGGTCAGTTCGTCAAATCAAGTCTCAACTGGGCACATGCAATAAGCTGGTTTGGTTGAATATTGGCCAACTACCCCAACTGCCAGTCGGACCTCTCCTTCGGAACTGTCCAGGCATGTCACGAAGATGGCCAAGAACCAGCCGTGCAAATGACATGATACACCCGTGCAAAGTAACATAGAACCTGAAACCACTGCTCTTCCCATGAGCCTTATCTTGCCTGATTCGCCTGCTAGTGCAACCGTTGAGCCCAAAACCATCCGGCTCAGTAAGCACCCCACCTGAAAGTCATAACCCACCACCTACCAGGCCAAAGTAGTTCCATTATGTTCCATTCATCATGACCACGAAAATAAACATAAAAGAACCTGCATATCAAGAAGCTGAGGCAAATCCGGGATGCCGACCAAACTGGTGCAAAACCTCCGATCTTCTCCTTGGAATGAGTTTCTGCACCACGGCCATGACTGGTTTGGGGAACACGCCCAGCCTCCACTCCGACCCAGTCTCGACCGCTCCCGCTCCGCCTCCTTGGGTGGCTCCGGCGGTTCCTGAGGGCGGTTCGCTCGGCCAAGGACGGCGGCCTTCCGCAGCCTTTCTACTGATGGAAGTGAGCAATGTTTTTTCTTTTTCAGTTTAGGGATCCTCCAAGAAACGTAGAAAATATATGACATGACATGCAAATATACGTATAAATATATCTTTTAACATGGTCTATCTATGTCTATCTTGCTTTCACCTCGCAGATCGGACACGGGCCGTGTGCCCCTGGTGGAGGGCTTCCCTAGCAACCCTTTCACCTTCATCGACCCTCATATGGAGGGATCGGACATGAATCCGAGGGACATGAGGGGTCTCATTTCCCTAGAGCCCTGCAGTCAGGATGTTTAACTGTTTGGAGCGTCTGGTCAAAATCTCACACCGGTATTACTCTGCCACCTGTACAGTGGGTCCGATCGAACTCTGCCGGTTTGGGGAGCAGGCCTTTTTTTTCGACGTGGAAGCATGTGTTCAAGCGATGGTTAGACGTTTGTATACATGAAAACCCGTACGCCGTAGACAAACAAGTACACTCCCCAAAATAGTCATGGAAGTGGAGTTCATCAGCTGCTTGTAGATGAAGAATGAGGAAAATGGTCTCACTCGCTCCAGTAGGTGTGGATATTCAGGATGGTTTATCGTAGTGATGATAATCCAGTACCATCCAACAAACTTGTCCATCCATAATCATCCATATATGTTTGTCATTGTCTAGACATATCTAGAATCTATAATGAATATTACAATAAGTTATATAGTTATATATAGTTATACTTTATGACTATCAACTGCACTACAATGTTTGCTGGAGGGATGGCCTGCCTTGCCTTTGCCGGCTTTTGATGAACATCCATTCAACACAAATCTTGAAAATAGCTTGCACCGCTTCTGCGGAACGGTCTGCAAAGCAATAATGTGCTTTTCCAGAATGGTCTGACATCAAGCAAGTTCGTTCATTCATCACCCAAACAGCAGAAACAACCGTCTGCACACAAAAATGGTATCACTCAACAGCACTCTAGTGCCTACTGAATTTGAGAAAGGCCGGGCTTAAACAACAAAGAACTGTTTAGATTCCAAGAGAGGTTAAGTGACCATATAGGACCCTGCTGGGGTACCTATGGGATAGTGGGATAGTCGAACTAGGGTTCTTCAGCCTCCGTTGGTTCCCTTTCAGAAGCGCTTGAAAACACCAACCCCTCGCCCCAACCCCGAGAGACCTCGATCTCGGCCTGGCGATGGGATCACACCGACGCGCGGTCACGTGAGGCCACGTGAGGTCTCACCCCAGGCAGCGAGTCTGGCCGGAACATGTTCCCTAGGGCTCCAGTCGTACCTTCTCAGAAGGTGGGACTGGGGTGGGTTCAGAGGGTCCAGATACCGAACCTGAGGAGGTACGACTGGAGCCCTACAGATTAGAATTTAAGTGATGTTTCACCGTCCTATGTCAAACAAGGCAGTTACAGAATTGTTTGGGAGGGGTTGGGTCTTGGAACAAAGCTTTTTTGTTGCAACATTTTCATACTTTGAGTGGCCTCAGTACCAAAACAATGGAATGCGAACCACACTTTCTCACATTCCACGACGCAAAGGCCCGAGTTTCATGGTTGAAACAGCGAAGACTTCGCACATTTGGCACATCTAAGGACTTGGAGAAAAGGAAGAGGGCACAGTTCCATGGGATTCAGAATCTCCGAACTCTATCGATTTCGGGTTTAAACAAGATCTCATCTCTAAACTCGCAACCCAGATTCTGTTGTTCCCATCAGGGAACAGGATCGGAAAGGTGGCACGCACACGGTTTCCCAAGACTTTCGGTTCGTGTCACAGCGACTTTCGGTTCTTTTTCTTCTCCGCCGTCGCGCGGCTGCAAGCTCTTGCTCTTCTCTGCAGGTCGCCATGACGCCTGCGGGCTGTCCACAGCCGAACCCAAACTACTTTCCCATGGAAGGTTTTCAAGAGTCCCGAGCTCCCAAGCTTGTACCACGTGCTCCCCAGCCGGAGGTTCCTGTTGATGTCTCATCACCCCTACTCGGCCGAACGGATCCCATGGGATCGGATGCTGAGGCTGACTCGACTCCACGCGGATGCTCCGGGGTTGGACTCACCCGAGTTCGCCGAGTTCACCGCGTTCCTTCGGACCCGGGTCACGTCTTCTCCCACCGAACGGCCGGTCCGTCCCCTCTGAATCACCGGGTTCTCCACGGGACCAAACGCGTGGAGGAGGGCGGAGGGAGCCGCGACCCCGTGGCACGACAGGGTCGAAAGGACCTCTGAACACTCTGGAGGTCGCTATCGGAACCATTCAGAACCCAATGAGTGGGCAAAGATCCCACTTATTCTTCCCCCTAAAAAATTGCAGGTGGTCCACTATTTCGGGGTATGCTCTTCCTCTCTCTCTCAGTCACGCTTGTGCTTTTTCTTTGCGAAAGACCTGGGGCACCTTCTAGGTGCCCAAGTCGGATGCCTTTACGAGTCTATGGGAGTGAAACCAAACGAGAAAAAAGGCCTCAGGTCGCTGCAAAGGTCGTTTTCAAAGAGACCTTGGAAGGCTTAAATGGATTTCACCTGATCCACAAACTGATTGTAACTGTCACTGACTACTCTGATCGCCCCTGTTGATTTGAATGTACACCCTGTTGAGGAAAATGATCTTCCAACGAGCATTGCGAAAGCCATTTAAACCTTACACAATCTTATGGATGTCGATCACAGGTCATCCATGCATTGACAAAAAGGCTTTCTCAGAGAAGCGTCCCTTTCGGGAGCAACACATGTGCTCGTAGCTCTTGAGCAAAATCGGACCAATGTATGATACACACCAATGGCATCTAGCACATCAGTTCCAAAGATTGCGGCTAGCCGTTGTGAGCCTGAAGAAACTCCCTTCAGAGGTTCCTCAGAAGATCACTCCACTTTGAGCCAGCAAGCGAACAAAGAAACCAAGGTTCTTTAAACAAAATGATGGCCGGCAGCGACCGTTGAGGCAAGCATCACCACAATAAATAATGTACATCAGAGTGGTCCCAAGTGGTCCCAAGAAGGTAGCAAGGTTGGAAAGGCCTGGCGCTGTCAAATCCTCCCTGTCGAATCCTGATGTTGCGGAACAAATGTTCCAGGGCTATTTCTGACTCCTGAGCTGGAAATCCCTACAATAATAAAGGGAAATAAGTTTTCGACATGTTCTTGTTTAGTGGGGTGCCCCCACTTTCCAAAAAGGTTTTGCAGGTTATCCACTGACTTCGGTAGGATGGAAAGCAAAGAGAACCGCTCCATTGATAGGTCATGACACGCTCCAGGAATTCGGATATTCAACGACCAAAACTGGCACAAGTTCTCATAGGACGCTTCATGAGGGACGCCCTGCCATGATGTTGCTGGAGCACATTCCCGTCCCATTGCGGTCCATTCGGTTCACAAGCAAACAAAAGCAGGACCGGTCTAAGGTGGAAGCACACATAAGCAAAAGCAAAGGGTGCATGAATGAACCCTCAAGTGTTTGATCTGCGGGTGTCCCAAGCTCTCTTCTCTTGCAGGGATTTTGTCTAACCGTCAAGATTGGGTTTTTATGAGCTAGTGACTCTAGTTCATTCTAGTTCAAACCACTCTGGTCACTCTCTTCCTTCTCTCCTTCCTGGTTTTTCGGCCACCCTGTGTGTCGTTCGGAACATCTCTGTCAAAGGCACATTTCCCGCGCCCAATTTTGGGCCACACACGCACGTGCACGCGAATCTCGCGAGGCTGGATGCTGCGGGCAACCAAGTTCTCCGCCAAATTCTAAATTCTATAGCAATAGACAATTAATACGTACATGACAACATCGTGACAACATATACAGTATTTTCTCGGTCGTGTTTTTCTCACTCCATATGTTTGCCTTAATTTGTTTTTTTCCTCTCTCTCTCTCTCACTGACTCAGTGACTCAGTGACTAAGTGACTCACTCACTCACTCACTCTCTCTCTCTCCCCATCTACGGTTTGTTGAAAAGTACTGTTGTTGTTTCGCCATGCAAGAAGCTCCCCTGGCAGTCTGGCGGGGGCATGACATCCGCGAGCGTTTTCCCCGAAAGCCATGCAGCCTGTTCGCAGGCTCAGCTCACCATTGCAGCGACCAATTTCACCCAGAACAAGGGTGCCAGGTGCCCAAGATCCGGACGAGAAAGCTGCCAGTCCTATAGGATAATCCGTAACACTGTAGGATTTTGCCCACAAGATCCAGCCACTAGAAGTAGGTAGCTGCGTCCCTGCCTTATCCAGAACTCCTCCAAGCCTTACAACTTCATCGCCTTCGCATCCACTCTGGCGATCAAACCCCGTCACGCGCATCCACTCGTCTTTCACGCGCGTGAGGCGCGGCGTGGTCTCCGAGGTGCGGGAGTGACCGCTCAGGTGCGGGGGTGACGCCTGAGGCGCGGAGTGGATGCGCCTTGTGGATTTGTTACACCCCTTCCCCGGGTGCATCTGATGCGATGCAGCGATGCATACTGTGATGCATCTGATCCTGTTGAGGTCTACTGGGCTCGGGGGCTGAGCCGACTCTACTGGGCTTCATTGGCAAGTTTTGCTGGAGGAATCGGGAGAGTGGTGGAGCATCACTGCACATGGACACCTGTCCACCACCACCTTTCCACCACCACCACCACCCTACCTTGGCCCTGATGACCGTAACCTATTGCAAGATCCTTCACAGGCTCCAGAAAGCAGAAAAGCCAAACACCCCTCTTCCAACCGCTTTGCGCAAGGCTTCTGGTGTGTCTTTGGGGGTTTCTCCCAACCGCTGGGGACCACATGAGGGTCGAAGCCACCGGTCTTTCTCCGCCGAACTCGACGGACCGAGACGCGAAGGCCCCAGCGGACGAACCTCATTCCGCTCGGCACCTCATTCCGCCGGCACCACATTCACCTCGGAGGGGTGACAGCTGTGACAGGCTGTGACAGCTGTGACAGGCAACTTGAACACCTACCAGGAGTCACATGTTGGATGGGGGTGGTGTGACTCGTCCCATCGGCTGTGGATGTGACAGGAGCACCCCGACTTCCTGCATGGATAGCACCCCTTTGAGACTGCTGGTGCAGATTTTCTTGGGGGGGGGACCGCGGAGAGGCCTGTTTAAGAGGCCTCTCTGTCAATTACTATACCAAAACCTTCCACCAGGAAGCACCTGTTGGAAGGTGCTGGTATAATTACTGTATAGTTACTACTGTAATTAGTTAGATCGAGATTATTTGGGTGACTTCGAGTGGGGACACCACCTCCACCAAGAACCAGTGTTGGTGATCCGACGCGGGGGTCCGGACATTTTCAACGCTGGGCGGCACCAAGAACCAGTGGCGGGTGCTTGCAAAAGTGGATTTTCGAAGGACTTGGTATATACCTATAGGGCTCCTGTCCCATCTCCTCAGGGTATGTGGTCTTCAACCCCCCAAATCCACCCACCCCTGGCCCATCTTCGAAACGGAGGTGGGCCAGCCCTAGGGATCAGAAACATGCAAAGAAATAGCAAAGCATTCCAATGGCGGCATGCTTCTTCACTCATGTGCTCCACTGCTCAGATCAGTGATGATCCACGGTGATTCGGGCAGCACACCCTCTCCACGCGACCGACCTCGGTCACCTCCTCACGCCACCGAGCCACGCTGAGCACGCGCGAGTCGGTGGCTGGAAGTCGGACTGGACGCCGCGGCGTTGAGTTCGCGCGCGGCGTGGAGAAAGCGAGAAGGTTGGTGTGCGAAGAATGAGATGGAGATATGCTGGGACAGGCTATTGATGGACTTTTGGACATATAGTATAGATTTAGAACCTGAATGACCGCTATTTCGGCTGATTAATGACTCACAATCCATCAAGAAGACAGGGGTCAAGTGGATGCTATTGATATGATATAATGTATCGCAAGGGTAGTCAAAGTTAGATTCCGATTTTGAGTGTTTATCTTCAGTAGTCCAGCCAGGACAACAAGCTCTTTAGACCGGGTATACGTGACTGTTTCAATTCAACAAGACCCTCCTACGATTTCTCAGAACGATTATTCTTCCAGGAGTCAGTCACGAGGAGGTGGTGTTTAGTCCCCAAGTGAGTGGATGTTCTGGGCACCCCTAACCTCCATGGATCGCACCCCTTTGTGACTGCTGGTTCCTATTTCTTCGTTATCTTCCTGCAAATGACCACATGCACGGACCTGCCT
The DNA here is from genome assembly GCA_963970005.1 of Durusdinium trenchii. NCBI lineage: Eukaryota > Dinophyceae > Suessiales > Symbiodiniaceae > Durusdinium > Durusdinium trenchii. Next base: position 583,920 of record CAXAMN010022573.1, on the reverse strand, counting down.
TAACCACCAGGCTTGTACAGGGAAGACACGTGTCGAAGCGTGAATTCCTTCGTTGGATCGTCGTGGCTGGGGGTGTCAGACGATCAATCTCTTACCGCCTTCCCCCAACAAACGCAGTATCCAAACAACTTCACCCAGGTACCCAGTAACCTCACTAAGAAGTCTAAACATTTTTTTGGCACCACTCAAAGTGTTCAGAACACTCCAGGGATCGAGTCACCTAAAAAGATCATAACATGCTCGACTGGACTCACCAGCAGAGTTATTACAGATTATTACAGTACAGTAAGTTGTTTCTCTCTGGAGCTCAGAGACGGCCTGCAGGACCTCTGGAGCTCACCGGAGATTCCCGGGAATTGAAGTACTCCTCCTTGGATTCGCGCGGGAAAATCTGTTTGGCGAAGAAAGTGAGAGGGCAAACGTGCGCGGGTCGATGGGACGCGAGATGAGACAGTGAGCATAATGGAGAGGTCCTAAAGGGTGGTTAAGGTCTGGTTGCTTTTGGGGGAGGAAGGTGAAATGCCGCGAACCAACACAGGCGTTTGACTTGCAGTCAACTGGTCGTGTGGGTGGTCATGTGGACGGTTTCATCGAGGCTGTCCAATGCTTGGGACTGCCGTCCAAGGGTTAGGAGACTGATCTGCAACAGCCTTCAGCTACCAATCAAAATGCATCCATCCACTCATATAGCAAGCGGGACCCAGCCCACAGGGAAAGCATTTTGGCGCAAATTGCCAAATGAGCAGTGTGCCAACCCGGCCGTTTGGTCAGGAAACGTCTTCATTTCAGAACCGTGATGTGGCATCCGCAACAATGAAATGACATGAGCAAAGTGCTTCAACAAAAAAAAAGTGGCTTTCGCTTGGAAAAGGGTTTGAACAAGCCGGTTATTTAAAAAAAGAAGCTAGGAAGATCTAGGAAGGCCCGGTCTTGTCATGTCATTCTCTAGTTTTTTTCCAACTGTTCTTTACAGGGGGGGACCACCTGCCATCACCTACCTAAAGCCGCCGCTGGCGCGGGTTCCCCTGTCCTCTCCAATTCCAACTCTCACGGTTCCAAGCGGCTGAGATCTGCCGCACGGTGTCTTTGATCAGCTGGTAGATCTCTTCTTTGTCCCCTTCCTTTGCGACTCAACGGGTCGTCCGTGACGGGTCGTCGTCGACCCGTCCGGCCGACGGTCGGGTCATCTGACACGGCGGGACACGGCGCGTGCCGAAGTCAAGGACCGTCCGAGCGACGCAAGGGTCCTGGACCATGGCACCCCAACAAAACCGTCGTGAAGCTCCGGTGTGGTCTGGATCTGTTCATGGAACTGGCCACCTGATTCTAAGTGAGATGTGTCCTCAAGTCGCCCTAAAACTAGCGGCGAATGGTGCGGGGAGGGCAGTCAATCCATTTGGAGGGTTCATACTGCAAGTGCTTGAAGAAGTGCTTCACTGGCTGCCTGCCTAGACACCCTACTGGTTGGCATTGCTTGGCACTGTTTTTTCTGGACACCCCGGGACCTTGCCACCAATGGGTACCCCCAAAGGTATCCGGGTGTCGTAGTCCCAAACTGTCCCAAAAGCTCCACTACATAAAGCTCGCTCATGGATTTCTTTCCCAAATAGAAGAGTGAGCCTTCTCTTCCTTCCGAGCCCCCGACCCACGACTCCTGGCCCACCACCCCCCAAAAAATCTGACACATCTGTCAGCCCTGGCAGACCTAAACGAGGTCAGTCCCACCAGTCCCACCAGTCATCACCAGTCCCACCACCAGTCCGTCCCAGCAGTTGGTCGTTCCGGAAAGGCCCAGCGACTCGAGAGGTCGTCCGATGAAACTTCCTGGGGCGCCGCGGAAGCCGGCAGACGGCACACGCGGAAGCTGCCGCGTAAGCGGCGTGGGGGGAAGGCGTGGAAAAGGCATGGGAAGGAAAAGGTATTGGTTTCATTTTTTCAGATGCGATGCCTATACATTGACCTATATCATTGACATTGGGATCAAATGAACATGAGGTCTAATTATTCCATTCCAATTCCTCTGGTCTACTTCACCCCGGTCGATCCCTGAGGCAACCCCAAGGCGTCAACTGGGGCAACCTGAATCTAAAAGGATGGACCCCCCAAAAGGCTCCACTTGCTGAAACTCCAGCACAACCATGTCCTTGTTTTGACGGAGGCTTGGATTACTCTTCTGGGATCTTCTGGGGCGGTTGACTCTACCAGCAAGAGGAGGCTTGGGAGAAGCTCAATTGTTCCATGTCCTTTGACACGTGTGACCTATGCAGTGGCTGGCTTGCATCTCAGTAGGACAATAAAGATCTGACTATCAAGTGGCCCCCTACAGCAAATAGAGAGCAAAATCATTTCCATAAAATTGGAGTGAGACATCTTTTTTGTTCCACGTGCTTCGGTGTGGTGCTGTCTGGAAAGGGGCCTAGCTGTGGCATCCACTGTCACCACCTGTGACTGCCCGTCCAAGCACCAAGCCACAAGGAGCTTGGCTGATTGACATTGATGCTGGAAGAGGAGGAGACTGAGCCACCAGAACCAGCAGTAAAGCCGCCCAAGGGCATGGTGGTGGCCCTGCAGCGCAGGGATTTAGTGCTCGATGAGGGCGCAATTCAGGTGATGAGAAGCGATTTGGGGTCTTCATGTTGGACAAGTATTTCCAAGAATCTGGTAGAAAGTTGGAAAGCCCAATGTCATTGCCCAATGTTTTATGGTTTTTCAATCGCTGCATGCGTCCTCCATGCCGCTGGCGTCCTCCCCTGTCCTCCAACCAAATGTTCTCAAAACATTGCATTGGAGGCCAGTTCTCCCAAACTAGCACACCAAGATACACCAAGCATCGCATTGCATTGGAGTAGCAAACCAGGATACACCAAGCATTAACAGGCCACTACTCGGCTTGCTCTGAATTGGACATCAAGAAGCCCATCAAACTGAGCGTGGGTCCATTCTGATTTTCTTTGAGTGGCTTCCAAGGCTGATATCCCTTACGGCCGAATGTCCACAGTCCACCACGACCGCGATAGGACAACACCGGCCGTCGCTCATCGATTTGGCCCCACATGAAGAAGTGCTTCTCTCGCTCTCGGAGCTTTGTGGAGCGGCAATGTCATCCCGAAAGTTAAGAAAAAGCCCAGCAACCTGATCAGGTAGAAAAAACACCTCAGCAGTTGCTGACCTGGTCAGTGGATTTTTTCCTCCAATCGGTCCCATGGAGCGCTGTTCCCATCTGTTCCAGTCGCCGTGCCGACGATTCGGTCACCAAACCAAAGGACTCTCTGGAACTCACAAGGCTTCAGCCAGTTGGAACCATCCCCAGAGCCCCAAAAGATGCTCCAAGCACCAGCAGTCACAAAGGGGTGCTTAATGGAGGTTCGGGGTGCCCATTATCCACTCACTTAGGGACCAAACATCACCCCTTTGTAACTGCTGGCGCATTCTAATAGCCTAAGAAGTTCTGGTTGCACCAAGTTGGACTTAAGAAGGCAGCTTTGCACCCCAAACCGCTGGAGCCTGGATCAATATCCATCACCCACCCCACTGATCTCACTAATGCGGAGCCCAGCAGCGATCTCAGCAAAGGATTCGACTGGCAGGTGGAATCAGCATGGGTCGACCCACAGTGAGGGGTGTTGGTTCACCAGCAGAACCAAGGGCAGGATGGGATACACCAGGCACCCAAGCCGAAGCCATTTTTACATCCATTTCATCAACCACACGTTCATCCATCTGCTTGCACAACCCAGCAATTTTGAACAAGCTTTGAACAGATTTGGATGGGTGAACACCGAGCAGTCTGTCTCGGGAGTTCCACGGCAGACCCGGACGAAGACGGACAAAAAGAGGCACCCAGGCCCCATGTGATCGTTCGAGGTTGGGCGATGTGATCAATACCCAGACACGACCCGTCTGGGACTGCCATAGGACTGCCGAAAAACGGCCAGGGGTGGTGCCAGGGGGGGTCTGTCTGGGGCGGCAGTCCTATGGCAGTCCCATTAGTCGTGTCTGGGATGGTTCACGTTGAGTCCCAAAGGGGGGAGCTCCACCCTAGGTAAGAGAACAAATGGCTTGAAAGCCGTCAAGAAAGCTATCCGAAAAGCATCAGGTATCAAACATGTGATTCAATCTGACACGAACAAAAGGCAACAGCATTCTGATCATTCCACCCGGATACACGCAAACCAGGACGCCGGAACATGATGGACAAGCTCTTTCCACCCCAACGACCCCGGACGATAGTGATCATCGTTTACTGACTGTTGCAGGTCATAGGGCCACCGCCCCCCCGCCAGACATACGCAACAAACATGCAACCACCTCCACGATCAACCCCCCCAAACCCTTGAAGCCAACCTGGCGTCGTGCAGAATACGACTACGTCTCCACACATCAACAAACAAAAAATTCTGACTCCGCCGAAGCCCAGAAGTCACCCGTTGGTCCAAACCTTTGGTGCAGTTGTGCGTTGGGCGCCCGCGAGCCGTGTCATGAAAACCCCCCCCGTGTCACGCACTCCAACACTCCACCTGCACGGCTGCCAGGGTCTTCGCACGCTTGGCGGCCGCGAAGTCGATGTCCAACTTCTCCTGGCGAAAGCTTTGGTTGGCTCATGCGGACAATCCAATTGATAGAAGTATGAACACTCGCCATGTAGTGGCCGCTATCCCTGAAGATTTCTGCAAAAAATCCTGAAAGCTCTCATGGACATGGAGTGAGTGCCCCACCGTCTTCTTTGGTGCCCCACCGGGCCAAAAGGTGAGTCACATGGTAACAGATCACCTGGTGCCCCCCCGCTGCAGCTGGAAATTCATGTTCCGAAGGAGAGAAGCCATCCAGGTTGGCCCATGATGATTTCAGGGTTTGGTTCGGCCCCGTTTCCCCCTGCGTGCAACGGTGGATCGGGTCCCTGCCATGGACAGCCCGTGCGGATTCTTAGGGAGGGACCAGAAACAAACATAACACCCCAAGAGCTAAGCCTCCAAGAGCTTCGTAGGCGGAGTGACCTTTTCGTAGGCACTAGGTGGCATCTGCCCACCAAACCCTCCGAGTGCCCTGAAGAATCGGACTCCCTCCGAGTGCCCCCCCGTGAGACAGGAGGCCCGAGGTCTCAAGACACCCGAGGTCTCAAAAACTGGTGAGCTTTTGAATCGAATGCGAGGATGTGCGCTTCATCCCCCACCTGTGATGTGCGCTGCGCATGATGCGGTGCAGCTTTAAAAGCGACCAACTGGCAGGGGGGGGGTGCAGCTGAGGTGGGTAACTTTGCCCTTGATCAAGCTGAATCACTCAAATACCTGAAAGAGGTCAAGTGCAATGCAGCTAGGTTCCTTTTCGATGTCAGAACTCTTGGCATTTCCAAAGCCAGAGCTGTTTGCACGGGGAAGATCGCAAACATGAACATCATAATTCTTCCCGGATTAAAAAAACACACATCTTTGTTTGCCTCGGTTGCGGGGTAAACATGGCAACCTCAGCCACATGTTCACCGGAAAGAGTTGCAAGACCATCATAGCAAATCTCCCTATGACATCTATGACCTAAGAATCAGGGCCCGAACGAACAGATAGGGTGATAGGGTGATAGGGAACCGGCCCCCGGACATCCCCCCTGTGTGCAACGGTGGAGAGGGTCCGACCCCCGAGGTGCGGAGTTAATCGGGTGACCTTCATCCAATCGTCTGATCTTAAGGTCTATCTGATTGTGTCAGACCTCCACCGCGACTTCTTCTCCTCCGTGGCAACCTGCAAAATACTACACCTCTGAGACAAAACGGGTCTGAAGAAATGAGTGAATTAAGTGAGCGGCAGCTTGGCACTGAAAATCCAATTGTCAAACGTTGACCTGGTCCACCTGTCAAACTGTTGAACATCTGTTGAAAAGACATGAACCCTGCAGTTGGTTCCTTATACTTGGTTTCCACCTGGCCAAACCTTGCCCATACCACTCCACGTTTTAACGTGTTGCGCCTCTTTTCTGCATTTGCTTGAGGAACCTGCAAAAAATAATTCCCCCTCAAAGGGGTTTTACGCATAGATATAAGTATACATAAATAAAACTAAATCATCTTCAAGAAAAACTCCGTTGTTCTTCAGGTCTACCCCTCCCAGCGACCCCAACCGCCTCCCGTCCTCAAACTCGTCCTTGGTGACGTGCCCAGTGTTGTCGGCGTCCATCTCCGCCCACAGAATCATCCGATCCGCCTCGTTCACCTCATGGCGTGGTTCGCCGTTTTGCCTTTGTGTTTTGCGGGCGCGTGGGCGGAGAGAACGGAGATCATGAGCTGAAAAAAAGGCTAAGAATACTGGAGAGGAGCATAATCCCATAGATCTGCCATGATCTGCCAACCATGCAAACAGTTTTCTTTGGCGGGCGGTATGAACCATGAAAGGGCCATTTTGCTGCTTGCAGGTCTATAGGCAGACTTATTTTGGGTGGTTGACCTGGCGTTAAACGTGGAGTCTCAGCGGATTTGCCAAACAATCTTGCAAGACTGGACGTGGTTGACCTGGGGTTCTTGCCTGCGCCGGATGGCTAAGGAGACAGATCTGGCAGTTCCCAACCAAGGAGGCTTCTTCTTTCGGCTTCGCGCGACGTTCCTACGGCGGGAGAACCAAACACGCGGTGGCTGGGCGTCCCGGCGCCCAGGAACTTCAAGACGTATTCGAAGGACTTGGCCTTCAAGGTGGGCGGGTCCTCCGCCGGAAGCCTGAGAAGTGAGAAGAAGCCGGAGAGAGGAAGGTACAAATAGACGCTGAAGCGGGTGTCCAAAGCTGCCAGGTGTGTGGTACAGTGGTACAGTAGCATCAAAGGGAGTGTACTTTCTGAATGGGGAGCCTGCGAGCATCATCCAACTGCTGCAACTATAGTGTTGATGAGTATTATCTTGTTCATGCAAATGTAGGTATACCCTAGGGCTCCAAATACCTTCTCAGAAGGTGGGACTGGGGTGGGTTCAGAGGGTCCAGATACCGAACCTGAGGAGGTACGACTGGAGCCCTAGGGATATTGATCTGGAGATGCCATTTATCGCTCCACGGAGCACCTTGGAAGGTCGACTTCGCCATCCACCAGTGGTTTCTGTTCGCCATCTTCTCAGCCAAGCAACCCACTCTCGTTGCCCTGCTCGCAGAACCACCTGGCGCCAAGGTTCGAGACGCTTCGGTAAAAAACATGACGTGTGTGTGGGATAGTGTGGGATAGGGATAGATCTACCCTAGCCCTACACCTCCAGTCGTACCTGATCAGAAGGTATGACTGGACCCTCCTGGCACCCACCCCAGTCCCACCTTCTCAGAAGGTACGACTGGAGGCCTGGGGTAGAAGTGCACTTGAACCCCGAGCGTTCCCATTGTTTGACGACGGATTCTACATGATGGATACCAACCAAATCCACCATTTGAAGAACGGTCGAACGGACTTCCAGAATCTGCTTTGACCAAAAACAACAGAGGTTGAATGACCTGAACTAGTCTATCCCATAGGTACCCCAGGCTACGGGTCCTAGTTCAGGTCACGTTCCACCTCTCTTGGACAACAACCGCCGCAGGCCCAAATAGCTCCGAGGGTCGGAAGCTGGACTGCTGCGACCTCCGACTCACTACGGGACAATGGCCGGATGACCATTCTCCTACAAACAGGTGGTTTCCACTTCCATGTTAGTGAGTCAAAGGGTAAGCCGGGTAAGCTAGCTGTGGTTCTTTCAGTTTGTCTACAGAGATGCAGGACCTTCCAACCAACGGCAGCCGTCCCCACTGACAGCCATTGACAGCCGCAGGACCTTCGAAGCGTTCCAATCTTTGTCCAATCGTTCCTCCCTCTCTCAGCTCCTTCCAATCCCCACCCACCTGAAAGCTTCTTCCGTGGTGGTGTTCGGCATCTTCCTGCCACAGCCCAGGCTGCTGGAACAAAAGCAAAGCAGGTTGGTTCTTAGATCTATCCAGTGAATGGGATGGGCATCTCTTCCTCTGAATAGCCACCCCCCATGTGGGGAACTCCTCTGAGTGTTGAGGAGATGGGAAGAAAATGCTGGCTATCATTGCAGGTCTGTGGCTTGCAACCTCTCAAGCACTTTCGAAGGCTGCGGAGTTCCGTTCCGTCTCAAAGTCGAGTCATTTTGGAGCTCAGCTGACTGGTGCTTCATCTCAGCAAGCTCTGTTCCGCCCCCCCAAGCCCCCAGGAACGAACGTCAGTGTTCTGGCAGTCCGCACTGGTTTCGGGTCCTGAGCAGCTTGTCCGCTATGTTCTGCCAGGTGGTGGAAGGCCTTATTTCAACGGCGGAAGCAGGGCAGGTCTCCATCTGGAGCTGGGATTCTGGTTGTGATACAAATCTGGCGGGCTCTTCCTGTGCAAAAGCAAAGTTTTCCACTTCCTTGCTATAGCTTAGTGGGTGGAGTTAGAGTTAGAGGGTCAAACATCATGCGGTGGCGAACGAGCCAAGATCGGACCGCAGAACATGGTCTTAGCGATGCGTCATGCATCTACTGTCTCCATGGTGTTTGTGAATGTGAGTTGGTTGGACCCCTTTAACCAAGCTCTGTTCATTTGAGTCCATTATTATGAGCACACGAGTCGACCAATCTGACTTGCTGGGGTTCGGCCACCAAGCAGCAAACCAAAGCAACAAGCAAAGTCTTCATCTGCCACAATCATGTGTATAGGAAATTCAAGAAGAAGCTTGAAGAAACATGAACATGAGCAGTCAGAGTCAGTGTGTTCTGGCTGAACATGGCTGAGCTCTTGGGGGGTACGCGTACGAGACTCCCACGATCGTGATACCTCCTCCAAGAGACTCCAACTTGAAGACACGCACCATGGACTGCACCAATGTGGTGAAGGCCTGCACCACATTGGTCGTCTTTTGGGAACTGAATGCCCGCTTGGCAGCTCTGCAGGGGCTGAGCGGTTTAACATGTTGATTAGTCCTATAGTCCATCATCTATGACTATCTATGATCTTTCTCGTAGCCCTGCCACAAAACGCACAAAAAAGGCAACCTAACTCCTGAAAAAGAAGAGGAACACTGCCATGGGCTCCCCAAACAAAGAAGGAAAACAAAAACATGCACTGTAATGATACAAATCGGAACACCATTCTCCTCACCAAACAGTGGCAAGATAGTGTAAGTCAAAGCATGTTCAAACCATGTTTATACATGTCCCAAACACTCCATGTATGCCATATAATATATATATATATATATATTGCCGAACCCCTGGCACCACCCCAACTGATCGGCATATATATATATATGGCAGTCCCATGGAGTGTCTGGGTGTTAAAACACGGTCGTCTTCGGGATGCGTGCAGTCTTCACGCGATGTCACCCCATGTCACCCCGAGTTCTTCAGAAAACAGCTCGCAGCCGCCTCTGGATGATCATCTCGCAACAGCTCGACCGTGTGATACGGGAGCACCTCGGAATCGCGGCATCGCCGGCTCGTGCGCCGAGGTCGGGGCTGGGACCCAACGGGTGCGACCGGAGGATTCAGAGACCTGAGCCCTAAGGTGAGCCATATGCCATGCACCCCAACTTCCAAGGCCTCAGGGCCTCAGGGCCTCTTCTGGACCTCCATGAAAAGCCAAAGAATGGTGCAGATTTGCCAGTTGCTGGGATGATCTCAAGCTGGCCAAATCTTCTACTATAGCTGGTGCATCCTCCTTCCATCCCTCACTTGCTTTGCCCACGTTTGACTCTCCATCCCCCAACTCCAAAAAGGTGCCGGTCGATCGAGGTACCGAGAGCACGCAATAGGTCTTCGCCATGATCCAGGCAGCACGCGGACGTGCGGTGAGCATGCCCAGCTCGCCAAAGTACTTCCCAGCAGTGTATTCCTCGGTGCTCGGCCCCCGGAAGCGCCGCGGCTGTGGAGACACGGCGCGGGTTGGGTGAAGACACGAGTACGGGCGAGTCGGTGCTGTGAAGAGGTGCCGTGAGGAAAATCTTGGGAGGAGTCCCAGCTGGTATGAGACATTTAGTGAGACCCTTTGGATGGTGAGTTCGAATAGAACTGGTGGGGGCTGGCAGCGAAGATTACAGAAAGTGGTCCAGCCTTCAGCCTTCTGTGATGCTGCTATGTTTTTCCTCAACCCTCAGGCTTTTTCTATGTTTTCGTCTGTTTTCTTCCTCTCTCTCTCTCTCTGCGAAGGTCAAGATCTACAATAACCGCATCTCTGTTGACTGGCCGTGGAAGAAAACATGCGACATGCGATGAAAACTGGGCTTCGACACTGGTCCCAACCACCTTCCACTAGGATCCTTTTGGGAAGAAAGACTCCGTTGCGCGGTGCTCTTCCATTTAGAGCACACATCGGAACCAGTCAGAATGGAAGAAAAGAAACAACATCTCAAACCTCCGGAACACCAGAGGTGCTGAACCAGCCTTCCACCGGGGCCTTCGACCACTTGCACCTTCTCTCTCCTCGCATCGCTGCACTTGCACCGCGCGTTCTCTCTCCTCGCCCAGTCACGGCCACCTCCGTGGACTCGCCCATCACCGGCGGGCACTCCGGGCCACTTGGATAGACGCCTCGGTCCGTCCGCTGAGTCGGAGTCACGGTGGGGGGTGGGGGGGGTGGTCCAATTAGCTGAAGTGGTGGTCTAGCTGATGTGGTTACTAGAACAAACATGCACCGACTACTTTATTATATACTCATTTATGCTATATTTTATATAGTAATTGGGTTTTACAGTCGCTAAGTGTCCCCTCTATTCATCCACCCCATGGGTAAAGGATGTAAAAGGTTACCAGTTGGGTTCAGCTGCTGCTCCAAATCTCTCCAGGTCCGTGGCGTCCGGATCTGTCCGGCCCTGCCTGCCACGCCACGCCGCATAAAGAAAAGCTCTCTCCCAGTATCACCTGAAGTCCAAGGATCTGAAGAATCTGGGTCCAAGGATCATGGCTGCTGTTCTGCCATGTGTCTGGACAGAAATTCAGATGTTCTGCACTGAATTGGCTGGTGGTGGGAAGCTAGGTCCACTCTTTGCTTCACAAACGTCCTCCCAAAAAGAGCCTCAACACTGCCTGACCATGTCATAGGGTGGGCCACAGAAGAATCCCTCAGCAAACCTCTGGAGAATAGCTGGTCACATGTTGTCACACACAAAGAACTACACAAACTCACCGCATCTCTCGGTGCCAAGGTCTAAGGCACCACTGCAAACGATGAAGTCGGCCGGCAAGTAGATGAGATCTGAAAGCGAGCTCACCATCATGGAGATGACCTCAGTCTCCAACACACACCCGGCACAACGGCACGAACCCTTCGTGAGCCTCCGATTTGACCGTCAAAGCCAGCTAAGAGTGAGTTGGTTGGGTAATCAATGCTCCAGTCGTACCTCCTCAGAAGGTATGACTCAACCCTCTAAACCCACCCCAAACACCTTCTTAGAATGTACTCGGAGCCCTAGGGACAGTTATCCTTTTTCCGGCAGGTCACTGTGCAGTTGGTTTCTCACCCTCAGACCTGCACCACAGCCAAAAAGCTTGCCTTGCACATGTTCCTCATCCCAAAAGACTCCTCCCAAACTCTGGATGTTACAACCAACATGCCGCGCCACGTGCTTCTTCTGCTCCCGCAAGAAGGGTGCTTTCAGAATCAACTTCCGATACGCTGCTAGTCGAAGCTCCTGTCTGTTTTCGCGCGTGTTCGGAGCCGGAGGCAGTGGCGGCCACACATGATCAAGGTCTCACTGGTTGCTGACCATCTCACTCCTGCCTGAAATGCTATTCCCTAGGGCTCCAACCATATCCTCAGAAGGTGGTTAGACCCCCCCAAACCCACCCCAACCATCTTCTCAGGAGGTGGTTGGAGCCCTAGGGATTTATCATGTTGAGTTCATGATGGTGGCCATTTCGGGGTTACGCCACCGGGAGCACACCTATACCTTAGCTACCTACATTTGGAATTTGCGGCACTTTTTGGAGTTGACCTTTGGAGTGCAATTCAGGGACATGTCAGTCACTCAAAAAACCGGAACCCCCGACGAACGTTTTCCAAACATCAGCAGATTCCCAAAAGGGTTGAGTAGGGAAGCCTCAGCCTCACCCCCCCAAACGGCATCAAGTCGCCGGCTTTCCAGAATCAGGCAAGGGACCCAAACCAAAACAGAAACCCAACCGGTTCGTGCGGAAAATCCGTTGCGATGATTCTGTTATGTGAGACCTCCCAATCTTGGACCCTCCAAAAACTCTCCGCATCCAGGACTTCCTCACAAACACACACGCACACAGTGCATATCATACACTACACTCACTATACGTCTTCACCACGCGGCCCAAAATGGCTCTGACCCCCTACTTCAAAAGGAAGGCTCTCCACTTCAGGCCGGTCCTGCATCAGGGGCGCCGACAGGCCGTGGAAGGCCGGCTGATCCAGGTCTTCTTCCCGATGCACGTGCTGCACGAAGCTCTGATATGCTAAAACCTGAGCGGAGCCGGTCCGCGACGGAACCGGAATCCGCGACGGAACCCGCCCCTAAGGCGGTCTCCGCGGGTCGGTGGGTCCAGAGTCCGGCGTGCGAAGCGATGGTTCTGGGCCAAGGCAAGTGAGAAGTCCAGAGCCCAACAAGACTGTGAGCCTTGCGCACCTCTGCGCGTCTGGGAGGGTGAGAAGGGCTGTGAACTGGTGGAATCGATCGGACTGACCCAGCCCATAATAGACCGGTCTTCAGCCATGCTCCACCAATGCCGGACCAAGCTGATTCGTTCAGCCCATGACTTGAGGCATGGCCAGAGTGGCCTCAAGGGGCCCATCAAGTGGCCCATGAGAGTCTCAACCCCCCCTCTATAGGGTCAAAAATGCTGGCTATGAGGGTGCAATAGGGTCCAACGCCATCCAACTCCCGGCTGTTCTACCTGCTGTGTAGGACTCTCTCCCCCTCACCAGTGGTTCCACCCAGTTGCCCGCTCGTGCAGCTCGCTTGGGACCTCGGAACCAGCGCCCAATTTCCAAACCGGGTTCCCGGTGGACTACGCACAACCCAAAGCACTGAAGTCTTCGGATGCTTGGGTGTGGCACATGAGGAAACGAACAGATGGTGACACCGTCGAACGACGGTCGTACGACCCAGGCGGCCGGCGCGGCGGCGCCGAACAGTCCAGTCAACGAGGGATCCTGTGTGGGTCAACACAGTCGAGACTGCGGTGACTCTGGAGGTTAGCACTTGGAATTGGTTCCATGAACATCCATGATCGAACTATATAGTTCCCGCAACATTCATTCCGAAACAATTTAGGGGAAACTGTGGAAGGTCAAAAGACATCTGCAATCCTGAAGAACCTTTGACACTGCAGGCCTCAATTCCAAGGGTTCACTGCTTCAACTCTATCGGATGGGTACCAAACCTACTGGAAAGGGGCAGGCAAATCAACTTCAAAACCTCCATATTGCGTCTCATGCTTGAGTGACCATATACCAGGACCCACTGTCGGGGTGGTGTGGTTGAAGGACACCCCTTAACCTTTAAGGAGCAAGGTTAGGGGCTATCAATGGAAGCCCCCAGTTCCGGTGTCCTGGTGTGACCATACACTCCGGAACCAAACTGCCTGCTCTTCGGCTGTCATGCTCCAAGCTTCGCGCTGCCACCGAGGTCTACCGTGGATTCTTGGAGGAATTCTCGACCCGGGCCCCCTACTGTATAGGTTAGGTAGGGGTGTCTAATTACAGCTCCTTAGAGGTCATGAGATGGTTAATGGGTGTATAGGTTAGGGGTGTCTCTGAACACCACCCCAAAGCAACGCTTCGATGGATTTCCGTCCTCTCCGCCGAGAGCGGGTTTACCCCGGTGACCCGACCGCTGGCCTGGAGGTGCTTGAGGGCCACCGAGGTTTGAGCCTTCTGTGACTGGTTCCTTGAGCCCGGAAACGGAGCCGGTTGGACGCGCCCAAGAACGACGGAGCCGGGGGGGGTGCACTGGCAGGGGTGGTTTTTTTTGGAGGGGCACAGCAGTGAAACTGGACTGTGCAGGACAAAGAGATGAGAGATGCAAGGGTGTTTAAGGAGAGAGTTTTTTACAAAACGGAGGCTGTATCCAGCACAAACTAAAAGAGCACTTATATTGGAGTTATATATATGCAGGACGCACGGCGGACACACCCTTTTCCACTGAACTAAGGGGGAGGCTTGTGCCATAGGTACCAATCGGAGAGTACTAGGGACACACAATCTATACAACTTGCATGCCCGTGTCAGTTCCGCTCTAAGGAACTGAGTGTGAGTTGAGAGACAGGAGTTGAGCGATTTTTGCTCGTACTTCACTTCCCATCAATCAAACACATCTTTTCCTTGCTGTTGACGTTTGCGTCCAGAAAACATGAGCTCATCATGAACAATCTTCCATCGTTGACCTAACTGGACAAATCGGCACATTTGTATATCCTCACCTCGCTTAGTAATGCTGTTGGCAAGCATGGCCTGTGAGTTAACCCACCTAACTCTCAAACCAGTCTCCTGTTGGGATTCCTTCAGAGTGATCAGTTCCAAGTCGATGCGTTTTTGAGCTCCCTTGGGAGTGATATATGGTTTGTCAACACGATCAAACACATTGCGGCTATCCGTAATCAGGGTTCCACACGTGCGAGACACATGCTCATAAATATTATGGCTGTCCGAATCATACCCCATGATTTCCGACCATTGATACCGAACCAAGAACAAAGTGTCTTCGGCGTCGATCGCGGCTCGCGCTTCAGCTGACCCTGGGGACCGACACACACGTTCGATTTTGCCGCTCTGCCAGAAGATAGGCGACACTCGATCGACCTCTCCTAACCCCAACTTTTTCCCCGACATCCCAATGAAAATTCCCTTCGTGCTGCTACCATCATGTCTGTTTTGAGAACTCGCATCAACCCAACAATAGAACTGAGGTTCTTCTTGGGGCTCAAATGGGAATATGTGCATGGGATCTTTCGCTGCCAACCGCATCTTGCACAAAAGACCATTGACATCAAGGAGCGTCTGTACAGTGCTGGTGTTCACCTCGGACAAAAACAGACTTGTGTATGCGACAAATCTGTATCCAACTTGGTTAGCATGCCAGCTCAGTGCTCCAAGCAGACCTCGTAATTCGGTCTTCTCTTCAGGAGTTGTCTCCTCTTTAATTTGTTTCTTTCTTTCTCGGGCGATTCGAATTTCTTGAACATCGCCCAAGTACTTGGTTTGTTCTAGAGAAAATCCACCGGATGGTGTGCTTTGCACATGAACTCCACACTGGACAAAATCATTGCATTCCCACTCCTGCCACTTAAATTTTTGTTGTATGGCTTCCTGGAGTGCTGTCCATTCAGGAGATTCAATTCCGGTGAAGAGGAAGTCGTCAACATGTCCCGAAATGAGAGCTAGTGTTTCACCTGCTCTCTTGTATCGCCACATACAAGGGTCGCTTTTGAGCTGCGAAAAACCCAGGCTCTTGAGAAACTGGTTCATGGTTTCAAACCACTCTATGGGGGCCTCAACTAAACCATAGCAAGCCTTGCGCATTTTCACCACACTTTGTGGTGCTAGGTTCATGGCTTCGCAGATCTCGACCGTCGGAATGAGGTACAAGTCCCGGCTGAACTCTCGGCCCTGTAGGAATGCTGCAGCGACATCTCCCTTCTTGACTTGACAGCCATGGTTTGATGCCCATTGGATAAGCATCTGTCTGCTATGTCGGGTCATAGTCGGTGCAAAGGTCGGTCTGTGCTGGTATTCAGGGTCCATGTAACCCAGGACAACTGCTCTCGCCTTCGGCTTGGAACTACCATCTTCGGAATGCTTCCAGGTAAGTACCCATCGCATTCTCAATGCCTGGTGCCTTGCCGGTTGTAGATGTTCCGGCAAAGCCTGAAGTGCTTCTGCCGCTATGAACTTGTCCACCTCTATCTTTTTGGCACCAGCGAACTGCTCGTGTTCCAGGGCTGACAAATGACGTTCCGACACTTCCACTGAACGTCGCTTCAAAGCACTCACGAAGTATGCCACTGGATTGTTCATGAAGCGCCTCAACTTTCGTTGGTCTGTGGGCAGTTCAAGAGTCAGTTCCACCGCAGCATGTGGGTTGTCCCAAGTGGTCCGCGTGTCCGTGGTTAGCCACGCTGACTCGGGCACCAATTCTTGCCACGAGGGTCCTGTGAATAGAGCTGCATCTTCACTGCGACTTGGCTTTGGACTTCTGCTCCGGTCTTGTTGACGTGACTGTTGTTGCTTGCCCGTGACTCGTCTTCGGTTTGTAGGGTGTTCTGTGTCATCCAACTCCTCCGGCTCCACCAGAGATCGTTTGTTCTCTGAGGGTCCAGGACCAGTATGGTCTTGAAAGGAGGCTTTGTGAAGGTCTCCGGCTAGGCTGTTGAAGGTCCACGGTAGTTGTGGTGGTCTGGTGAGTTCGTGTAAGCATGTCTCCCGCATGGAGGCGGGCCTCAGTTGTTCTTGAGCTACTTTCACGAGTCGATTGCCCCGCACCAGCCATACCACACTGCTTGCACGCAGTTGACCGTGTTCTTGTCGGGTCTCCACTGCCAGGACTCTCGCTGGACCCACATAGTTGCCTCGATTCCAGGAGTTTTGCCTTTCGGCGTTCCCCAGCTGTGTTCGCCAGTAGAATACCAAATCCCCTGGAAAGAAGTCTTTGTGAGGATGATGTTTCGAGTTGCGGGCTCTGGTGAGCTTCTCCTGCACTTGCCAATCAATGAATGCTTTAGATGCCTGTTGTCGCAACTGGGAGGCAACTTCCATCTCACCATCTGGAGACTGCATCATCTCCATTGGCAGGTCAGTGGTTCGTCGATCAAATACTCGACCTTCGATGTCTGGCTGCCTACCAATGGCATGTTGAAAGGGACTATACCCTCGCACGGTTTCTCGATGGTTCCAGGTGTAGATGGCGTGTTGGATCAGCTGTGTGACGTCTTGTTCCGCATCTCCGGCTGTCTTGGTGAGAAATTCCTTCACCCACTCAATACAGCGCTCCACATGAGAAAGGTTCCAGTGTGCTTCGGCTGGGATATGGTCCAGGTGGATGCCTCGTTCACTGAAGAAGTTCAGCATCTCCTCCGATCGGAAAGCTCCCTCTGGATCAGATCTTACCACATCCGGCATGCCAAAATATGGAAACCAGTGGTTTGTAAAGAGTTCAGCGTATTCGGAGGCTTTGACTCCTTTGCCTCCGTCCATCCGCATGACTTTGCCAACCAGGAAGCGACTTGCCTCGTCCATGATCAAACTGAATGAGACCTGCTTCTTGGAGATTGGATGCTTCCAGTATGCAGTGTCGATCTGCACACTGCGCCAGCGGTCAGTGTGAACTTCCAGATTGGCCTGACGTCGAGGATCAGGCCTCTTTCTTTCGTCACACGCGCTGCACCTAAAGGACTTCGCTATGGCAAGCACATGGGGACTAACCTGTCTCCTTTGGAGGGTTTTGAGCAAAAGTTCATAACTGCCGTGCCCAGTGGCACTATGTATTTTGAACAACTGCTTCAAAATGCGATCACGTTCCTCTCGGGACACTTGCTGTTCGAGAGGGGGTGCATCGTCCCCCGCAAAAACAAATTCACTCCATTCCTGCATGCAGACATGACATGTCAGTTCTTTCGTGATTTTGTGAACACGTTTACACCAACACCCTTGCTGTCGTTTAGGAGTGTGTGTTTCCGTTTCGCATTCGCTCGCTCGCAAGACATGAACATCCGAATCGAGAACCGACATATGGTACACCACCCGTCGAACGAACTCCGGAGTGTAAAAAGCGGTCATACGAGTGGCCTGTCCCTCACACAAAGCATGCGTTTTGTTCAAACAAGCACAAGTGTTATGCAAGCGTTCCGAGAGACGACGGTCGGTGCACTCCACTCGCCATTCCTTTCCCAAGGGAACTCCAGTTTTGGGGTCCTTCAAACCGACCTGGCAACCTGAAATGATGGCGGTAGAGGTGTTGCAGTGGTTTCTCCAGTCGTCTAACAAATCCCATTTCCAAGCCCTACATCGTCGACTCCACTCCCAACACACGACCGACCCAGCCGCATGCGCCCAGTGCGCCACCACGAGTGCTCCCACGTGTTGTTTTCGGGCGTCCATTTGTTTTCGTTTCAGGGCCTCTTGCTGTTCAGGAGTCCTTTGGTTACAGTTTTGAATGGGGGAAAAGGCGCCGCACTCGGTCGCAATCCACAAAAACCTAGGCTTCTTCTCACGAATGATCTTAATGGCCTGTTTCACCCCCTCGCCTGTGCGAAGATCGTACCCGTTCCAAACAGAACAACGCTCGGCAGTGAATCCCTTTTTCAAAGCTTCAGAGGTCAGGAGTGAGTCTGGTGAACATGCGAGTTCCATCAGAAACAGCCTTGAGGCGTCGCTTACGGACGCCCAGGCCTCTGAGAGGACCAACTCGCTCGCCTGTTCAAGGGACCTAAGCTTTTGCGGCGACAAGTGTTTCCACTCGTCATGGTGGCCTAGCCATCCATCTTCACGAAGCTCCCGTCGGATGCCACCGATGTTCCAGCTCGGGGAGGCGGCGTCTTGTGGCGCTTCTTGCCCTTGAGCTCGTCGAGCTCCTCTTGCATGGCTTTCATGGTTTCCATCATGTCCTTCACTTGTTCGGTCATCGCCGAGGCACTTGCCTTGGCATCCACATCCTTGCTCGATGACCCCGCAGCAATGGCCACTGTTGGTCGACTGTTGGTGAGGGCTGGATGATAGCCGGCCCCCTGGTTCTTCACTGGTGCCTGAGACTTCTCGAGAGGATTGTGTTCCATCCTCTCGGCCCAACTGGCGAGTTGTCGAAGCCGCCAATCCGCCGTGTCCGAGTTGCCCACCTCGGCCTGAGCCCAGCTGAGGTACCCCGGATCGTGTTGAGCCACTTCCATGAAGCTCATGCCCTTGTACTTTCCAAAGTCGATCAGTGTCTCGTTGTTGCCGCTGTGGATCAACCATGACTTGAGCATCAAGCGCAGCTCCCCCGCCGTGGCCTTGGCCGGATGTTCGATCTGGCGGGCCTGGCACATTGAGCGTAGCTCGCCCAGTTTTGCATTGTTGATCTCCTTGACAAGGTTGTTGGGAGCCCCCTTTGGCTTGATGATTCCCTGAGCTTCGCGAGACTCGCGAACCAGCATCCGGCATTCCGGAAGTGTGAACTCCGTCCATGCAATGCGCTTCTGACCATTGGCCTCGAGTTCCTGGATGCATTCCGTCTTGCTCAGCAAGTAATGTGGCTTCATGGACTTGTCCGGCCACATGGTCACCTGAGCCGCGGTTGCTTCCTGGGTGGTTGCCATGAGGACAAGCGTCAACGACAACGGGAGTGTGGTCACCGGTTTGGACACGTGAATCAGATGGCTGCGGGGACGTGTGGACATGCGATCTTTCATCCTGGCATTCGACGACCGAGCCTAACCTCACATCATGCTCATGAGTTTCACCAGTATCACCAACCTGTTTGGTTTCTTGGTTCACAGAAGTGGTTTCGGGCAAAATCAGCGTTCCTGTCTCTTTATCCTCACACTCAGACCCAGGGCGATCTGAGCTGAGTCTGCACCCCTATTCGGTGCTTCCTACGAGCTGGCGAAGACTCATCACACGATTGGCGAGAGTCATGCCACTTTCCAAAAAGTCCTGTGTCAATGGGATCAGTTGATGTCCCGTGGTAGAACGCTTGAGCTTCACTAAGGTACGGTCGCTGACCGCCGTGAACACCGCCTCATCGGTGCGAAAATCAATGATGGCGCCCAACTTGCGTAGTGTCGCGACTGACACGAGGATCGGAGCACTTCCCTGATCCAGGGCGTGCACCTTTAAAGACATTTGTTGGGCTTCCGTGGGAACATGTACATAACATGTTGACACACATTGACTACGCTCACTGTTGCCGAAACCAAACGTAGGTCGTTCTGACATGTCCACTCGCAGGACCCCTGGCAGGTTGAGGCGCCGGGCTTTATCCTGCAGCTGTTCGATGGCGTTCACGGAAGCCATCGTCTTTGTGGCGCCACCATCAAGGACACCATACCCTTCTCGCAAGACTTGATCACCCGGAATCAAGTCGGGTGAAGCTTCCTCCAGGTTGGTCCAGCAAAATGCTTCCGGTTTCACGCAGGCACTGTCAGGGAGGACCCCGTACACATACTCGGAGTGTTCAACGGCCTCATAGTTCTTGCCGTCCTCATTCTTCCTGGGGCAATGAGAGGTATCATGATCTTTTCCACAGCGAGCACACGGTCCTCCGGTTCTGGTTGAGCTCGTGGTGTTGTTTGGCCGTCGGTCCCCCATGCCTTTGCCCTTCCCCTTGGAGTAGCCCTTGCCACGATCTGCGGATGGCGCATAGAAGCGACGTCCCATCCGCACCTCATGCTGCTTGGCCCGAGCTTCGCGAAGGGTCACCCTCGCTTGCTGTAGTTGAGCCCAGGCCTCATGTTCTTCATGTTTAGCCTGTTGGTACAGGGCTAAAGCATCCTCGGGGAGGTCCTCGTAGAAGCTGGTGTCTTCTTCCCATGGCTCCGTCTCATCTTCTTCATTTTCATAGAGAGCCTGTTTGGCTTCTCCATCTCGCTTCTTGATGGTCTCATCAGTGAAGTGGCTCCGAAGGGCGACTTCAACGTTGGCGAGAGAGAAATTGTTCTTGACCTCGCTCTGAATCAGACTGCGCTCCATGCCGTCCAGGTTGGCCTTTTCCAGGAGAAGCCAACCCTTGATGACGTCCGGCAGGATCTCGACGAAATCTTCCTCATCATCTTCATCTTCTTCGGCGATGCTGGTATTGGACTGGAGGTTCCAGTTCCATGTGGTCTCCCACGTCGACCACCACCAAGCATCATCCCAGGTCCATTCGGTCTCATCCTGGGCTTCCTCACCATTGTCTTCAGTGGGCGTCGCCTCGGTGTCACCCTCGGTGGCAAGGTCCGATGAGCCCCCCCCTGTGGATGGCCTTGCCGTAGACACCGACTGTCTTCGTCCTGAGTGCCAGGCCTGGCTGGTCATGTCAGGAAGTGACTTTTGTTCTCGCATCACGCGAGTCAGGGCTTTGCAGGTCCGTGCGTACTCTTCCCGGTGTCTCACACAAAACGACACCATGGATTCGCCGCGGCGGCGCCGCAGCAGCTTGAAGTAGGTCTTGAGCTGGTTGGAGATCTCCGGAAGGGCTGGCTCGCTCATCGTCTCTTTCAAGCAGCGCAGAAGCTTGCCAACGCCATCCTGGGACGAAAGCCAGCCTCGCTTCTTGTTTGCTATTGCGGTGCGTGCCGCTCCAGTCAGCTCGGCTGCCAGCCTTGGACCACATAGGTAGCGACTTTCCCACTTCACCGTCTCCTCGTACATGTAGGCAGCCCTGCGGTACTCCGACCAAGTGGACGGAGTACCATCCCATGCAGGGATGCCATCTTTGGACTTCGTGACTGTCATTGGGCTCCTTCTCACTCACAACAGGTGCGCTTCAACGCACCCACACACACACCCTCAGGGCCCGATGCAGGCCCCCCTGGATCGCCGGCCTCGAGGAACTCAGCGCCTCGCCGCCCCACACCGCGCGTAACCGCAATGCAGAGCTCCGCTACCGTGCAGGACGCACGGCGGACACACCCTTTTCCACTGAACTAAGGGGGAGGCTTGTGCCATAGGTACCAATCGGAGAGTACTAGGGACACACAATCTATACAACTTGCATATATATATATTACATATTAATCAGCTTGATGGACACAATAATCGGACGACGGCATGTGAAGCTACTGACTGGGTCTCCGGTTCAACCCCGAAACAACCGCATCTAACTGAGGTTGGACATGGAAAACCTCAAAACTCATGAAAATGGGTTTGTCTTTGTGCAAGTCTAGTCTACAGTCTACGCCCTGAGATTACGCAAGTCTTCGCGCAACACAAGTCCACGCCCAACACAAGCAGTTAGGATAAAAATGTGTCTTGACCAACCCAACAGGATGCGATCCTGATTGGAGGACCACATCTCAAAGGCAACTGGGAGTCAACATCTATCAACAAATTCAAACTCCCTGGGAGTCAAAAACTACAAAAAGAATGGTTCTCACAATAAATAATGTGTGATCCTGAAGTCGGTCAATATATAGTCTTTGGACTGAACGTGGGCGCTGAACTTGGGTAGTGGATGATAGGGACTGCAACCACAGGCCTAAATCCATCTCAAAGAAAGCGTGATCATCCTGTACCGACTTGGGCTACGCACCCTACACTGACTGAACATCGGAAATTCTGCAAACATCATGTGATCCGTGATGATCCGCGGCTTCATGGTTTCAGCCAGACTCTACCACTGCGTCAATGCCAAGCCACTTGGTCTCCTCCAAGTTGTGCAACGAGGTCAGCCAGGTGACATCCGCA
This sequence comes from Durusdinium trenchii, assembly GCA_963970005.1. NCBI lineage: Eukaryota > Dinophyceae > Suessiales > Symbiodiniaceae > Durusdinium > Durusdinium trenchii. Next base: position 561,612 of record CAXAMN010022573.1, on the reverse strand, counting down.
CAAATCTGCAGCGCTCTCCGTTCAGTGCTCGACCAAACGACGTCAACGACGTAAACGACAACGAATCCAAAAAACGGGGTCCCCCGTCAGAAGGATCGAGGCTGGGCGGAGGTCGCACCAGGTCGCACCTTTGGCGACCAAGTGACGAAGATTTACGACGATCGGAGGCCAGGATTGAAACTGCCCGGGCTGAATCCGCACAGGCTTCTTAATGGCAGGGGTCGGACCTGACACCGTTGCACGCAGGGGGAAAACGGGGCCGGTTCCCAAACCCTATCTGTTTGAGGGTGGCCTGAAATTCGGTCTTTGTCACACCTACATCCAGTGACGTGAATTGAACGCTGTGCTTTGAAACATGAACTTGCAGTCGTGGCCAACTGCACCGAACATCATAGCCGTGCAGTCCCAGCACTGGCAATGCAACTATCCATGCTGCAAGAAACTCTGATACCAGGAGACCCGTTCAGGGGTGCCAATTGGTGGCTACTGGGGTGTCTATCAACCACCCGTTAGGGCCTTAGGGTCCAAACAACACCCCTTTCGGTTTTTTTCGCTGGTAGAGGTTGCCATGATCCGTGCGATTGATGACCATCGCGTGAATTCGTCTTGCTAGAAGAAGTGGTGTGCATGGTGAGATCAAACACCTCTCACCAGTCGCAAAGTAAATCTCAGGTGGAGATGAACTCTTGCATCAACACTGGCATCAAACAACCACAACCACCAACTATTTTAAACAGGTGGATAAACATGGACAACTCAAGCAACTTGTTTGCACCCAATCGTGCCCAAGCAATCTCTCTGCCATCTTTCTACCATGTTGGACCCTGAGCAAGAAAGGGGAGGAATTAATAGCATGTTCTCATGTTTTCCTGACTGAAAGTACTCACAACCCCTGAATAGCTTATACATGGGGGGTCAAAATGATAAAGAGTTTATTCACCTGAAAGCGTGTATGATATAAGCTGTTGTGATAGAAGCTGTTGTGCTTTCTATGTCAGCTTCCCTTTAAGATCATTGCTTAACTTCTTCTGAGGTTTTGCATGGGTAGCTCTATTCCTGAAACTCTGATAACTGTTCAAGACACTTCTTCAAACTCATCAAACTCACTGCTTTAAACCATTTTTTAAGGACCATAGTACCCTCAATCATCGTTTGGGGCAAAAGGTTTATTATCGGTAGTTCTCCACTGAAACCACCCAATTTATAGAAACATGATTCATGGTTTGTCATATTATGGTGTCAAACGTAGCACACAGATTCGGAAAGATCCTAATTAAGTGATCTGCAGTTCTCCACTTTCCCTGCTCCGGTTCCGGTCCATCCAAAGGAACTGCTCCCCCACCGACCCTGGTGGTGCACTCGCCTTTGCCACGAACAGCTGTCCCAGTATTAAGAGGAACGCGTTGCACGCGCGCTCGATGGGCGAGACCAAGATGTCACCTTCGCGCTCGATGGTTTGGACGGTTTAGATCGGACGTTTCAGGGTGTGTTTCGGAAGAAGGTCCAGGGGCGGAAGAAGTGAACGAGTTCAGATGAGTTCGGTCCAGAAATGCCATGCTGCGGTTCATGGCGAAGTTGTTGACTGATAGGACACCAGAAGTTGAATATGTGAGGACAAAAGCATTGAGGAATTTTGATGGAATAAGTATGACTCGGACAGGGTAGGTCCCCTGCAAGGAGATGCGTGTGGCACCTGCGTGTCGCACCCGAAAAGTGTGAAGGCACTGAGTTCGACGGTGTCTGGTACTGATCAAGCTCAGGAACTCTCCACCCGCACAGACCCTGAACCCGCGGAACCCGACTCGGACCAACCTGAGACATCTGAAAAGACGACCCGTGACTAGTCCTGACTGGTCTGACCAGCAGGGGTTTTCTGTTGCTGGACTTCGGATAAAGGTCAGGCCACAGGCCGGGAGAAATCGATCAACATCAGCGATTCCACAAGTGCTTGCCATTGACAGGCGCGGAATCTGATGAAATCGACGGCTACTCACAACAGGTAAAAGGCTAGCAGTGGTTTTGAGGTTCTATTTGATTCTATGCTGCTACGATGCAAAATGTTCTGGATTCTTCAATTTTCCGCTGCTTTTGGGGTACATGGGAGGTTGGCCTGTCCCTCCTGACCTGTCTCCCCACGTCTGGCGCTCTAGAGTTGCCCCAAGCAGTCAAGCGGCCATAGCCCACGGACGTGATACCTGATCGAGGCGAGAGCCATCAGCACACCAGGTGTGCGAGACTTGTTGTCAACACGACAATCTACGGCAGGGTTTACCCATGGATGACCCTTCCCTAGGGCTCCAACCATCTCCTCAGGTTCGGTGGTTAGACCCCCCTGGCACCCACCCCAACCATCTCCTCAGAAGGTGGGCCAGGAGCCCTAGGGCTTAAACAAAAAAACACTTATGTGCAAAACGTGATGGTCCTTCTTCTCGGTCTCAGCTCTCTTACTCTCTTCTCAGTGTGTTTTCAGCGCTCTTTTGGCTTTCTGTGACCGGTCTGGGGTTGAGCTCTGGGCTCCGGGCTTCACAGCTACACGTGAATATTAAACTAGCCCCCAAAGAAACGATCTGATCTGCTGGGGTAGTTTGGGGTAGAAAATGCATTGCCAACTTACGTCACAAAGCTGCTGAGACATGAACAGTCAGCTGTTGCCCAATCGATTTGTAAACCAAAGCATATTGGCATATTTAACAGTTTAACTGTTTAACTTAAACATAGCACAAACGTCCAGCAGTCTTCCCAATAAACGTCCGTCCCCCTTGAACCGTCCCCATCGCAGAGTCGTGATCTGAGTTGTTGAGTGAGTTCCGCAAACCATCGGTGGTGAAACGCAGGACCCAAGAGGACCCATGACACACTCTCCCATGGCCATCTCACTAAGGATCATGGCCTGGGAATCATTGCCCTGCACATGCGACGAATCCAACTCTAGGCACATGCGACATTGCTCACTGGCGCCGTCTTCACTTAAGAAGACCGATATTGATATAATTGACAGAATATTAATGTTCTTTTCTTGTCCAGTGGTGCTGGATGGACTTTGTAAGTGTTCTGACTCATATGTGCTGCCATTATGGCCAAATCCCTGCGAAGAAAAGCTGAATCACCTGCCGGGGAGCTGAGTGCGGTAAAGTACACCGATTCGATGTAGACCACTCCGCAGTCTTCGCCTCGATTCACCATGTCGTCGATCCAACCTGAGTGGATCAGGAAGGTTGGCTGTTTGGCTCCACTTGTGTGGAATATCATTGAATGTTTACCTGCATCGGAGTTGCTTTTAAAAATGCTTTGAGGGTGAATTGATGCTCCGTCAATTGATGCTCCACGGCATCATATGGCAATGTGACAATGCCTATAGGTCCTGTCTAGGATCTAGATCCTCCAACTGTGCACCATGTTCATCAATTTTCCACCGTTTCGCCTCTAAAACGAGCCAACCTTTGGCAGTTAAAAGAGGTGCATGGTGCAAAAAAACACCAACGGCCGCCGCTGTGAAAACCGCGGAAAGCACCGCAGCGCCGCTGATCGAAGCGCGTCTGACAGGCCCAGGGCACTCACCACGCCCGCAGCCCTCTCGTGGACTGCCAGGACCAGCAGCCTGAGGACCCAGGCGCCAGTAGTTCTCCAGGGTCGAAGAAAAATGAGTACAAGCCAAATGAGTGGATGCCAAGAAGAAGTACCAACCTCAGAGCCTTCTGTTTTGAGAGGATGTTTGTTTGGCCATATTTTGGATGGTTGGTTGGTCCAAAAATAGAGGCAGGTCTTAGGACTATAGAAGAGGGCGAGTATATGAGATACCCTCGCTCTCTCCTATAGAAGTGGACGTCCTGATGCTTGGAAAGGCCAGGTTGTGCACGTCCATGTTTGTTGCAGGGAGGGTGCAAAATGGTGCACACACAGTACAGCATCAACCAACACGTTCAACAATGAAATAAATCATGGCCATATCTGCACTGACCCCATTCATCCTCTGCTCTGTCGTACGACTGGAGGACTAAGAGTCAGCAAAGTGCAGGAACATCAGTTCTTTGTTCAAAACATGTCAAAGGGTGGCCTTTGGTTGCGATCTTAAATATGTCCAACAACAAGAACATGACAAGAATGGAGCGGTGAATCTGTAGCAAGCAATGTCCAGAGGTGGAAGGGGATGGTGAGCTGCTCTCCATCTCCAGCGGGCTAGTGGGTTTGAGTCCTTTAAATGTGCGCAATCGTAAATAGCCTGGATCTCATCTGACCAGCTTTTGAACACCAATCACATGTGCACAGTTTGGACATACTAAGGCCTTGGAAACCCTTCCATGTTCCATTCATCTTTACTGACTGGCTGCCAAATACTGGAATCCTCCACTCGAAGTGAGTTTCATTCTTTTCACTGCACCCATTTATCCCCTCCCCTCCCGACTCACACCAAAGCAAAAAGTTCACTCTCCTCGCATCCTCCCAGCCAGGGGGGCACAATCGCCGCAGTATGAGAGAGAAAGACCAACCAAAGAAAGGAGCTCACGACCCCTCTGGCATAGGAGTCGGCGCGACTATCCCTGGGAGAGGACGTTCGGAGCGCGGTGGTTCGGTTGGTTCACTGGAGGGACCGGAACAAAGCCGTGAAGGACCATTTGTCTGGCAGAATCCCCGATGGTTGGTGGTTGATCTGGACCACTGTACCTGGGGCATGTGAGGGCACATTGCACCAGTTGCCGGAGCCAACTCCATGTTATAACTACCAAAGTGGAAATTGATTCATTGTGGTGTTTAAGGTTGGTGGTCTCCAACCACATGACCATGAAATCACAACATGTTTCCCTTCATAAAATCTCATATGATTTCATAGAAGTCCTCCAACAACGATCCCCCAAACTCTTGTCGACTTCATCCTACATCAACGCTTTTATCCACCGAGCAAATATAAAGCAAAAGCACTCGAGTTTCCAGCACGGCCTTCACCTGGATCAACTTGAGGTCTTCCAAGGACGAATTCAACCCGTGCCCCCCCTTGCTCCCCAGCAACCTTTGCGTCCAAGGTGCAGCACCAGCACGGTGGGCAAAAGGAATCGCCACATTTTCGCCTTGGTAGGACTAACACTATCCCGGCAGGACAACAGGGTGAAGTGCAAAACACACATTCTTTTGCGACAGGTTGATGTTCCTTTGTCCTTTTTCCCTTGGGCCAGGGAACAAGGCTGCGGAGTTGAGCACGGCGGACAAAGTCAGCATTTTCCTCCACCTATGCAGCACCCACCGTCGCAACCCAAGGCTTCTTCACCTGCCTGTGGCAGCTCCAGCACACACAAAAAGGCCTACAAGAGTGTCCTACGTGATTTGGAAGAAGCCACAAGAGTTTCCCACGAGACTGTCCCACAAGAGTGCCCTGAAAGAGTGTCCCACAAAGGTGCCCTAAAAGAGCGCCCCACAAGAGAGTGTCGCACAAGAGTGCCTTACAAGAGTGTCCCACAGGAGTGTCCCACAAGCGTGCCATAAAAAAAGGGTCCAACAAGAGTGCCCCAAAAGAGTGTCCCACAAGTGCCCGCCAATGCCTTACAAGAGTGCCTTTAAAAAGTGTCTGATAGGAGTGACCCACAAGAGTGCCCTGAAAGAGTGTCCCACAGGAGTGCCTTACAAGAGTGTCTGACAGGAGTGTCCCACCACAGTGTCCCACAAGAGTACCCTAAAAGAGTGTTATACGGGAGTGCCATACAAAAGTGTCCCACAAGTGCCTTACAAGAGTGTCCCACAAGAGTGTCAAGCAATGTTTGGGCGTTTGTTTTCGAGTGCGTGTGTGCATTCGCAAGATGGAGGTTCGTGGGCTCCATCTTCTTCGCCAGCAAAGAACAGGACCTGAGGCTGTCCGGAAGGGGCTAAGCCATTGGTCCAGTCCTTGCAGGATCTGTCTGGTTGTCTTTTCCTGCAAGAGGTGGGCGGCAGCCCACCTCGTGCCTTGATCGATCATGTGCAGGAGGGTGCGCATCTTATCATAGAACACCCAATCACCGTCTGCTTCAACATTGAAGCCTGTTACAATGCGCGAGCTTGGAATGATGGGTTGGGTCCAAAAACGGCAGATTCTACATGTGTCAACCATGCCGTCTATCAGATCGAGGGTTGCCTTGGGAATGCCGACCTGCAACACGGCTGCTTTCACGCGGTCTGCTGAGATCTGCTAGCAACTAAGGCGTCTTTGACCATCCTCTGTGGCGAGCCTGGTGCCCTTAAAGCCTTGGAGACGAGCCTATATATATGTCGAACGACGACCAATCATTTGGCACTGGAGTTTGAGCCTCTAACTCACCTCTGCAAACACCGGTTCTGGGACGATGTCATTGCATGATGGCAATCCGGACCAAAATTATGCTGTTCACTTGAGCGTGGAAGGCCTTTCATGCATCCTGGGCACTTGTACTCAATGGCGTCTACGTCTGGATGTGTGCATTCTCCACGAATCCCGCTGTGGTCAGCATCGAACCTATCTGGAGTCTTCTTCATCTTCTTTTGGAGCTTCTGAGGTGTGTGTTGCGACAGTTCGAAGTTCATGCCTTCTCATGATCACTCCTGGCATCGGTGCCGACGTTGCTGGACGTCCTCCTGGCACTTGGTGATCTCAATGGTGGGTTTCAAGCAAGCTCTGACGTGGCATCCTTGTCGTGCTGGGTGTGGTGCAAGGCCGCCGTCTGGCTCTCTGCGTCCCAGGCAAACGCTGCTTCCCGGGATTTTGGAATCCTTGTTGCGAATCTAAGACCAGTTGCATCAGTTGCTCGATGAATGCAATCTGGTCAATTTACTCTAAATTCAAAACGGTTGCCTCAGCTTAAATCTACTTTTTACCTCTGATTAAATCTGCAGTCCTCGCCTCGTTAAATTCAAACAGACTTCACCCCTCGTCCCAATGCTTCTGACTTGAACTCGAGATAAAAAATCATTTCGGGCTTAAAGTGTTTTCCTCACGGGGTCTGAATGGACACCCTTTCTTTTAGATCACACTGATGGCTGAATGTCACAGCGATAAGACAACGCGTAGAGGCGTTAGAGCTGCAAAAGGAATGGTTTGCGCCAAAATGATCAAAGACACAAAAGCTGAAAAAAAGACCAACTTCTGGATACCGAAAAGTTTCTTTTCACTCGTTACACCCGCGTTCAAAGCAATATCTGCCAGACCTCGTTTTCTGAATCATAAGATAATTCACCTCGTGCGAAGCGCACTGGAAGCTTTTCCACCGCAAAACGAAAGGTAAAAACATGCTAGTGAAACTTGTCTTGAAATCTGCTTGCTTTGCTTCTTCTCGATTTGTGTGTGTCATCCGCATTGCAAGCGGGCTGAGAGTTCCTCGGGGCCGTGATGCAACATGGTGTGCTATCGGGGCCGCTTTCCTCTGGGCCGGCTATGTAGCGAAACTGCTTTGATCAACATGCATGCCTGGACATCTTCACACTGGTGTTTTCTTTTCTTTGATCAAAGCTCGCTTTCAGCTGATTCCTCAGCTTGTTCGGCCTTCACTTCAGCCGCTAGCTTCTGCCTTCGAAGCTTTTGCCTCTCTTCTTTCTGGCCATCTTCAGCTTTCACCTTCTTTCTATTCTGGCGTTCTGTCCTTTTCTTCTCTTTGAGCTGTCGGTTGAGCTCGTTCTGAACTAGCGAAAGCTTTCCTGTTCTAAGGAACTCACGGAGCATAGTTTTGTCTGCTCCCATCTTCGTGAGGACATCGGCAATGTTCTGCATGCCATCAATCCACCTCACATGTGCTCCATCCTGTCGGACGGTTTCTCGAAGAAGAGCTCCTTCTATGGCCATCCTCTTATCTGAAGAGGTGCTGGTGCTGTCTTTCTCCAAGTAGTCGTAGACAGACTTGGCGTCGGTGACATAGACGCGCTGTCTTCTCTTGATGATCTCGGGCCAATTCTTCAGGTCGAGTTCTCCGGTCAAGGCCTCTTCTAAAAGAACGATCATCCAATCACCAGCTTCTACTGCTTCAGCCAAGTGGCTGGCCTCTGCGGCCAAAGTGCTTCTGCAAACACGCTTCGTGGTGCCGGAGTGAAAACTCAAAACATTGCAGCGAACTTCATCCCCATGTAGAATGCCGGGGTTTGCTATCAGGATGAAAAATCCTCCAACAGAGCGGAACTTCTTATCTCCAGCTTCATTGTTGTTGGCATGGTCGCTATCCGACAACATGACCATCACACCTTCAGCCAGGTTGACGTCGGACCAGTATCTCATCCGAAAGTCAGCTGCGCGTTTTGCTGCACCTAGGTACCCCTTCAACTTCAGGAGGTCTGCTATGCAAGGGTCAGCCTTGCACCTTTGGGCACAGCCGTTTTCAAACGCTAGGTCGCACCGTAACTGGCGCGAAAGCCATCCAAGCTCTCCAGCTGAACTGTTCAGCACTTCCTTCTCCTCCTCCGTCAGGCTGGACTCGAGCTGCTGCCGTCTTTCCTTCTTGAGGTTGACAGGCTTGAGAGACAATGCATAGTTCTTCATCATCACATCGATGTGTCCCTCAGAAGTCTGTCGAATCTCGCGACCTCTGAAAATGAAGTCGTGGACGTGGTTGGTTGCAAACTCAAGGGCAGCTGAGGATTTGGCAAAGGCTCGGTTGAGCCAATCCTCTTGAACTCCTCCTTCGAGGTCATCAACATGTGTCACAAGCACACCTCGAAGTCGTCCGCCTTCTCTCAGGTAGAAAAGTGCAGGTTCCAGCTTGGACTCTTGCCATCCATCAGCTAAGAGGTGCTCACGTAGTGCCAGCCAGAAAAGTCGGGCCGACTCTGCAAAACCATAAATGGCTTTATGAGCCTCCAGCAATTGACCAGGTCGTACTCCAGGGAGACCTCCTCTTGGAGGATCAAGATAGACCTCGCGTCCGAGGCGCTTGCCACTGAAATAGGCATTCTTGATGTCTTTTGCCAGGAGCACAAAATGAAAATGAGCGACCAGGGCCAAACAAATGGATTCTGCTGCTGCTGACGCTGTTGGGGCGTCCCTCCTATAGGCACCAAGCATCTTGTCCTTGAATCCTTGCACGACCAGTCGGCTTTTCGCCTGAAATTCTTTTCCAACAATGCCTTCTGACTTGTTGGTTCGTACCCATCGCGTCGGCACGATCAAGTCGGGGCTGTCTCTGCGGATCTTTTGTGATCTCTCCAAATCAACAACTGTGCAGGCTTCCTTCTCGAGCCAGGCTTTCCATTCACGGGCATCTGAACCATCAGGTCCAGTGAACAAAAGCTGCTTGTCCTTGGGAATCTCATTCAGCTTCAGCTCTTTCCTGCCCTTCTTCTTGACAGGTGTCGTGGTTTGTCCGCTTTGGAAGGCATACTCGGCAAGCACTGCATACTTGTCGTCAAAAAGGTTGCGATGCACTGCAAACATGAAATCACTTTGCGAAACACGGTGCTCCAAATAAAACTCTTCATGCAAAAAGTACTGTTGGCGTGCTTCTGTGTTCAAAAAGTGCTGGGACTCCATGACCATGTATGCACGCAAAGGCTCTCCAACAAAATCCGCACCTTCCGATGCCTTTTCGTCAGCTGTGAGGCGAAGTCGTTTGGCCTCACGTTCTGCAGCCTCTGCATCAAACTCCACCACAGGGCTCAATTGTCGTGTCGGGCGTGTGTGGTAGTCGTCAAGGTCAGGGTCGAAATCTGAGCCTGCTGGGATCGAGCTTGCTTCTGCTTCCATGGGCTTGGAGGTGATGCCCATGTCTCTCAGCTTCTGTTCTCTCTGCTTTCTTCTTTCCTCAGCCTTGCGATTGAAGAAATCGCTGCTTTTGATCGCTCTTTTGGCGTCTCTTTCGGACTCATACTTCATGCGAGCCATGGAAGTTGAGCTCGCACTCAAGTCTTCTGAACTCGGTTCTTGAGCAGGTGGTTCATCTTGAAGCGGCACATCTTCACGAGGTGCCTCCATCGGCTCATCGGGGATTGAAGGTGTTGGCTCCAAATCAAGCTCTTGCTCACCTTCGGGTAGGTCAGGAAGCTCTGGTAGCTCTGGTGCAGAAAGCTTTGGAAGGTTCGAAAAATCAGGTGGTGCTGCTTTCCTCAAATCCAGAAAACCTGTTCCTCCAGCGGCAGGGACAGCATCAATGAGGTCGGTCTCGTGGTTCACATTGATCCACTGTTGAATCTCTTCCTCATATGCTCTGCTCAAATGCTCAGGAGAAACTGCTACCAAAATACCTCGGTGTGCTAACCAAACTGTGCTGCTGCCTTCATGACCAATCACTCTAGCGACTCCTCTCCAGAAACAGGGGCTGCTTCGCTTGTCGGCTGAATCCCAATAGAAAACATAGGTGCCAACAGGGAAAGGGCCTCGTGATGGCCGTGCTTTGCGAAGTTCAGCTCGGCGAAGTGCCGAATCATTGGCAGCTCTGGCAAAACTCTCACGTGCTTGCATCCTGATAACATTCTGTCTGTAAAAACGTGTACCAGGAGTTTCAGCTAAAGATTGTGCACTGAGCCGTCCAATCTCTGAATCATCGCTCAAGGCTGCAGGAAGTCTGACATCTCGGCCAATCACCCATTGAGATGGTGAGAAGCCGTGCTTGCGAGCCATCGAGTTCTTCGCTGCTGTAGTAGCTGCTGTAGCCATCAAAACTTCTTCTCTGCCTGCAATCTGTTGCGCCCAAACAAGTCGCTTGAACGTGGTTTTCCAGAGTCCTCCATGTCGCTCCACTTGTCCAATCTGCCATGGACTAGCTTTAGCAGCTGTGGAAAAATGACATCCGTGGCTCGAGAACTCCTCCGAAAGCTCTGCTAAAAAGTACTTGGCTCGGTCGCAAACAATGCCACGCTCAGGAAAACCTGCCCAGCTGCACCAATGTGAGTTGAAAGCTTCAAGCAAACATGCTCCAGTTGGATTCTGGTTGGTGTCGGGCAGCAAGGCACAAACCTGAAAGGTGGTTCCTTGGCAAAGGATGTTCAGCCAAGACCATTGGTGTCCTTGAGCATCACTTTCAGAAAACACATCCAAACCAATTTGAACATTGAAATCATGCACTGCAGGAACTTTGGAAGGTCGTGGTTCTTTGGGATGTTCATGCATTCTGGGGCAATCTTCACAACGAAAAAGGCGTGTGGCCTTGACAGCTGTATCTGAGGCTTTGGACATCCTCAAACATCGCAGCATAGTCTGCACATCAGCGTGTCCCAGATTCACATGAATGCGGCGTACCGCCAGCTTCAGCTCACGTGGTAGAGCTTGCCATTTTCGAAGTCGTTCCTCCTCCTTGGCTTGGAAGCGGTCATCCACCTCCATCTGCAAACCTTCTCCGAGCTCGTTTCCAAACAGGACCAAGTAGAGGCGACGCTTCTGGGCAATTAAAGGTCTCACTTGTGAAGCTGGGGCCATCTTTTGCCACTCTTCCCAAGAAGTTGCGAGGACCTTGCCATTTTCAAGCAAGAGATAGGACCGTCGGAGCGGAACTTCCAAGGGTCCAGCAAAAGGCTGAGGCTTTCTCATCCTCTTGGCGGTCTGCGAGGTCAGGATGAGTTTGACTTCTGCTTGTGCTGACTCATGTGCGACCCATTGTTGTCCAAGGTCGCTTTCTAGGTCAAGTCGTGACCAATCTTGTAGTTCTTCTGCTATGACGTGCTCCAGAACTGCATTCAAAAGGTCTTGTGGTTCCGGTTGTGAAAGCTCTTCCCAAAAACCTCTTTGGAGTTGTCTAGTCCTGGTTCTACGCCTCTTCAAGGTGTTGCCATCTCCAACTTGTCCAGGAGTCATGGGAGCGGGTTGGAGTGCTTGTGGTTCAGCGGCCTCAGTCAAAGTTCCAGGAGCAATTTGGAACTCGGTCTCGCCGGTCCACTCTTCCGTCATCATTTCTGGCTTGATCTTCCACCAATGACTCTGGTGTGAAGCCGTTTGACCATCTCCGAAGACCATGACGGTTTGGCGCTCATCCAGCAAGGTCTCAAAAGGAACTGGCAGATCCATTGAAGCCACCGGCACAAAAAGCAATCTCCTCGGCACATTGTGAATGCGAAGAAGTCTGTCCTCCTCCAACTTCCAACTGTCGCCGAGGTCAATCTCTCTGTCTTGGAGCTCGTACTCAATGTCCTCCTCATCAACAAGGGCATAGGCATGTTGAGCCGTTGAAGCCATCATGACCTTGTAATCAAGCTGCATCTGCTTGAGAACTCCATTGCAAATGGCCTTGCACAGAGGCCGTGGATATTGAGCTGCTTGCTTGGAACGAAGGCCGTCTTGGTTCCGACCAACTAGGGGCTGGTGACTGCCCCAGCGACAGGTGCACTTTCGACCAACATGGTTGAGGATCACCTCGGAGTTGCAAAGCCATCCAGTTGGTTTCCGGATAGGTCGAAAGCTCTGGGAGTCTCTGCATCCAAAAGGGCATTGGTCACCAGTGACAAACTTGCCACCGGCATGCTCCAAGAGCTCTGCTAAAAGACCTTCATGGACCCAAGCGTAGCTGCCAGCCGGGTTCTCAATGAGATAGTATCTGCCTCTTCGGTGTTGGATCTTGCAAATCTTGACAACGAGCTTGAGGGTCACCTTGCCGATGGTCTCTCTCAAATTTGCCCACGGGTGACCGGGAGACATGTTGGTCAACAAACTCCAGATCCGGCAATCGAAGGCGATGAGGACCAAGTAGGGAAGGTGGTCGTCCAACACTTGATACAGTAGTCGACGGCCTGAGGTCGAGAGCAAATCATAGCCGTCTCGAAGGTCCATTGGTTGGGAGTTGGTCCAACCGTAGTCTCTGGAAGCAACTCTTGTTGTGCCAAAAGAACCTGCGAAGGGCTCGAAGATCACGGTTGTCTTGAAGTCAAGCGTACAGAACTGCTCTGCAAGTGTATAGTGGCGCTTGAGTGCCGCCCACATCCTCTCATCGGCAACCTGGATGTGAAGGGCTGCATTCTTCAACTCCTCAACTCTTCTCTCGGACATCTGTCCGGTTGGGTCATCAGGGCGGATGCCCCGTTGCTGAGTGCAAGCTTGTAGAACTCGTCCTTCAGGAGGTTGCCATTCTGGTAGTCCAGGTTGTCCAGCAAGAAGTGTCATCTGAGCTTCCTCACCATAGTAAACAAGCAAATCTTCACGCTCAGAGACAATGCGAGGTTCTCGACTTGTAGAGGGAAGTTCTTCAGTCTGGACTGCGGCCTCAGGGTCAAAGGCGATGTCAATCGCCAGGTGTCTTGACTTCGTGACCAGCATAGGGACTTCCAAGTCGAGCTTGCGCACCTGAACAACTTGCTCCTTGAGGTGTATGACCATGTCCAAGGCCGACATGGCCGAGATGCTCAAAAGCAAAGGTGTCATGCCCTGCTCAATCTCCGCACTGTAGACCTCACCCTGGTACCCCTTGATGAAGATGGGAATCTTCCAAACAACTGCCTTGGCTTCTGTAGAGGAACCATTGGCGAAGTGAAAGGACTTGCGGATGGGCGTTTGAGTGCACCTCAAGTTCTCCGGCAACAAGCGTTCATAGCTTTCCCTCCATCGTCGACTGTGCATGCAGGCCGTGCAGGCCGTGTCGAGGAGGCACAGTCTGGACTCATCAAGTTCTCCTTCACAAACTGCAGGTCCAAAATGGTGATGCTCCTGCTGTTGTGAGTCTATTGAATTCTGAAAAAACGCGGTGGTCTGCGGCATTGGGCTCATCAACTAAATTCTCATGCAATCCACCTTCTCCAAGTGCATAGATGCCGAAGGTGGGTGAAATCTCTTTTACCAAGGTGCTAGACGCCTCCGCCCTTGAAGGGGCGGCAGTACTTGGCCTCATCATCATGGGCCCTGCTCCAATTGTAGTAGTCGGCGTCCACCTCAATAAGCTTCCGCGTGCCTCGGCAGCCAGTAGGCTGGCTATAGCGCGAGCAGCCGAAGAAGAGACCTCCATCATCTCGGTTGCGACGAATTGCCATATGGTTGCCACAAGTAGGACAAGGGACATTCGGATCTGCCTTGCCCACACGATCGACTGGAACAGCGATGCCCGTCCGGCTGCACATGACGAACTCTTCACGAAAACGGGCTGCCCTCTGCTCTGCCTCGTCCCTCCGAAATCCATGGCTTGGATCTTGATAGCCGGACTTGCCGAAGGAAGCTGCAGGAATCTGGTCGTTCTCAAGCTGGTAGTCATTCGGGTCTTCCTTCACAGCATAGGCAAAGTCCTTGGAGCGGCGAAGCTTCTCAGGCATGGGCTTTGGTGCCAACTTTGTCTTGGGCTTGACCACTGGCATTTGTCCATCAGAACTTGAGCTCGCAACTTTCCTCGGGGAGGTTGTGGATGATGGTCGATCAAGTCGAAGCTGCACGAACTGTTTGGTGCATCCCTTCTTCTGGATTGGCTCACCAGCAAAGAAGCGCATCAAGCGCGCCTTCATGTCACTCTTGTTGCCGCTGGTGAGGATGCCCCAGGATTCACATTCGGCCTGAAGCTGGTAGGCCTTCAACTCATGGAGCTTCTTCGGCGTGACCTCCTCGAAGCTTGGGACTAAAAGAACCTTGATCTTGTCTGAGGGCACAGTCATCTCGATCTTGACAGGGACATCATCGGCCTCAGACACATAGGGCTCGGGAATGGCCGTCATAGAAGCGTAGGAGGTGCTATCAAACTCCACTGGCTCAACAGCTTCCCAATCAGACTCCGAAGGTGGAGCCCGGGCCTTCTTTCGACGTGCATCCAGGTCGGCATCGTGCATCTCATCGGTGGTCTCATCGTCATGAACCATGTGGCAAAAGGCATCTTCCTCGTCCATCTCACTTCCAAGGCTGAAGTAACGAGGGCCTTCTTCAACGTAGAAAGCTTTGCCACCGGTCTTGCCTTTGCTCTTGCCTTTCCCTTTGCCTCCACCAGATCGCTTGCCGTCCATCTTCTTGGGGCCACTCTTGTGTGACTTGCTGCAAGCTGCATCTCCAGCCCAATGGCCAACTCGGCCGCAGGCAGCGCATCTGGTCCTCTGCTTCTCCCTCTGAACAGCTGCCTTGCGCTCCTCCAAACTGATCTCGCCCTTGAAGTCGCCGCGGAAGAAGCCACGATTTCGTTGAAGTTCCTTCAACTTGTTGCGACTGGCTTGATACGAGGCGTAGGCCTCATGGACTTCATCGTCATCGCTGGCTCCAAGGTCGGAGGGTGGATCCTCCTCTTCCTCCACAGCATAGCTCTCTTCAGGGTCAAAGAGCTCTTCAGGATCATAGATCTCGTCAAAATTCTCGACATTCTCAGGAACCTCAGACTCATCCACAAGGTTGGCATAGTGTTTCTTGTACTTGGGCTGGTACTGGTATCCAGCCTTCTTTGGCCACTCACGTCGGCCCTCTCGCTCGTGGATGTCATGGAACGAAATGCGAAGCGACTTCTCGATGCCTTCAAGGGTGTAGTCGGACTGGTTGGCCAACAACACTTGCCTCCGATCTTCTCGGCTCAGCGAGGCATGCTTCAACAGAAAGAAGGCTCTCAGGTCTTCGCTCATCATGGTGTTCTCCGTGAGGTCGATGAGGTCGTTCCATTCCTGAGTGCGCTTGCGAAGCCAGGAGTCGATGCTTTGGCCTTTGTGTCGCTGACACTTTTCAAAGAACTGCTCGAAGGCTTCGGTCTTCCGGAGCACAGCTGCCTTCTCGATGGATTGCCGGGCACGAAACACATGCTTGTAGCCGTCCTTCTCCCGGAGCTTGTCGTTCTCACCAAGAAGGCTTTGGCATGCCTTCCACGCTTCTCCATGAAGGCTATCTAGGAGCTTCTTTGCGAAGCGAGATTGGCGCTTCTCAAGATCTTTCTTCTCCTTCTCCGGGGTGTCACCATCGCCTTCCAAGTTGTTGTAGGCGAAGAGAACTCGACGGCGGTATTCCGTCATCAGGCCAGGGACTGCCCCACTATAGTGGGGGATACCATCTTTATCCACCACCACTTCATCATCTCTCCAGAAGGGGCGGTGATCGCCCACCGAAGACGTCATGGCACGCGGGAGCCGGCACTGGTCGCCGGCTCCGCTACCAGTGCGAAGCGCACTGGAAGCTTTTCCACCGCAAAACGAAAGGTAAAAACATGCTAGTGAAACTTGTCTTGAAATCTGCTTGCTTTGCTTCTTCTCGATTTGTGTGTGTCATCCGCATTGCAAGCGGGCTGAGAGTTCCTCGGGGCCGTGATGCAACATGGTGTGCTATCGGGGCCGCTTTCCTCTGGGCCGGCTATGTAGCGAAACTGCTTTGATCAACATGCATGCCTGGACATCTTCACACCTCGCTTAAATTACAAAGGTTCAGCCCTCGTTCTAAATTGTGCGGAATGCAATCATCTGGCAGTGGTCTTCGCCATTTCGAGACGCTCGAAATGAGACCCTTGAGACCCTTGAGAGTGTGCCAATTGGCCCAACTTCGTCCACTCCCAAACACAGGACACCCCGGTTCACCCTCACCACCCCCCGCCTTGATTGGCGCCGAACCCAACCCGAACCCCGAACCACCCCGGGTGCGTCCCGCGGTGCGTCCCGGGCCGACTGCCGACGCCAAAGGCACACCATGGAGCAACATCATCCACAGCGCGGCGCTCGGCACCTCAACGGTGTCCCGGAGAAGGGCGGAGACTGCCGCGGTGTCTGACCCTTTTCGGAAGGAGGTTTGAACGGGTTCCCCAGAATTTCATCCCAAGCATGGATTTTCCGGGCGTTCTGTCGGGTTATGTCCGAAGCAGCGGCATTGTTTATATCGCGTACACTAGCTATAGTCAATTTCTTTACATTGTTTTACGGACTTTGGACTACAAAATTAAGGTCAACCTTTGTTTTGGTCGAATGGAAGGCTAGGGAGGTTGCTTTGACAATAGTCCTCAACATTCCTCAACAATCCAAAAGAGCAAGTCAATAAGCGAACCGTGGCGGCACCAACGGTGGCCTCTCAGGGCCTGACTCAGGGTAGCAAAATCTACGTGATACAAATCCAGATCCCCTGAAAAAAATTGTCCAAAACTACATGCATGTTCATCACAGTGTTCGATCCGTGCCACACTGAGTGCTATAAGCTTTTAAGATAATTCAGTGGTTTCCATCTATTTGCCACCTCAGATTGACCTCACACAAAATAACCATTCGCCTTTCAGATCTTTCAGTGACCACATCCAAAAAATCTTCGAACTCCAAATGCCTCGCACACCTAAACCCTTCTTCAAGCGACGCACGGATGCGTCCCTCTTCGGCCATCGTTCGCCGCCGA
The DNA here is from genome assembly GCA_963970005.1 of Durusdinium trenchii. Taxonomy (NCBI): domain Eukaryota; class Dinophyceae; order Suessiales; family Symbiodiniaceae; genus Durusdinium; species Durusdinium trenchii. The sequence continues at coordinate 544,460 of CAXAMN010022573.1, read as the reverse complement.
ACCCCGACACCGTCGACCCACCGCGACCGTTCGACCCCGGTCGAAGGTGCCAATCCAGCCGACTCGCCGAGGTGGACCCACCTGGGAGCGGCGAGCGCGAGAGCCCAAGAGCGGCCCAAAGGTGGACCAGGTGAGTCGGGTGAGTCGGGGGTGGGTGAGAATGATGAAGACCTGGTGAAGAAGGGGGTTTTCCTGGACCTGGAGGTGCCGAATTTAGAGTGGTGGGCTGGGGCGGCAACAGCCAGGTGACCCCGACATGAAGGTGCTGTGTTTGTGGCAAATTAAGGCATCTATATATACATCTATAGTAGGCCTGAAAGTCCTTAAGGCTTTGCGGTTGAAGAAATGGTGTGGCCAAAAAGCATACATATATGTTTTGTTCTGGAAGTTCATCTCCGAATGCTGCAAAGATCAGCAATGCATAGCAATGCTATTATCCCTGACCTGGGCTTGCCGAGTGGCTCTGCCAGCGTGCCCAGAAAGCCTATGAAGTCTAGCAGCATCACCTTCCAGTGGAATGTGCACCTGGCGCTGGCGCTATTTGATTGCTGAAAACATCGGATTTGTGGGCAGCGGATTTGGGGCCTCCGCTAACCTACGAAGCCAGTCTGGACTGCAGTCTGGACGCTCGACCTTCGAATCGCCCAGCAGCCAGTGATGGCGGACGCGACTCAGGTCAACAAGCTGAAGCTTTTTGAGGATATGTTGAGAAGAACCGTCCTAAGCACAGCGAACACCGCCCGGGTTGGCTGCTGGGTGGCGTCAATTCAATTGCTATCCACTGCCACCTCTACTATGTCCTTTTTGGTGGAGGCAGGTGGTAGGTCCATTCCAGTTTCGTTCCCTTCATTGACAGCCAAGGTGAAAACTCCTGAGCTGCGGTCCAAACTACACAACTCCTGAGCTGCACTTCCTTTTCTTCAACTCCATCGATCTACTGGTGGCGCGGGGCCCCTACTACGAGCCTGCAGGGTCCGTAGCAAACCACTCCAACAATCTGCAGCTATACTTCCATGATCTTGATTCAGGAATCCATGGATATTCCCTACACTTTTGCTTGCCAAAATTGAGCTCCATGCGCCATGCTTCACTAGGGAGGGAGTCTCCTCATTCTCAACACCCGCATCCACGCCGGCGAGTTCCGAGCTCCGAGCACGATCTGCTTGGCAGGGTCCGAGTCGGGCGAAAATGGGAAGTGTTGTCCCGTACGTCGCGACCGGTCACGGCACGGTCGCCCTTTCTCTGCTGTTCCTTTTTGGAGGGGCCGGATGGCGCAATGGAAGAGACTCAACAAAGTTGACAAAGGTCTCAAGGGCCTCAAGGTTGGATCCTGTATGTGTTTGTATGTTTTTGTTGATTGTGTTCGAACGCCCAGCCTGCCCCCTCCCATTTCGTGACACGGTGAAACCGGTGCAAAAAAACAAAACACTGGCATGACATGAATCGAGGCATCACTAAGAGGAGAGCAGCATGGCATTCGCTGCGGCGGAGGGTCAAGAGGCTCTCAGGTCCCGGGTCGTGTGGCAAGTCTTTTGATGTCTTTTGTGATCACAAATGTGTTGGCTTGGAAACCAGCCTCACGCTAAGCTATTTCGCGCTTCCTTCCGTGGTGTTCCGAAGCTTGTGCCTCGCTCCATGTCCAACTGAACTCTCAAAGGTACCTTCGATCATTGGCTACAGCTGCATTGCTACATTCAGCCGAAGTCTCCCTGATTTGGAATACTAAAGTCATCTCGATAATGTCTACAATTTGGAGACATTTCGGGCACGTTGAATGTTCGAAAGATCTCCGAACCACATCGAACCACCTAACATATTCCAAACACTCCATCATGTTGAACATTACCTATAAAACATGACCCCTGAAAAAATACCACCCCAATGACTACCCCAATGTATGCAAATCTGCCCGTCCCATGCCAGTCGTGTCTGGGTAAAGAACTCTTGAGATCTTTGCCACCCCTCTGAGCTGGTTCCACCCTCCGGGCGCGGGTCTGGCGGCTTGCGTCGGGCGTGGCGGAGGCATCTCAGGTGTCCAAGGAAGTCAACATGGCCACACCACGCTTGATCCAGTGCGACTGGTCGACCTGGGTGCGACTGGTCGACTTCTGAACAGAGGGTGCAGGAAGGAAAACCACCCTCAAATGGGCGTGATTGAACATAGGGAGACCTCCCAGGTGTCCCGACCCCCTTGGAAGAAAGAATATAGACCCAACACTCATTTTGTTTGGGGGTCCCCTTGCTGCGATACAAACCCAAATAATCAGGTCCCGGGTTTAAGAACTGGTTTTCTGGGTTTTGGTCGTTGATATAGTGATAGCTCCAGAAATGCTCTGCTCAGCTTCCATGCTGGGTTTTTGACTCCTAGATCATCTAGATCGACTCGCAGTGCTGTCCAGGATTCTAACCTCAGTTCTCATGAGTTCTGACCCTTTGGAAAGACATTTGGTCGGAAGCCTCCCACATTCCAAAGTGGTGGTGTTTTCAGTCTATCAGGGTTCCTGAGCAGTTTGGAATGTATAGACTTCGCACATTATAGGTTTGAATGTTTGAGAAAACCATGAGGTGTGAGAAAGTGTGATTGCCACACAGCAAAATCTGTACTATACACAACATGACCGAGGGCCAGCCACCAATGACAAATTCGTCCAAACCATCTACCAAATCCTCTACCCAAGTCGAAACCTGAAGGTCAGAATATCTTGACAAGTAATCATGCTTGGGTACCAAAAAACATTGGGTAGCTCATCAGCTCTGCAGTTTGCAGATGGATTTTCCAAGACCCTTCACTGAAACAAAAATCCGGAGGACCCACAAACACCATCAGTGCACATCATATCCACAAACCAACACTTTCGTAGTGCACATGTGTTCGTGGCCGGTCGAGCAGCATCACTGATGATCTTGATTGGCATCACAAAGTTCGTCGAGTGACCTGCCATCGTGTTTTTCTTTTTTGCGTTCGCCGCATGACCGCTCCAAGGAGCTCTTGGTCCCTTTTTGAGACCAAGTATAGGGAGGTTGACCAGCCCTATAGTCCTTTTGCCCATCCCATATGGTATCTACTACAGGGTCCTCACTTTAAGGTCTCTCAACCTCTCTTGGCAAGTAGGGAGGTCAGTTTGGTGCCCTATATCGGTTCAGCCCCAAGAAGTGTTGTTCAGCCCCAAAACTCTGATGGTGTGCCAAAAGCCAAGCCGCTCTTGGACCGTTCTGGCCGTCTTGATCATTCCCTAAGGATCCAGCCGTACCTTCTCAGGTTCGGCACCTGGACGGCACCCACCCCATGTCCCACCGTCTAAGAGGGTACGACTGGATTCCTACCAATGTCACTCCCTCTGCGCCTGTCTTGCTCAGCAGTCGGGGTATGTGGTCATTTCGCGAATTGCGGTGGAAGTGAACACGAAGTACCTGGTCCCCATCCCCGGCCTGTCGTGGACAAAACGCCCTTCCGGGTGGAGACCTTGTAGCAGGGACATTCCTCGGGAGCATCGGTGCCACATCGGTCCGGTTTGGACATCGGGGTGGAGCCTGAGTGACCTTGATCTTTGGACATCTTTGGACCACCAAGCACCCCCAAAAAAGATCGAAGATCTGGCTTTTTCAATTCTTACAGGTCAAAACGAATATATGAAGTCGCGTGCCCAAAGCTAAAGAGTAGTGGCCACCATTCCATTTTCTTGGCTATTGGCCTAGCACAAGGCCTAGCATGGGGACTTTATAAAGGGACTTCTACTTGTCTGATCTGAAAATTTGTTCATTCAAGGATGATACACATCTTCTCAGCCCACCACAGTGGCTCGGGGTGGGGGTTCGGAGGTCGATCTTGGAGCAGTGTTTAGAGATATCAAGAGATTCAGTGAACAATTTTCGCTTTCTTGGAGGCCCAAACAAACAGAAATAGGTAGTTATTTCTTCCTATATGGCAAATGAGATTCTTTGCATAGGAAGTTGCCTTTTTTGGGATTTTTGGGGGGGACGACACATCCATTTGTTTCTGGATGTTGTGTTTCCAGGTACGAGTGCTAGGAAGGAAAAGATCTTTCGCCAAGGTTTGCTCAAGCGAAACCAACTCGTGCAGCTTCCATCAGCAAGAAACACAGGTGCCGTTCCATCAGCAAATCAGTGGATGACCTGGTAACCTGCAAAATGCTGACAGTCACCAGTTCTCAAGAGATCTAACCCGTTTCGTTTCTTTTGGGGTGTCCTGTCAACCTCTGACTCTAGTGCAGGGATGTCCAGGTGACCTTGCAAGAAAGCTGGTACAAGTAGAGGTCCAATAAGATTTGGACCCCACTCATACAAGCCCTGCGTCTGGTTTCCTTTTTCTTTCTCAGCCTGTCGGACTGTCGGGACGTAAAATATCATGTTGATTATATATTCTCAAGGGATTTGAGACAATCCAATTCCAGTCCGAAGGTCACGATGACTATCTGCAATTACGCTGGAAGTCCAAGACCATGTTTGAAATGGTTGATCTAATTTTGCGGTGTAAATAAGCCCTTAGTAAAACAATGGTTGTTCGGGATTTAGGCGATTTAAAACATGGTGGTTCGACTTCAATGAACTACGTGACTAGCGTGAGGCAGGCAACATACAAACACATTTGCACAAGTCCATGCGAGACGCAGCCTCTGGGCCAAAAACACATAACAACCGGCTTTAAAGCTTCACAGAAACATACATAGAACATCATAGAAGCAGAACATAGAAACATGAAACGGGGTGTGTGGGGTAATCAACCTCTTCCAATTGCATCTCAAAAAAGGTCCTTGGACCTTTTGAGGCCCCCAAGACCCAAACCCAGCCATTGGCAAGATGCGTAGTGAGCGAAGTCCCTCAGGGCAGTCTTCTCCTGAACCAAAAACAGTTTCAACAGCTCTTAGCCACCTTTCCAGAGATTGACTCCCCCCCCTGCCAAGGGCAAACGAGAACAACATGGGACCCCTGCATCTGCTGGTTTGAATGAATGTTTGCCACCGACTTCCCTGCAGATTTACATGGGAATGAGGACCATGGTCTTCCACCAGCACGGGTCAAGTTGAAAACAGGTCCATGGGATCGTTCAGGTCACCTGTTCTATGTCGATTCATGCAACAAACGGCTTCTGGAATGGACAAAGCATCTGGATTTGATGATGTTGGCACTGATTTTGGCCCATCTTTCGCAACCTCCGGCGCTGGATGTGGGGAAGAACCCAAGCAAGCGGCTGGTTGCCGGAGATCTGAGCGCCGGACACATGGCATCAAGTGTATCAAAGGAACACTGGCCTCAGCGCATCAACGCTGAAGGTTGGTGCCCCCTGGTCCGCGAAATTCCTCGGCTTGGTGGGTTTTTTCGCCTTTTTTTGGTTCACCAGGTTTCCCAAGTCCGATTTGTTCGTGACATCGGGGGGGGTGCCCTGTAGCTCCCATGACTTGAAAGTGAAAGGAATGACCCGCAGAGTTGCACCAACCCGGAAGGTGATTGGACACATACCGGAACACTCCCTCAAATGGAATCGGAAGCAACGCTCACCACCTGATTGTAAAGGAAACAAACATGTTTATTAGCTCCTTTCGAATCCAAATTGTCTAAGTCATATTGTCCTGGCAAAAAAAGAGCGTCCCCAAAGGCCGTGACCGAAAAGAAACCAAATGGAACTCCATGTGCCATCTACCGAGAACATGGGCAGGTGAGTCGGTCTTGAAATGGCTGCTGGAATTTTGGAGCATAACTTAAATAGACGCCCAGAGGAGCACTCAGTGGAGTATAGTGACATCCACTCGGAATTGATCCTGGAGACCAAAAGCAACCAAAACTGGATGACTGTTCCAAAATGGCACTTGAGATATCTTGAGATCCGTGACGTAAGAATTGGCTGTCTGTTAGGAGAAACTATGCCTGTTGTTTCTGCTTAGGATTGGGTTTCTAGGTGGTCACCAAATGAAATCCAACGGTGGATCGTTCCTGGTGCCCGGTCTGATGCTTAGACTGCATCCATCCTCTTGTCATGCCAAGGTGCATAGAGCACCTTCGGCTCTGACTCTGCCAACTTCCACTCGTTCCAATCCTCAGGTCTTCGGGTTGCCCAAAACAAACGAGGAGCAAACAAGGACGCTACTAGGAGCAAAGGGCATCGCTACTAGTAACAAGAAGCTATATTACAAAAGTTAAAAGATTGGTGTTGGAGCAAAAGTACCAAAACAAACGAACCAGTTTTTCACCTCCCCCCAAAAGAAAAACAACCACATGCGCACACAAACCTTCCGTTTTCCAATACACATGGTTTCCCGCGGACAGAAATCTGAGCTCTTTGAATGTCTTTTGGCCCCAAGCAAGCCCAGAACTCTCCATATATAAAGATGTTTTTCAATCCAAATGCGCGGGGATATTCATCAAGAGTCTACATTGAGGCCGGTCTTCCTGTCCAAGGCTCCCATCGACAGGCTTCGAAGAAAAGGCCATAGGTGTAAACACCATCCTCCGGCTTCTCCGTGAACTCCTGCTCCTCATAGCCAGCCAAGCGCACGGTGCATGTGTTCCGCACAAGCCAATCAAAAACGCTGGTTCGGCCCCCGTGAACATCAGCGAAGTGTCTTGGACGAACCAGGGCGGCACCGATGGAAACGAAGGGATCTATGGTTGTGCCGAACCGGCCGGGGGGGGCCTTGATGCCCGGTTCGAATCCTGCATGGAATCCCAACCAAAGGCTCCCAACTGAATGGCTTCTTCCGCCTTCCTGTGCAAAAATGATCATTGTGGGTGTCCTATGGCTTCCTGGGAATGAGCCCACCAACTTCATTATAGTAATTATCCATGGCATTCCATGGTCCAAACAAGCCAGGTCATTCAGGTCCTATTGCTTCCGCAGGAGCCCAAGCAACACCAAACGCACTGGCACGCCTTGGGATAGAAGAAGTCGAAGGTCAAGGTGTCGATGGGTATCTTGTATTTCCGCCTTGGGGCGAGCAGCGAGCGGAAAGAAGCGGATGGCGTGAAAGAACAAGCTCCAAAGAAGCAACCCGCATAGCAGGCGCTAAGCTCTGTGTTGTTGAGGCTGGACTTGTGCTTCTTCCACAGCCAAGCCATCCATGGGACTCAAAAATAGCCATACTATTTTCTGCCCATCCAAATGACTCAACCATCGTGGCGTAACTCTTCCAGTCCTATGAAGAGTACCTACACGGTGCGACTGGACTAGCTGATCAGCAAGTGCATGGTGCAATCCGACAAAAACCTAACACCATCACATGGAATCCTGTAAGTGGAGTGTCCACCCTGCATCCAAGGGTTCATTGCTCACTTCCATGTGGTCGGAGGGTATATTGAGTGGACTTGTCAGGGCGTTCAATCAATCTCAAGCATGCGGCCGGCACATTTGGCTTGGCAGTTTTGACACCAAAACACTCTTGGGTCGCGTGGGTCGCACAGAAAAAATGCAAACGGTTCTTCACACATCATGGAGGCAAAAGCTTCAATACGGCCAGTGGGAACCATGTTATAAAGACACAGGACACTCGTCACGTGACGACGACGTGTTCTTCCCAGTCCTCTGCCAGGGTATCCAAGACACGCAAAGTTCTGCGAAGCGCCAGTGGTGAAGGCTTGAGTGAAATAGATTCCACTGAACCAGAACATCACCGGCGCTCCGTTGTCCACCCATTTCCTGGGCAAAGCATAGATGGAGAGCTCATCTATGAGGGTCTTGCATTGTTTTTGTGCGTGGAAGCTTGCGTGGAACCAGGGAAGCCACTCATGGCACACCAAGTAAAAATGCACGATGTGCACCAGAATGATCATCTTGGAATCTGGCAAGGAGCAAGGAAGCCAGTTGAAAGACCCTCCCGATTGCCTGTAGACTCTTGATCAATAAAGCACCATATGGACCTCTTACTGCGGGGGGGGTTGTTATCAAGAGCCTAGATTAATGCGTATGTTTCACCTTGCCTGCCCCTGAGAGCAGGTTGTTGATGTGCATGTCGAAAGAATCTGTTCTTATCTATTTTCTCCCATCCAAAAGAGCATGTCTTACAAACCCACCCAGAGTGGGCCGAAACACGCAAGTTCTTCGGCCTTTGCCCCACGATATATCCGATACACACCTGCAGGCTAACAAAGAAAATGTCCCACCTGATAATTACCTGAAACTGCAAATGGCTGAATCTTCCTGATCGTACGGCCGTGGCCATTTTTTTTTGTCATTACGGTTTGCTGTTATTTCTTGATGTTTTTGGTCATTTCCGGGAAAAGGCCAAAATATGTCTTGGGCGTTTATTGGGTTATTTTGTTTCTTTTTGGGCGTTGTTCGGGTAGTATCCATATTTGGGTCAAATATGCCCAAAACAACCAGCGATTTCAGTCGTTTGACTGACATTTTTTTCTGGTCATTACGGATAAAGCTGAACTTTGACCATATTCCCTGGTCATTACGGCATATTCGCAAAATGGCTGGAAAAAAATCAGGCAAACGCAACTCCAGGTACATAATACATATTAATTTACACACTATGAAGCTCCTTCCAAACCCACCGCACACATCCTCCGCCAAAACAGAGTGGATATCTGAACTTGATGATTCTGATACCGCCCTCACCTTCTGTGGTCAAGAGTTGCATGACGTCGACGATTTGAGCTGCTCCTACTTCGGCCGGAACACTTGAGCAAACATATGATGATCGAAATGTATCGTTATCAATTGATCTGCCCAGAATGATGTCCAGCTTCTTGCCAAGACAAACCCCCCTACCCCAAAAAGGGTTATATAAATTATCTTTTTCAGTTGCTCTTGTCCGGTCTAGATCGTGGCTTCCGTGAGATCCGCGGGCTTGGACCAGGCCACTGGAAGAACTTGAGCCGCTCGACCAGGTCGTTGATGTAGCCACCCAAGGGCTTCCTGAAAACCAAGGAGTTCCGCAGGAAGGAACTCATGGCAGTGGATCATGGCACCGGCAAACACTGTTTTTTTCCCACCGATGAACGGAATGGACTACTTCGCACATGGTCAACATATATGGTCAACCTACCTTAAGCGGCCAAAGAACAAACACCCTCACCCGCCCAAACAGCCGCATTGCCCGCTGCGCATGTCCCAGCGGCAGGGAGGGATAGGAGTGCTTCAGCCACATGGCCGGCGTCTTCCCGTCGAAAATCTCGAAGAAGGCCGTCTCCAGGTTGGCGCTCATGAGCAGCAAACCTCCGGAGCAAGCAGCTGGAGATTCCGAGATGCCAGCTACGCTTGGATGGGAGAAGTTTGCCAACATCCGCGAACGCCTTTCTCCGATGGCAAGCATCCGGAAAAACACCTCGGTAAGAAGGGGGTAGAATTCCAGCATGTTTTTTAGGAACGATGTTTTCTGCTGTGTGGCGAAATGGCTTTGATGGAGGGATTGAGTCGTTAGAATCTAGCCAGGTAGGAGGAAGCTCCCGGCTATCACATTAGTGCCAGGTGGGTCTTTCAGTAACGGGACGTCAGGAAATGTCAAGAAGTTATAAGCAATACGCCTGGGCATATCAAGCCTTTCTTCGTGCCAGGTGGGGCAAGTGGATCTGACGCCATCTTTTCTCACAAGTTCTATTTTCCAAGTCAGTCTGGAGCTAGTTACAGCTAGTTTGGGAGGCGGCTTCACCGCCACCCACCCGCAGCGAACTCGCACTTCCCTGCCTTTGACCGCCTTCTGGATATCCTTCAGCGAGCCCTGAATGGCCTGCGCAAATCCGCATACTGGGAACTGCAGTTCTGTCGACAACTGGGAGGTGCTTGGAATGAAGGGAATCGCCAAGTCTGGAAATCTTCCAAATAATCAAGTTGAGCCAGCTGTGCGAAAAGGGTTCATCTACAACTGACATGACCGGTAGGAAGCAAACAACCATCAAGCACTATCAAGCAAACAACCAGGTCGCCTCTTTCTTTCTGCCTGACGAACACAAAATCGCCTCCAACACACCTGGTGTTCACCACTAAAGTGACCATCCGGCCACACCACGACCCGTTGACCGACCCGAACCGGTGACCGCAAGCTGCTCCAGAACACCCACAACTGGGTCAATATGCCAAGTCCCACTACAAGCCCTATAGGGATCCAGTACTGGATCCGTTGTCACCGGGACCCGACCCGACGCTTTGGCACCGTCGACCATGTCGACCCTCATGTGTCTCCGTCCTCACCGGGCCGGTTCGGTACGAAAACGGATCCCTTTCCGGGAAGTACTGACTCCTTTCCGCCGCTTTCTCTGGAAGTTCTGAAGCTTCACCGAGCTGTCTACCTGTTCGAAGCTCTCTGACTGGGACACCCGTCTCACTGAAGACACTCTGGTCTGTACCTGTTCTTGAGTGGGACACCCTCCCCACTCCCCCCAAACTGCTGGTGACCTGCAGATGATCCACCTACTTTCCGACCACATGGGCTCAAGACCGGCCTTCAGAAGACCGTTGAAGCGTTTCAGCTCCTGTGCCAGCACGGTGTTCATGCTCTCCGCGTAGAGGGTCGGATAAATCTCCTGCCAGGTGGTCATGGCACGCTGGTCATGGTCACCGTCCACGGTGGCACCCATGGCACGGCACGGTTGACCCGGTCGGTCGTGCGAAGAAGTCTGCGAACATCACTCCAACTGTTAGGCCTAACCGGGCGGGGGGCTGAGAGAGAGAGACAGATCTGCCCAGTACCCGAACCGCATTGCAACGAAGCTCTCGCGAGAGTCACTAACCTTTTGGATCATGGCTTCTAGTAATGGAATTGTTGCACAAAGAATGGAATGTCGTCGATGACTTCCAGCAGCCCCAGTCGACATGGACATCTACATTTTCTGATGATCGGTGAATTGATTGGACGGCTCATCCCATGAAAAAAAGAGTGGATGGTGACTGCTAGCGATTCCACGTGATTAATCTATAACATCCCTATAGGGCTCCAATGGGCTCCAAGCACCTCCTCAGAGGGTATTTGGACCTTCTCAGAAGGTGCTTGGAGCCCTAGGGATAATAACCCCCTTCATTGTCGGGTTGGATGCTTTCTATACACTTTGGGCCCTATGAAATGGCCTAAAGGGGTGGATTTCCTATATAATGCAAAACAGTGCAAAAACCATCCAAACTATAAAATGGGGATGGTGGATTCTGAGCATTCAACACTTGCAAAACCTTAAGAACAACACCAAGATTCAGAGTGTGCACCGCATGGGTGCCCTACAAAATGAGGGTCAAAATTGGCTAATATAGCACAAAAGGATCGGCAGATCGGCATTTTATAGGCGAACACCGGTGGGGGTTGGGATAATGATTAACGAAAAGTTGTTGATTTGTTCACCTGCAATGAGGATCTCCTCCGAACACCTGCCAGGTCACCAATCCCCCCCAAAATCGGTGAAAGTTTGCTGACCACGCCCGATCTGCATTCCCAAACAGCCACGAGCAGTACGGAACCAAGGCTTCTTTCAGTCTGCGTCTTGAGTCTTTGCAGTGGTTACCTAACATAGTTGGAACATGGATCCACAGGGAACGTTTGCCTAACATCCCGCATATTTGTCTTTCAAAAGGATCTCTGAACCTAAGGTGGATCTTGAATTCACAAAATCCTGAAGGTCTCTGACAATGTCCTTCCTTCCTTTCTCGCGCGTGCGGGGAAAGCGCAGAAGTGCCTGGACCTTGGCCACATCCCAAGGCTCCGGCAGACGGCTCAGCACGTCCTGGTGACACAACGAAGAGACGCACAGCAAAGGAATGCAATCGATGCCCTACATGGCATGGTCCCCATATGCCCCCAATTTTTACATTTGGATCTTTATCTATTCTCCACGCTAGAGGCTACAACTGCTAATCGATCACTTTAGTTCATGTTAGCCACTGTTAGCCAAGCTCGTCACAAACGGCCGTTTTCATCTGAACCGTTACCCCACTCATACGGCGCACGCGAAAATTCGTCCGCGCCACGGACCTTTGCAATCTCGCCCACCACGATGTCAGGGGAGGAGCCACCAGAAGAGCTGGAGGAACCAGCCGTCAGCAGCAGTTCCATCATCATGTTGTAGGTCTCACCCATTTCCTGTTCACCGTGACTGGGAGGGAAGTGATTTAGAGCCATTTCCTAGGGATCCAGTCGTACCTTCTCAGGTACGGTGATTGGAGACACTGTTATGTAGGTTTGGAGGGTCCAAGTACCTTCTGAGAAGGTACTTGGATCCCTACGGATTCAGAATCAGTTAGCCCTCCTGTTCTTTCACGTGGCTGGGATGGCACGCTGAAAGAAATCCTCTTGGACACACAGCACATCTGGCAGAACCAAAAAAAACGCACAACTCTTTCACCAAGCTGTAGTTGAAAACTGGGTGTACCTCATATCATATCACTAGTGAGTTGGAGAAAGGGTCCCAAATGTCCCAAAATGGAAAAGATTCGGGCTCACTTGCTGCGATGAAAGGCCTCACCCTGGATATATGATGCGAATCTGTCCAAAACTATGAGACCAGGTGAATCTGCTGAATCGAAAGCTATACATTTTGGGCCGCCAGTTCTCACCCAGGTCTCCCCGAAAAGGCCCTCGATTTGGGGCAATTTGGTGAATGGGGAAAGTATGAAAGGGCTCAACCAAGGAGGAGTTCGAAAGGCATCTAAGTATATCAAAGTAATAGAAGATTATCTCAGGCCCAAGAGCTTGAGGCATTGGCATGCGAAACCATTAGTACGTACTGAAAGGGATCTTCACACCGGGGCACCGGCGCAAACACCGGCCACCAATGTCGGGGCCCCGCACCTTGGTGAGGTTGGCATTCTCATGGAAGCCAAAGACGCCCGGAGGCGTCACCAAGGGCAGGCTACCTCGGCAGCTGGATGGTGACGAGGCGAGGTTTCTGCAGAGGCGACATGGAACCAGACCGAGATGGACTGGGAGGAGGGGTCTTATGTCCAGGCAAGGAAAAGGCCATTCAAATGAGGTGCTCTCTGAGTGCGAGCCTACCCTTCACCAAATGGCTGCGCCAAACTTCCGCAGCTCACCTTCCGCACTTCTTCCTTCGCCCTGTTGAACCCCCCAGCCGCTGGGGATCCCAACGGATGTGGTCCAAATGTTCCTCATAGCCACCCTTGGGTGGTGGCACATAAGTGGGTCCATTCGTCTCCTGGTAGAGCACGAAGTCATCGTTCAGGGCTTCCTCCACAGGAGCTCTCTTGCGGGAGTAGTTGGGTCAAGTTGGCCTGGCAGGTGGTGGTGGTGGTGGTGGGGGTGTGGAACCGGCGGTGTTGCAAGAGTCCATGTTTTCGGAAAATGCCAATTGATTTCCCAAAAAAAGAACAGCTTAAACGACATGAAGTAAGGCAGTGATGGAGCAAAACATCAATAACACCCCACCCTGGCAGTTCCACCTTTTGCACCGATCTCTTCCCGTTCCAACCCACCCACCGCTACTTCTTCTCGGCGCGCGGACATCTCCTCGCAGTAGTAGCTCTTCAGCAAGGTGGCCAACAGTCGTCGATCCATGGCTTCGGTCACGCGGCCGCCGTAGTTGCACTCGCCCGTCAAGTAGTTCAGCGCCTCGCCCGCGCGCGCGCGCGCGCGTAACACGTCCGTCGGTCGTCGGTCGTCGGCGCCGTTGGGTTTGGGTCGTCGCGGTGTGTGTGTGTGTGTTTGTTGTTTTTGCGGATGACAAGGCGATGTTTAGGAGGGTTCTGGGCTGCATGAAGGTACAAGTACAGTGTACAGGCACGATCAATGGACATCGTGTAGGTGTGAGGCTCTTACTTGGTCGGATGGAAATCTAAACAACAAGAACTGAATACATGGCATTGGCTGGTAGTTAAGTAAAGTGATGAGGAATAATATGGAATAATACCGTGTACGATCCTATCTCGGACTAACATGGAAGTAGCCAATGGCATCAAGGAATTCAACTTTTCTCTACAAACAAACAGGTGTTTTTTGATGTCAATGGTAGCGAGTCGGAGGGTAGTTGGGCAAGTCAGCCCAAACCTTGGACGATAAACTTTAAACGCGTGGAAAGACATCGCACAACATAAACCAACAACAAATAGGGCATGTCTCAGTAGCAGGACAAAGTAACTCCAAAGCCAAAATGTGATCTCAGAAGTCCAGAAAGATCACAAAAAAACATACAACAACAATCCTAAATCAATGTCTCCAAATGAGTGTGTTACATGATATGTTACATGTGATGGACCAGCTTTAGACCGGTAAAATACAATTCCGCCGTTCATTGGTTAGAGTCTCCCACACTCCCTGAACTGGCATGGCCAGTTCAAGGCCGACCAAATAGATGATAAACTCCACCTCCATGATGACTTCAGGAAGTGTGCTTCTTGTTTTCATCCAATAGCTACTCCTTCTACTTGGACCACAACAACAACCAACCGTGCCAGCAGCTATGCCTGCAGCTATGCGGGCTTGCGGAAATCACATGTGAGATCATTGGAGTTCGCAACATGTTGCGACATGTGTGGGGAGCATGTTTCATACCAGGAGTCACATGTCGGGGTGGTGTTTAGTCCTTAAGTGAGTGGATAATGGGCACCCCTAACCTCCATTAAGCACCCTTTGTGACTGCTGGTATGTTGCTATTATGTGTTGCTGTTCCATCTTGTGTTGCGATTCTTAGAATGTGGGGAGCATGTTCTAGATGTGTTGCGACATGGCGACATGTTCTAGATACCAGGACCATCCGTTTGAGGTGCCTATTGCTCGCCGACCTAAATCGCCTCTTGGAGGTGAGTCGGGGGTGTCCAAAAAGCCACCGGACGAACGGTTTCGGTCCTGGTCCCATTCCCTGGGCCCAGTGGATGATGGGGCCGGAAGTTGCAGGCCTTTTCATCTCTAGGTTCTCGTGAGGTTCTTGTTTACCTGGTTCTTCAAAGTGACCGTACTTGATAACCTGGTTGTTTCGGTCACGAACAAGCCTCCAACAGGGTCACTGGATGGCACCTTCAAAAGCTCACGTACTGAAGAAGCTGGTACAGACTGTTACGGGCCGCGACGAAGGGGAGCGTCGCATTAGGACACGCCCCCAGCATTGCGCTGGCGCTGGCGGATTCTCCCAGCTCGCTCGCGACGGATTCGGCTCGGGACCATGAGCCTTGATGGGTGCTTCATTGGGATACTCGTCCAGGAACATCTGAAGCTGCCGCACTGAGATGCGCAAATCGTTCTCCGTGAACCTACAGTGCCGAACGTCGAACGGGATCATCTACTGCGATCGGCAATGCATGGCAATCACTATGGCAACCCGGGTCAGAAGCAACATGTTCCACTTGGCTAGACTTAAAACAGCACAAACATGGGAACAAACAGTGACCAACAAAAAAAGAACATATGAAAACACATGGAAACGCAAAAACATGACACCTTCCTGTATCGGTTGAATTTTTGCATGTTTTTGGAGGGTATATATATAATATATATATATACATATACCTGGAAACCCGTATGATCAGTTTTTTTTGCTCACTATGGCCTCAAGCCGTATTGACCGTTTTTTTGTGCATATGTCGTATATGGGCACGGACATCTCTCTGGGGGACTCCATGTTGTATGAATGGGAACTGTATACGAATATGGCCGTATACTGGCCATATTTGCATGCATATTTGGGGGTACCCGTATGATACTAGTATTTTTTCAATATAATATATGTTATTGAAAAAACACCGTAACCATATTCCAACATACTAGTGCGAATACTGCGTTGGAACACCCGAATATGGTACCCTATTGAGGAAACCGTATATGCCCGTATTTGGGCAAACCCCGTACTGTAATGACAAAAAAAATGGTCAAATGCCGTATGACCAAAAAAAATGAACATACTGTTTCTCAGGTATATATATATATATATCTCTCCTTGACTAATTACTTCTCTACTTCTCTCAAGTTCGCTTAGGTCCTAGGTGGCTTCCCTCTCTCTCTCCCCCTCTGTCCTCTCTTCACAGGAATGGAGAGAAGCCGCGCCCCAAGCCACGCGGGTCATGGGCGGGTCATGTGTGCAAGGTTTGACATGGTGCTTATCAAGTGTTCATTACGGATGGCATATAGGCATATAAAGATATATAGTATCTCAGACTCCTTTGCAACCATCAGTGGCGGCCTAAAGTCATTGGATATTGCTTCTGTTGCCCCTTCTGTCTTCGACCATTCTCTGATCCACCCGACCACCCGAACCGCGTTCGCTCCCTTTCTCCGGTCGCTCGTCTCTGGTCCGGGTGGCTCGTAGGCGATGTTCCAGCCCAAGGGTCCGAAGAGACGACGCTCCTGGAGGATGACATCGAAAAATCCCTTAGACCAACCACTGGGTTATAGTGGATTGAGAGGACCAATGGCACAGACCCCAAATGTCGGTGGTTTATATGAACCCCCATGTTTTCAGGACATCTTGAGGTCTGTGCCATCTACTCACTCTGAAACCACTGGGTTAACCGGTTGGTCATTCGGAAAATGGTCGAAACCAGCCGGTGGCGAAACAATGCCAAAAGGTTCCTTTGTTTTTTTCTTGAAGAAGCTCATGATGAGGGAGACTCTGTATCCATAATGATATTCCATCTGGTATGATGACACATAAGTCATGCAAAACAATGGGAGGCTTCGAAGGATCCCCCCCAACCATGTAGGGGGAATAGTTACCCACATTGAGGTCATACATGGGATAAATGTATGTATTTATTCCATACATGGATGGCTTGGCAATAACAATAGATAGTGCACATATATGCTTCACGCACTGCGACTGAAAGGAAATTTGTCATCAACTATTTATCCATTGCCCTGCGGTGTTTCTGTTGGTGCGGGGTTCTTTAATCCATCAACATCAAACGGGAACATAGATGATGTGCGCATATGGTGAAAATACTTGTGAACATGGTGCATGCCCAAAAGACCAATATAGTAAGAGTAAACGTTTTAGTGACTTGACAAAACATCGAAAAGACCTCCCCCAAAAAAGCACAACCACCACCACAACAACATGAAAACGCAACGCTGGGCGGTAGACTGTGGCTGACTATACTCCTACGCATATGAAGTGCCGACTTGGCTCCTGAATGACCGCATGGAAGAAGCACAGGTTGAAGCACAGCCCTGAGGTCGCATCAAGCGTGGAAAAGGCGGCGACCGCTGTGCGACAGCTGAATGGAGCACAGAAACACCGCAGCGGTCGAAGGAGGTGTGCTGCGTAGTTGGCGTCGTGTTCTTCAGGTGGGGAAGGGATGTAGTTCTTCTTCAGTCATGTCATGTGTCGGGCAGGGCATGCTATATAATGAATTGTAGTGAATTCAATGACTTTAAGCAATCACCTATCCCTACCAGAACCAACACAGGTGCACGCCGAGTCACGCTTAAACTGATGATCGCAGGTGCACGCGTTGAAGAACTCCTGCCACCGATGGGTGAGAAACAAACGTGACATCCTTTACGGGTGAACAAAAAACACGTCATCACTGCTAACCCTAGGGATCCAAGTACCTTCTCAGAAGGTGATTGGACCCTCCAAACCTACATAAGTTACATAAGAGTGTCTCCAATCACCTTCTGAGAAGGTACTTGGATCCCTACTGCTAAGATCTGCTTGAAGACGACCCTGAGTGAACCAACTTCCCCGACACGACAGACTGGCATATGAGCCATATATTGACCCCAGTATTTGACACAACCCCAACTGATTGGTAAACATGACAGTCCCATGGGTGGTGGGTTTTAGACCCTCCAAAAGGATCCGAAAAATAGATTCAAGGAGATCCCCACTAAGAACGTATTGGAAAGCGTGCCACTATCCATTTGATGACCACAACCACAAAGCATCGCAAACAATCTGATCAAACTTCCTATCAGACCCAGGGGTCATGTCTGGGTTCTAAGTGTTTCTGGTGGCCTTTTGCCAGGTGTGAAGCGCTTTCAGAGATGTAAGAGTCTCGACTGAAAGTGGGCTCTGATCCACCTAGATGAGACGAACACTTGCGGCTCTGTCCGCATCAACCCCCGTCACGACACACCACATGCGAGTCTGAGAGCACTCTGACCCGGCCGGCGTGGGTCGCCTCATTGCTGATAGGGTCCATGTTGTAGGAGCCCGTCATGTTGGCACGCAAGCCCTTTGGCGCTTCGTTGGTCATCTTCACTCCATTCTGCAGAATCGCGACTGGGAACCTCGCGAGGTTCGGGAATCCCGCTCCGATTCCCGTCGCCCGTGGTGTTTTTTGGGCATGAAGGGCCAAACAGGTCACCACCAAACGCACATCAACAGCCTTCGCACATCATCGGACACCCTCAAGGAAGCAAAACAACTGGTGTACTCAGGTACTGGCTCCCAAGGCGTTTCCCTGGGAAGGTGAGCCCTTTGTCAACCTGTTCCTTAAGGTTGGAAGCCACATGAAGCCACTGACGAGAGTAGGACCAGGTGACGGAAGCCTTTGAAACAACTGGGCGAACGACCCGCCGAGTCTGACCCGGAGGGTCGTACGGCATGGTTTCCTCCACGCGAAGCGGCGGCAGCCAAGATGCTTGTTGGATGGATATGAGGTGAGCCAAAGACGGAAGTCCTCAGTGAGACACAGCATGAATGCGAGTGACTCGATCCCCTTTTTCCTTGAGCATCCAGAAAACCCAATCATTTGTGAGGATGTGCTGACCGTTTTTATTGAATCGGCGCGGTGAGTGAGGATCTGGCGCTTCCGGATTCCGCCTCAAACCGCCCATGCCCCCGCACGTTCTTTGGAAAACGGACTTCCTTCCGAGTATCCTTATGCACCTTCTTGGGATCCTTCTCGTCCAACAGTCGTTCCAAGCGTGGCATCCAGCTCGTGGCCAAATGGCAATTCTGCAGGAGCACCCAACCACCGTCCTCACAAGTCATATAGAGCTCATCTGATGTCACAAGTTTCGGTATATATACCCCAGAGCTCCTGGCCCACCTCCTGAGAAAATGGTTGGCGTGGGTGCCAGCGGGGTCTAACCACCGAACCTGAGGATATGGGACAGGAGCCCTAGGGTTGCTTGTATTTACCTAGGCGCTTCCAATGGGTGTCCAATGGTGACTTTTTTCAGCAGTGGGCTGGGTTGTCTATTGGCAACCCCTTGGAAGCAGCTGGTAGGTTCTTGTTCTGCACGAGAAGCCATGAAATATTCTCCACTTAGGCATCAACATGGTTGGTGGTGTGAATTGGTTTGAAGTCTAAATGGTTGGTGGATGATAGCCATGGGTGCCCCATTCTTCTTTGTATGAATCAATTCTAACACATGCACACTGATCGGAAGTCGAAGAAAAAAACGGACAAAACCGTATGCTACTTGTTCACCGGAACCGTTTTGGGGTCCTGCCCTCCCCTCCCCCCCAACGCACAAACCACACACATGTCCTCACCGTCCTCACCGTACCGATTGAACCAAGCAGGAGATGGTCCACCTTTTAGCCCCTCCACAACAGAAGAACCTCGACCTCGTCCTCACCGTCCAAACCGCCGGCATCGACCAAACGAAAGGGACCAGATTAGTGACATACCCTACACCTCCTGGCCCACCTCCGTTTCGTTTCGATGGGCCAGTTAGGTGGGTGGATTTGGGGGGGTCGAATACCACCGGTCACCTGAGGACAGGAGCCCGAACGGGATACATGAACCCTCCCCCCTATGAAGCATGACCCATCCATATCGGTCACAGGTCCATGGGTCGAAGACCCGGTCCTTGGTGGCGATGTCCATGAGCCGTTCAGCCTTTGGGCCTTGTCCCTGGCCCAAGGAGATGCTCGCCACCTCGCGGCCCTTCCTCGAACGAAGAGGATGGGATCAGTGAATGGAAATGAGGAGTGACGATCTGGCTTGTTAGAGTGAGCAACCTTTGCACAAATACAACAAGGAAAACACTGGAAAACAACATAAATAGACAAATCGATACAATTTGTATCCACATTGTCTGGTCGAATTCGTTCCTGCACAGTTGGGGCTATCATTGGGATGACTGACCTTGGCTGCCATGCCGGGTCATGTTCTCCACCACGCTTACCTGATGGTGGTTGAGGGGTGTTTTCACCGGTCTTCGAAGCGCCAATACCTGGCTGACCTGGACCATTTGGTCATGAAGGTCTGTCGTTCTCGGCGGTCACTGCTGGTCTTCAGACATCTGAATACTGCCCGTCGCTGATCACGTCCTCATCCCGAAACAAAGAAGCCCCGTCTGGAAAGCAGGCTCCGTCGTTCGGGGTGTGAACTTGATCGGTTATTAGCATGTGTTAGCTACCCCAGCCCTACTGGTTCCGCAAAGGACATATCCAAGACATATTCCAAAACCACTGTTGCACAAGCACTATGTGAGGATAGGTTGTGAACCATGTTCACCCGGGTTTAGAGTCAGTCATTCCCAGTTCCACCAGTCATCGCCGGGCACGTCCGTGTCTTTACCCGGCAGGGTCGACAGGGTCAAGCCCAAGCAGCTCCGCAGCGAAGCGGTAGAGATTGGAGCCCGGGTCAGCACCGGGGGAAAGGATGAAAATCAGCGGTGACATGGCCTCAGCGATCACGCCAGGCTCAGCGAAAGCTTGGGGATGGGACAGCTTGATGCACGAGCCGGGATTGTTTGGGTGTCTTGGTCGAAAGTGAATGAAAGTGACCATCAAATTATACGGGAGGTTTGGCCTGTAATTGGGGTATGGATTGCACCTGCGCTAGGCTAGATTCTAGATGATTCTTCAAAGCCAAAAGTCATGGTTTGAAAGGGTTCCCGGGTCAAAAAAGAACAATTCCTAAACCTGTTGGTGTTGTCCATCCAACCACATGCAGCCAGAATCAGGAGAGGGTCACAGTCCACTGCCACTCGACCATCAAGGCCACCCAATAGAGTGGCGGTGGCGGAACCTCCCGCTCGGTTCGTTCCGCGTCCGACCCATCCAAGCTGCGTTGGAATCAGCATAGGAGCCCGCCAGATCGAAGGGTGGTGGGTTCACAAACCTCGGCAGCGGACGCTCGGATCCGTAAGACGCGGCGATTCACCAAGCGGGTGGCAAACGCGGGCACCGCGGAGGTTGGGAGTGAAGATGACCGCGGAGGGGTTGAGAAATCGGTCGGACATGGACAAGGCACGACCTCAGGTCGTCACAACTGGCGACATGCCAGAAAAGGGTTGTCCAAAGCGTTGTTGCCTTTTTTAAAGAGGTGGTTAGATGATTTTGGGTGAACCATCGTCCAAGCGAGTTTCTGAAGGTGACCACGAGTGCTGCTCCGGATGTTGGAGCGGCCACCTGAATTTGCGGTTCGCTTCCACAGACTATCCCCTCCTTCTGCCACCTTCTGCCAATCCCAAGCCCAGGCACTTCTCTCCCAGCTTCCCTGCCACGAACTCCAGCACGGCAGGCACGACGCGGTCGGGCCGGATGCAACGCCTGAAGGGAGCTCCGAAGACGGCCCTTGACGAAGGGGTCTCTGGTTTTCCTTTCAAAAAAAAGGTGGTTGAGAGGCCTGGACGAGTGCCCTAAAGTGGTACATAAATATGGGATTGGCTATAGGCTGTAGATGGCTATAGGGTTGTTCAACCTCCCGAATTCTGCAAGACACCGCAAAAAAACTTGTATGAAAGGTTGATCCATGCTTGACTCCGAACAGGCGCGAGTCCTTCCACCTCTAAAGGTGATTCCATCAGCCCGCAAGTTGTGGGAGGCCAACTGATCTTCCAGTACACTCCGGAAGATGAAAACGACTGGTTTGTAGAGGAGGAGTTGTGTTTTAAGGTCAATTTTCAGGTTCGGGTTCACTGTACCTGCCAGGTTATCTTCAGAACCCAGGCAGGTTCCAAACCTTCAGCCTTTTCGTAGCAAGTCGAGACTGGCCCCTGAGTCACTCCGACAAACACATCACACGGGGCTCGTGGATGGCACCCCCTGTTCGTGATGGTAAGTAGTCTTCCATTCGAGACCATGCCATCCACTTCTATGTTAGTGAGGCAGAGTGCAGTCGAAGCGTGGAGGAAAGAAGATCCAAGTGGCAAGATCATCAAATCCTGGAAATCGTTGAACTCTGCCATGGAGCCGGGTCGAGTCTCCGGCTCCTTCAGCAGCTTCCTGATGCAGTCACTGAGGGGGATCTGCAGGCGAGGTGGGTTGCATTGGGTGCTTGGGGGATCCTTTGACGTACGGGAACTCGTCGTGTCTATGAACAATGTCTCATTCAGGTATCAAGGATCAGGAAGTCTGGAGATCCTTCTCGTGGCAGCTGCTACGGGGTGGTTGCAGGCAACTGGTTTAGGCCCATCAACCTCTATTGTCAGCATTGCTAGGACTACTAAGCCCATTAAAAGAACGAAGAAAACCAACACACGTCATGCCGGCCCAACAAGGCACCAAACCGCGAGGAAGCTAGGGTCACCAGGAACAGTCAAGAAATCATCCAACTCCAACTAAATGTGGCCATATCTGCTGGTTGTTGGTACTCGTTCCAGCCCGCCATCCAAACTCACAAATCGCCCAGCTGGGATCCGAAGAGGAATACCTCTTCGACTCATCTTGGCACCCTCTGTTGTAGCCGTTTCGACTGAAGAGTGACATTTCCACTGAAGATGGCTTGCAGCCATATCATCTGCAAATGGTTTGAAGGTTTGTCACGATCTCACTTGTCTTGCACACATTTGGAGTGTCGCATCTCTTGACTGAGACCGTGCGGGTGTCTTGTTTTCCAAGGCACATGGGGTTCACATCGTCGTAGACCTCAGCAGGGACGAGTGCCATCGCAGCCGCTACACGGACTGAAGGGGGAGGGGTCCCCCACTCAGCGAACAAGGGAGTTGCCGAACGAAGAATGAGTTCTGGCGAAGCCTCGAAGCGGCAACGAAGTTGACTGGAGGTTGGGAGGTTGGGCAAATGTCCAGGACCGGTGTTGTTGTGTGTCGAAGTGCTTCTTTAAGTGAGGGTAGCACAGAAATATATCGCTGGGCTGAAGACAGGACAGGATTTGAACAAAGACTCCAAAGTAGATGTCCAGTTAGATGTCCAGTCACATTCATTCATTAGTGAATTTAACCATGTCTGTCCCTTGATGCACTTAATCAACCATATACAGTCATCTGGACAAGATGATCCACCTCTCGTAGGTAAAGGACGGACCCCAACTCACATCAATATTGCCAACTCTAAAATCCACATCTACTTGACCAAGTCCACAAGTTGATGGTGTCCTTTCGAAGATCTTGGACATTCTTGGACCATGAGAAGGTTCTACAGTAGCTCTATAAAGGTCCCAAGGCTCGCTTGGAAAGACGTGGGTTTTCCCACCGTCCACAAACCCACCGTCCGAAGTCCTCGCCGTCCTGGCCCAAGAGACCATTTTCCACCTCGGCAGTTCCGATGCGAACTTCTCGTGGAAGCCCTGATAGAACTCCTCGGATTCGCGGCGATTCGGCGGCTTCGGCCGGTTCTCCGCGAAAAGGTATACAGGTCATGGTAGGCCTGGAAATCACACCTTTGGAAGTATATATATTATATATAGTTGCTGGTATTCACCGACTTTGGGACTGTGGAGATTCACTGGTTGCTTCCAACAATTCAGTGTACATTGAGGGGGGAAGCACATCAACTGTGGGTTGATCTGTCTTTTCGTCATTGAAAAGGACAAACATGGAGGAGCAACTAAGCGCCATCATGCAGTGTAAGCAGTGTTGACTGTGCACAGTTGTTTAATGAAGCCACACACGTGACCGGGAGTACATTCTGGATGGACAACTCCGCAGTTTAAGCGAAGACCAATCCAACTTCGACGGATTTGTGAAGTCAGTCTCCTGACACCCCTTGTCCAATCACCAACCCAGCCACCAACCCTTGCCTCCAAGGCTGCAACCGAATTATATAAAGGAAGTCCTCATATCATCTAAATTAAGTCCATAAGCGCACCAGGAGGTCATGTACAATGTAACTCACACAACTTTCGGATACTTTCTGCGCATCTCCAGCTCTTTGAGGTCTGGGCTAACCCCCTTCATCATAAACATCATCACCATCATCAGTGGCCGATGGTCGGCAATATACATGGTATTACCATGAAAACTGTCAATGCTCCAAAGATGCTGGCTGCAAGTAGGTTTTTAGAGCGTGGATTTGAGGGAAGGAATCAACAAGTATATGAGCAAGTCAAGTCTAGAGAGGCAATACCATTCACTTCACAGTCTTCACACCGACTGGGTACGAACAAAATCATGTATACTTCTACCACTCGAAGTTCACACCGACATCCAAGTCGGCCCGGCACTCCCAAGCAAGACCACACACGAGCCAACATCTCGCCCAACTAAATCATGTGCAGTTATCCAAGTTGTTCCCCTCTTCTTCCTCCTCCTGCGCCCTCCATTTGGGTTCCCAGCTTCCCTTCAAATCCGTGGGGGGGTTCCCCCAAAACTGCCATCCCCTCCCCAGACCATCCATGGGACTGGAATAGCGACCTACATGCATGGGTCAATTGAACATGGGATTTTCATCCATGTAACCATTCCAGTCCCATTCGTCTGCTCTGGGCTTCAATTCAGTATCCCCCTATATGTTTAATCATTGCATCGGAATGAATTCGTTGGGCCAAAGAGCCATCCCATCACCCATTCCATCCCCATCCCACACCCTCGGAATGCCCATCCCCCTCCCCACCTTGGACTTGGCCAAGCGGAAGAGCTCGCCCCAGCACCGGTCCGGAACCCAGTCCGCCGGCCGCGCGGGGGGATCTTCCAGCGAGACGCCGCCCGTGAGGAGGAAGCCTTGGTGGGAGTGGCGGCTGGGGCTGGAGAGGCTGGTTGGAGTGGTAGGGTTAGCTCAAAGACCTCGTATTTTGTTCAGCTGTCATGTGATGTTATGTGGTCAGGCACTCCTGCCAGCTACAAGTACCTTTAAAATGTATCCTCTACAAAACCGCTCTTTGCATGAAATGTCGCCTAATTGAGTGACAGTGACAGGGACTCTGCTGACTCAGTCGACTGCTCTGCTCTCCCCACCCTCCTGCAACCCTTCGGATGGAAGTTCTCCTATCGTTCCATCCATCCCGAGGGGCGGTAATCGTCGTAGTCCGCCTCTTCACTGGACAACAACAGGCGCATGCCTCAAGAGGACGGGGAACCACATGACTGCAAGAACGACCTCCATGGGGTCTTGAGGTGAGCTCCACTGAGTGGGTGTTTAGGGTTTAGGGTGACCCATGGAGTGTTGGGGTGATGACATGAGATGAGGTGCATGAGGTGCATGAGGTGCTTGTTCGTGGGTTTGGGTTGCATGGCATGTTCTAAAACTTGCATGGCAGATTACTGAGCAGTGGCAGTTCTCGCATTTTGCGGTCACAAGTGGTAGGTTGAGGTACCCCCCCAGATCTGCTCAGAAGAACATCAAAGGCCACAAAAGGTTGACAAAAGCAAAGGACTCCGGGTCAAAAACAACACCTGCATGATACGTATGCTTTGTTTTCATTATATGCTTTGGGTGTATCCCACTACCAGTAACAGTGGATTATGATGGTTATTAGATGCCTTTCTCAAAAAGTCGTGACAATGTGTTATCAACTGTTACTTGCAATGGGACAACGACCCGTAGATATGCTATACTTGCATGGCCTTTGCATGCATGATGGGATATGATGAGTAGATCCCTGCAAATGAACCTCCAGTTTCCAAGGTGCCTCCGTATCCTGGAAGGTATCTGTCGGATCTCCTGCGAGGGTGTTCCTCAATAGGTCCAGGGTTTGCCTCCTTGCTGCTCGACTTCTGGCCTTCCAGGGTTGTTATCAAATCTGCCGTAAGGTCCAGGTCCAAACATCCCGAAATGAGCCAGGCTGCAGGCTGAAGAACCCTTTTGGGACTATGCCATAGGTACCCCCGCAGGGTCCTAGTTCAGGTCCCTTAACCTCTCTTGGTGAGTCAAAATGTTGAGTTTACCGCGAAGAACATGCGGTAAATCTGGGCGTAGCGGCCTACACCCTAGACCAAACACGGCGACAAGTTCTTCGACTGTGAGAATGAGACAGCCCAATCAAAGTAGAGGACCCAGCATGGTCGTCAAGTCAAGCCACACAACAGGAAGGAGAAGAGCGTCTTGTGCTTCTCGAAGAGACTTCGGCAAATATTGCAGTAGAGCGTGTATCGGAACCTCAGGAGCCAAAACCCTTGTGAATCCTGTGCAGGTGGAGGGTTAGTTGTTGATGGTTGTGGCTGCAGCAAGCCGCCCCGAAACACAACTACAGGTTTTGTCCATCTGATCCTTTAGCCTCAACACCTTGAGGGCCTTAAGTTGTGAGAGATGTTTGAAGTTGTAAGTGTAAGATGTAAGATGTTCACATCCTTAGTTTTGAGTGTAAGATGTAAGTGCGTTACACCTTCACCTCCAAATGTTCGTCATATCAACCCAACTTCCCGGCCAAATGGGCTGGCCTCTCTCAGGCGGGGAAGTTGATTTCGCCAAGGTGAGCCGCGCCAGCAGTTCGCGTCGCGCCAGCGCATGCGATGGGTGATTCCTTGAATGGACTATTGAACCTATAGCCTATAGGCATGATCTTCAAGTAACCCATGTATTGTCAGAAACCGTCCCACTTCTTGATGCACGCGTGAACGCAAACAAAAATAAGGCTGTGTCGACCAGATGGTCGCCAAGGCCAAGGCACGTATCATTCAGATTCTCAATGCGTTTCTCCAAGTCCTCGCTCTGTTCCGCCTTCTCAATGGAAGAGAGGAAAAGGCTCACCTAAGTGAATGGTGATGGCTCCAGTCTTCCCAACGTGGTGGCTTTATGTGGTTTTGCAGCAGGAAGAACCCCAAAATGACGTTCCAAGAAATGCCATGAGGGAGTGTATCTTCTTGGTGCATGTGGTGGAAGAACTGGCCTGAAAAATAAACAAAGCCGTCCCTCAATGCTTCTCTTCTGGGAGCTGATGGAAGCCTGCCTCTCACCGCGAGTGTATGGACCCTCGTCACCTTCAGCTCAACTGCAAGAACTGTTGGACACTCGCGACTCTTGGCAAGCATAGCAACCGGCAGAACGGGTTTTTATATGGTTCTGCATTGCAAGTAGAAATGCATCTCTGGTGGTTCAGAGCCCGTGTATCCCATACATGCGCATCATTCTGCATCAGGTTTTACCCAAATTGACTGCATATGACTGCATCCTTCGTCTCTTGCACCTCCCAAAAGCAACCCAGCCATGGCTAACTAAACGCCCCCCCCAAACAACACACGGGGGTGCGACGGACCCGGACCGGCCAAGCAAGGTGCGAAGAAGGGCAAACTGTACTGATACATGGGG
The DNA here is from genome assembly GCA_963970005.1 of Durusdinium trenchii. NCBI lineage: Eukaryota > Dinophyceae > Suessiales > Symbiodiniaceae > Durusdinium > Durusdinium trenchii. The sequence continues at coordinate 517,250 of CAXAMN010022573.1, read as the reverse complement.
TCGATGTTGGCCTCAGCGATGTCGTCTGAACCGGGAAATCGAGGAACGGATCAGTCCAGGAAGCGAGGGAAACGGAATCATATGTGAGGAATATGATCATATGTGACTCCCAGTTACCACTATATAAGGAACCAGTGGAACCAGGGATTCTAGGTCTATGGTGTGTCTTTGGAACCACTGGTTACCAGCTATAGTGGTAACTGGATGCCCTGGGTGAGGTTTTCGGACGGACATTTTTTCCGGGAATTGTTTTCAATTTTTACGGATGTTTTTTTCACATTTTTTTCCCCCACTGTTTTTGCTTTTGCTTTTTGCTTTGGCTTCTGCTGGGAGTGCAAGGGCAGGGGACGAAGCGCCAAAGCCAGCGTGATGGAGAGAAAGGGAGGGAAACTTTTTGCTTTGGCTTCTGCTGGGAGTGCTTTCCAAGCACTAGGAGCAGCAGAAAGGGACAGAAAGGGAGGGAACAGAAAAAGTATCCCACTCACTATACGGACTTCTTTGCGGTTGTCTTTGGGCTTCACTGGTTTCGGGTTTCTTTGGGCTCGGTTTCTTGTCCTTAGGGGGTGCTTTAGGTGTTCTTCCGGCTTCATTCTTTTAGAATTGTCAACTTGGAATGGCCACGTCCTGCTCTAAATTTTGCCCTCCAGTGGCTCACCAAAGGGTGAGCCAACTTGGGAGGGCAACATCCTTCTTCTCTAAATTTTACCCCTGCATGGCCCACAAAAGGGTGAGTCAAG
>CAXAMN010022573.1:474631-516503 GCA_963970005.1 Durusdinium trenchii | reverse complement strand
CTTCTCTAAATTTTACCCCTGCATGGCCCACAAAAGGGTGAGTCAAGTTGAGACGGCAACATCCTTCTCTAAATTTTACCCCTGCATGGCCCACAAAAGGGTGAGTCAACTTGGAATGGCCACTTCCTTCTCTAAATTTTACCCTCAAGTGGCTCACCAAAGGGTGAGTCAACTTGGGAGGGCAACATCCTTCTCTAAGTTTTACCCCTGCATAGCCCACAAAAGGAGGGTGAGTCAACTTGGCATGGCCACTTCCTTCTCTAAATTTTACCACTGCATTGCCCACACAAGGGGTGAGTCAAGTTGAAATGGCAACATCCTGCTCTAAATTTTGCCCCTGCATTGCCGACAAAAGGGTTAGTCAACTTGGAATGACAACATCCTTCTCTAAACTTTACCCACGGGTGGCTCACCAAAGGGTGGGCCAACTTGGAAGGGCCATCAAAGGGTAGTCAACTTGGAATAGCTGCCACTTGCAGCAGCACAGGGTCTGTACCGCAACCAGCGTAGCATTGGAAGCTGGCCGCTTGCAGCAACGCCCGTTCGTTACACCCTGGCCACTGCGCGCAGCGCAGCTTTGGAAGCTGGCCACTTGCAGCAGCACGGGGTCTCTACTGCAGCAGCACAGGCTCTAATTGCTAAAGCAGAATGCAAAAGCCGAAGCAGAAGCAAAAGGCAAATGCAGACGCAAAAGCAGATGCAAAGCAGATGCAGAAGCAAAAGCAAAAAGCAAAAAGCAACAGCAAAGGGCAAAAGCAGAAGCAAAAGTAGAAGCAAAAAGCAAAAGCAGAAGCAGCATCAAAAAGCAAATGTAGAAGGAAAAGCAAAAGCAAATGCAGAAGCAAAAAGCAAAAGCAGAAGCAGATGCAAAAGCAGATGCAGAAGCAAAAGTAGAAGCAGAAGCAAAGGGCAAAAGCAAAAGCAGAAGCAAAAAGCAAAAGCAAAAGCAGTAGGGGAAAAAATGTGAAAAAAATCCAGAAAAACATTGAACAAAACAGAAAAATAGGGGTTCCGAGGTTTTCCCATAGTCCAGGAATCCGGGAATCGTTATGGGATGGTGAGTGAATATGACTTGGATTTGGGCAGTCCAGGAAGCGAGGGGACAACATACAAAGGACTCACCAGGTTTGGGGATTGAACATGATTGAACGCATATATTGGACAAAAATAACCCTAAGATAAACCAAGCCTGTTTGTCCCGAAAGAATCCACAGCCGATTGTAGAAGTCAAGCATGGTCGAAGAATGTTGAATGGGCGTTCAGAGTGTGAAGTGGATCTTGAACCGGGTGTCCACCACCCGGATGATGATTGATCATTGGGGCTTTCTCCAAACACCTACCAAGCTAGGCAGGTAGCGTAAGGCTTAAGGCACCCGCCAATGTGGTTTGGACGAGTACATGAATGGAAAGCTGTCATGATTGGATCCTGACCCCTGTGCGCGTGCAAGATCTTGTTTCAAACGGGTCATTGTTTCTCCTAGTATATGGCGTTCAACTGCAGCTCAATGAGCCTTTCACTGAGCAAACTGCATGAATAATTAGAAAGCAACACATTCCCAAACTCTTTCTCCACTCGACTTGAACAATTTAACATCACAACAATCAACCCTCTGGGGCCCAAATTGGGGCTTCGAGCTCTGCTCTTCCTCCCTCCATCCCTTCCCGTCCGCTCTCCGCTCCATCGAGCGCGGATGGAAGATCAGGGGCCAAGTCAGAGATGCAAAAGAACAGGATCGCCGTCTTGAAGGCCACCGGCACGTAGCCTCAGATACCCGTGGAGGGTGAGTAGTCGGAATTTGTTCTACGGCCTGTTTTTTGTACACGCTCAACCTCCACACAATCCACATACCCACAGAACTGCTAGGCCCTGGCTGTTGATGTCTTGCAAGAACTACTTGTTCAACTATTCAAGGCCCATGCATGACCATTATAAAACTCCTTCCAGTCCAAACACTTTTGACCCTCGTCCAAGCAACTCTCGCAACACTTTCGCCTGCCCAGCTGTCTTTCTGCCATGTTCGACCCCATTTGGAGCTCTGCCCCCTCTAAAATCCACAAGCCTTGGACACCTCCACATCCCTAGATCCATCCAAAACCACCCAAAACGCCTCCCACCCACCTCTATCCATCCCTCCCCACCTCTTTTCCCCCACCCCCAAACACCCCAGACGCGCTCAAACCGCTCCGGCCTTCCGCGCCAACCAAACGGTCCGGGAGGTGACGCGCCCGACGCTTGGTGCGCCAAGAGGCCCAAGCGCGCCTCATCGATCTGCTTCTCCGTCTGCTCAGCAATTTCCTGAATTGTTTGGCTGAAGAATGTTTTAAACATCGCATCGCGTGTTCAATAACCTATAGGAACCTAGGCAAGTGAAAACTGGACATGATTTGTTGGTTTGTTTGTTTCTGTGTTTCTTTGTTGTTTGTTTGTTTGTTTGTTGTTTGTTTGTTTGTTTGTTTGTTTTATTTGTAGAGGTCCCCAAATAGATAGTGGCATGGTGTCCGATATCATGTTTAGCGGGGATTTGCTGTTCTATCTTTTTCGGGGGGGTCTGTATAAAGATTTTTGAGGTAAAACCTACAGGAAACCTATTGGTGTTCAATGGTTAACCGCGTGTTCCTCAGCAAGCAAATATTACAAACAAAGGAGAGGATAATCTGATAATGAACTGTAGCACATGTATTATATATATTGATAATATATTGTCTTGACAACAACCTTGAAGTCCACACCCACATCCTTTAGAAACCATCCTGAAGCACATCGCCAAATGCGCGCCTGCTTGGCTGCGATCTTGTTGGAGAGCGCTTTGCTGGAGCTCAGCACGTTGATGGCCGTCTCGTCCTGCGAATTGCAGTAGACCCACTCTGGGGCCAATTTGCTCCTCAAAGAAGATTTGGGAGGATGAAGATTGGGTCATTTTTGGGCCACATCTTCCAGACTCTTGATTGGAGATGAGATATTATGAGATGATCTGGATCTGGCAGTTCTATTTTTTTTGGTGGGGGCGCATGTGAAAGTACTCAATGTTCCCAATGTTCCCTGCACTTTATCCACAACCGTCCACAGTCATTCTGGAAGCTTGTGGAACCTGGAGTGAAAACTTCAACAGGGCCAGGTCCAAACTTGGGGAAAATGCTTGAAATGTCTTCCTGAAAACAGCACCGCTCCTCTAGGATGTTGCCTTGCGAAGTCTGCAACACATGCAGGATCTTGTTCCTCGAAAACATCGCGCAAAGTGCAGTCCAGGGTGTTGTGGCAAAGCCAAGATCATCAGAACAGGAACAGCAGGCTTTTGACCCGAACCCAGCTAGAACTTGCCGGTATCACGGCTGGGGTGATAGCACCCCGAGTGCTGGGTGAGCTTTCCCATAGCTTTTGAAGACATTGGCCTGCAGCCCCCCAATGGAAAGGGATGAGAACAAACACGAGAAAACCCATGAAGTCACCAAAAACTGTTAAAGGAAACTATATGCGAGTGTCTGTGTCAGCACTTCAACCAGTCCTCTGTTTTTGGGGGCGGTATGGGCTAAAACTTCCTTTAAAAAAACATCACTTCCTTTTGATGTTAGGCCCAGGTTTTGTCCTGGAGTAAACCTTCCGCCTTTTTCTTGCTCTCAAGAGGTCCAAGAAGCTCGGTCTCTTCAAGCTGAGCCTTGTTTTCCGCACCCTCGATGACCAGCCGTGCCTGATTTGGGTGCCAGCAGCTTGGGCTCATGTTTGCTTGCAAGGTTGAGGGCAAAGTCAGGTTCTTGGAGATGGGAATGCTTGGGAGGCAAAATTAATGTCTAGCTTTTCGCATTTTATAGCAACATTATTCAAGGTGGTAACCCAACCTCGAATCGAAGTTTGGTCCTTTGATCACTCTTTTCAAGGCCACAACTCACAACCCCTTGTTGAGGACAGGTGATTTACTTACCACTTAGCTCCCTGCATTCCCAAAAACCACTTACCTGTAGGGTTGCCCTGTTACAGTCCCAAGACCACACCCAGGTTCGCCTTTCACTTCACGCCACCGTCTCCGCTCCGTCTCCGCTCTGCCTTGTCCTCGGCGAGCTCCGGGCGTTCAGCTTGTACCACGATGTTCAACAACTGGTCTTGAAGGCCCACCACGGTGATCATGAAGTTCAGCAAGGTCACCTCGAGCATCGGGGATGGGACGCTCAAGATCTGATCTTCAGCCTCCACGCGGCTTTGGGTTGAAGGAAGCGTCGACCCTTGCTTCGCTGGACTTCACGTGGGCTTACGCTTCCGCGTTTTGGTGCGTGTGCGTGTTTTTTTCCTAAAGCAAGCGATGGTTCAAAGCAGTGAAATATGGTGAACTCATGTGAAATCTGAAGAACTATATATGTGAGTGGACTTGACTTGTAGCTCTTCCTTTTGTGGTGCACTATCACAAATAGGTCTTTCATGATCTTTGATCATTCGTCTTCTCTCCGGCACACCACTGACCACTTCACACCTTGACCGCGATCTCCGGCAGGTAGTGCGGGTTCCGCAGCTTTGTGGTCAAGTAGAACTTGAAGTCCTCACGCCGGCCGGTGTGAGGAAATACAGCAAGCGCCATGGAATAGGGGTCAATGCACCTTTCAGCATCCTTTCAGCCGCGGCCCCACTTAGGTGAAGAAGGATCTGGTCCAAGAATAAGCGGTTTTACCGCGAAAACGTGCCTGCGAACGCCCGAGCCCAAAACGTGCTGGCAGCCCCTGAATGCTGGATCCAGTACACTCCGAACACTTCACATGGTTACGTGGATGGCACCCCTGGTTCGCAGTAGTCAAGTAGTCTTCCCTTCGGGACGCGCTGCCATGCCACGTCGCCTTTCTCCATGTTCCTCGCCAAAAAGTGCCTTTTTGAGGGAAGTACTTCCGCGAGGGTCGACCAACCCGTCCCGCCTTGTTGTACTCCAAGACCGACTCCCCCCAGCTTCAACATCACCCGATTTCCTGCTATCGGGCAAACATCACACCATCGGCAAACAAGGCAACATCACACCATCGGTGGGCTGCATGCCATCGGTGTGAGGGAGGATGCTCTTGGTGAAACAAACGTGTGTTTGAGGACTTCAAGACATGTTTGGACTGGCGGACTCGCGGTCCGCGTTTCCTCGCGGACCGAGGATTCTGGAGATCAACCGGTTCAAGAAGAGTCACTCTGCTAGCAACCATCTCACCATCTTCTTTACCACTTTCACAAGCAATGGTCAACAACTATATATACATTGTTTTATTTTGTCTTGCATGTTGCGGGCATGGGGCATTTGTATGTATCAGATTGCATGAGCCTACATTTGTGGCCTTATTAGCCCAAGCCCTTGGCAAAACACAAGACCTCGACAACTCCAAAACTATTTTGATTTTCCGGTCGTATGGATCCCCATGTGCACTCACGGTAAATCACGATCTGGTTGGCGGTTTCAACTCACTTAAACAATACGAGTCAGTGGGATCACTGTAAAAGGTTGAACATGAACACATCTGACGTCACTTCACCACTCTCAAACTCTGAATCTTCCATCAACCTGTGGAAGGTACACACAAAAAAGAACATACATCCATGATCATCCATGTATGTATATATATATATATACCAGCTTCTTCAAAGTGACCTCTGGAAGGTTCCTAAGTGACCCAACATGGAGGCTCAAGTGACCTCAAACCAGGTTATCAAGTACGGTCACTTTGAAGAACCAGGTATATTTACTTACTAAATCATCATTAACGTATTCATCCGATGGGTCCCATCCATACATCCCGTACGCGTCTTCGTGCCACGGCTGGCGCCCCCATCCTTGCCGGTAGGTCTGCTTCAGGAGCACTGGCTCTATGGCTGGATCGGTCTCCTGACAGCGAGGAGAGCTACCGAGTGAAGGCGGTGAAAGGCTGGGAGAATCGGTCACTGGCGAAAAGGAAGGTTGTCACATGATAGCAATATACAACAACCATATTATCAACCTATCACGTGATAGTGGTGCTGGTTTGTTGCGATTGAAAGAGCTCCTTGTGATTTGTTCCTCTCTCTCACTCTGTATGTATATATATATATACATATATATATATATATATCAGCAGTTGTCTTTTGGTCGCATGATAAATGATCCAAATCATCCCAGGAGACACATGGTCACACATCAATAAGCTTGTTTTGGTGTGTGCAAGTTCCTCTTGACTTGAACCTCTGAGCTTTGACTGTCATGCAACCTTGCCAAGGGCGGGTGTACCTCTCAGGCCTCTCGACGGCTGTGGTGCGTGAAGGCACCGGTGATGCGTCGGGTGCGGCAGGAACTGCGCGGTGACCGGGCTTCGTGGTGACCGGTGCCTCCAAGATGTTCTCGATCAACATGGGATTGCCATAGGTAATGCACCCCTGGGCGGGGGCGAATGTGTGGGGAACAACCAGTTCTTGATTTGTCCTGATATTTTAATATATATATATATAGTAAGCACTGGTCATCAAACTATATATCTCAGGGCATCCAGTTATACCACTATAGCTGGGAGTCCCAGTAGTTCCAAAGGACTATCACCATAGACCTAGAATCCCTGGTTCCTTATATAGTAACTGGGATGCACCGGGTATGGTAATCACTGGTCATCAAGCTGACAGTTCCTTTGGAGAAGTATGTCCAAACATGTCTGTCCAAACCCTGAGAAACCCCATTGGTGGTCCTTTTCGGGTTCGGGTGCACACACAAGGGATCCAACATGCGCCCTGTCCGCTGCCCAGGATTGAAAACACGACACTCTAAGAGCTACATAACACAGCCCACAGAATCACCAATGTTTACTGAGCAATTGGGGCTGTTGGTGGTGAAATCATGGGGAAAAGGAGATATGTTCTTCAAAAGCAAAACGTTTGGTTGTAAAGGAATGCTCAAAAGGAGCCCCATTCAACAATTCTGAGTGCAGGAACAAAATGCAACATATCCAAACATATCATCCAGAATAATATCTACACATCTGGGAGAACACCGAAAGTAAAGCAACTTTCCATTGGTCTACCTTGCCCACCCAGTTGACTGCCCTGTGGTGGCATACCCTGCAACACCTTTGAAGTGTCCGCAACTGGCGGGCCACTGGACAGAATGCGGAAGGTCCCTCTCGAGCTGAACTCGTGAAGAAACCTCCGGCTTGATCAGCATCTCCCCTTGGGCTCGAACCACTTTCGTTTCACAACTAGCCTCTGCCGGAAATGGTAGAGTCCATCAGCTTTCCTCCCTGGGTCGCCCATCGTTCTCCGCCCAACGTTCCACCAGTAGGTCCTCATGGCTCATGGGTTTAGCATCTCAGCGGATGCGGCAAACCCCAAAACACCCAAACCTGGAACTGCCGTTGATCCTTGGTCCTACCACCACAACTACCTCACCTTCGGTAAGATTGACAAACCAAGTCACATAGCTGGATAGAAAAGAACTCTGAAAACCACCGAGCCCTAGTGCTTTGCCACCAGTCCTGCTCATCCAGTCCTGCTCATCATCGCCCCCCGGCCCTCCCTTCGGTCCCAGAACCCCCCCGCCTCCAGTCGACGGATGTAGTCGCTGTCGGTGAACTTCTTCACGGCCTCGGCCGCACGAGCAGCGTTCGGCCGAGGCGAGGTGCTTCACGGTCGAGCCCCGTGCCTCGCTGGTGCGTCTACACGTTTCCCAGCACTAGAGGTGAAGGTTCAAGCTTGAGGATTGAGACAGTGATATCTGCGATACCATGTTCGAGAACAGATGCGAGTATTGAAATCAATTTTGAGCTACCAAATTCGTGCGAAGTAAACGGACATGGCCTGGCCCAATATTGGCAATGGTTTTGCAATGTGCATGCATCTTTGAAGATTCCGCTCCGCAAACTTGAATAAAGTGAGGTAAAGAATCAAAAATGCAATAATAACAACAACCAAAAAAAACGAATTAAACAAAAAAAACACACACAGCATCATATCTTCGATGTTCTTGCGCATGTGAAGCCAGGCACCAACTTGGCGGGCTCTTCCATCTTCTTGATCCATTTGTTCGCCTCGCCGGTCACGGCAGCATACCGAACGGTTACCACGGTGAGACCTCCACCCTGAGGACTTGAGGAGCGAGCGTGTCCCCGGAGACGGGTAGACCTACCCCGGGCGGTTCCGGCCCAGCGACACGTGGCCGGTCGTTGACAGTGGACTATAGTGGACTGGGTCGGGCTGGGTCGACTGAGTGGTGAAGTCTCAAGTTGGCCGACACGTGGCGGTTCTTTGCATCAGCGGGGCAGCGACCTGGCGGCGACCTGGTGGGGAGGACCTGGTGGTGTTTCTTGGAATGAGTAAGAAAGCCCATGCATTGTCGCCAGTAGATGGGTGGTACTGGATCCCAAATCGTCCAATACAGCAAAGAACACGACTCAAAATATGCAAATACTCCAGGTAGGAATGAAGTCCAACTGTAAGCAAGGGCAAGTCAACCAAGTAGTGTACAGTAAAGTGTCTATCGTGTTTCTGCTTATATGATTTTGACCCCCAAGGCAGTATCATCAAACCTGCTGCCCCTAGATCCTCAGCTGCTGGCTGCATGACAAGCGATCTCCCCTCAACACACGTATAACATAAGCTCCACCACAACTGGTTACAAATGGCCCCACCAAAAAGAATCAACAGGAGACATAACTGATCGAGCCATTGACACAAAACATGTTCAGGTATTTGGGGAACTTCCATGCATTTACCTGTTCCATCCAATTGTGGGATCACAAAAAGCTTTTCACATTCAAATCTACTGCATGCAATAAAAATATTGAAAACAACGCCGCGCCTGACCCTGAGGATCGATACAAAGCGGCCAACGGCGGCTCTTGTCCACGATAATGCCATTCCTCGGTCGATGTCGAGGAATCTCTGCAAACCGAAACATAGTAATATAGCGATGGGCTCCAAACTCATTAAGTTAATCAAACAAAACACTTCTTTTAAGTTACTAATAGCGATGGCCTCCAACCTACTTTACTAGCCATATCCTCCAACCTACTAGCGATGGCCTCCAACCACTCCTCCAACCTACTAGCGATGGCCCCCAGTGTGGAGCGTGAAACCGAATCCGCATGACCAATCCACCTGCACCTCACAGGGACCCAGGTGAGGTCAAATGAATCAGAAATCACAGTCATTTGATCAGCTCATATCAGTTCACTTGTCACAAACAGCTTGACCCGGGTGGCACTTGGCGCCATCCAAAAGACACAGCATAAGACTACGCCAAGGCTTGTTGAGCTTTATAAGGACTTACAGTAAATTCAGCTCTACATATCCAAAACACTCCATGTATGGCAAACTTACATACATTGGGGTGGCTGACCTGGGGTCAATGTAGGCATGGCCAGTCCCTATAGAGTGTCTGGGCTTTCGTTTGGCTTAAGGGATGGCTTTGTGACAGAATCATCACCTCGTCACCCAACTCGTCACCTCGAATCATCTCACGGCTCAACGACGTGAAGAGCAGGGGCGGCGGCTGAGTCTAGTGATGTTTGACCACTCAACATGAAACGCCCAACCAATGGCTAAATCCTGAAACGACTGTCCCAAAATGATTCGACTTGTGCGACTTGCGGACAGTCCATGCCACAGCCCGGTTCAGGACACTAGGCAAAATGATTCTATAAAGTGTGAACTCCGCAAAAACAAAGAACATAAACTACATGAAGATCCGCCCGGGCAAAGCTGGTTGATGAGACAAAAGCTCTCCCAGTGACTTCAAGGCCTTTGGCGACTTTGCGGCCTCCGTCCAACGGCTCCAACGTTGCCGTGACCAATCCACTCAAAACTCACAGCCCTATGCCGTGTCACTCAGCCCTACTCCTCGGAAGCAACGCCGGCGACGCGGCCGTCGAAACCGTCGTTCCCTGCGAGTCTTCGAGCCACTCGATGGAGAAGGCGTCGTTGGGCAAGCCGCAAATCGTCCAGTTGCGGATCTTCACTGGTTCACCCAAGCAGTCCTGGCGCGAAGACGAAGGCGGAGCGGCGAAAGCAGCGAGCGAGCGAGCATCTAGCAACTATAACTACAACTGACTATAACTATAACCTATATATACATCATGTAAGCCGACCAATTGCCGTATTCATGTTATTAGTTACCCAATTACAAAGTTCAGATTGTTCCGCGAAAGCTCGTTTATATAAGTACTATACCTTTCCCGCCATTGCATCGTTTTGCTGCAAAGATTGCGGCAAGTATATGTACGCTAGGGCTCCTGTCCCATATCCTCAGGTTTGGTGGTATTTGACCCCCTTGGCATCCACCCCAACCATCTTCTCAGGAGGTGGGCCAGGAGCCCTAGGGTGTATGCAATGGAACTTCCATGTATTTCCAGTAGCCGAAGTGACCTCTGGCAGAACGATACCCCGTTGCAACAAGCAGGAAAGAACGATACCCAGCGACCAGCAACCACCCGAACTGCCAACGGCCCTCGCCCATATATATATACACACACACACACACCAGCACAAGCCCTCCAAAAATCCGCGGCGTGGCGATGTGCAATGTCTGGTTGCCCCCAGCCAAATCCCCTCTTCAACCCTCCAACACCCAAAACCCCCAGCCCCCTCATGCCGAACTCCGAAGTCCAAATCGGCATCAATCATATCTGGCCAAATGCCTGGCCTCCAAACTCACCTTCTCCTTTCCAGGGATGCACTTCTCCAAGGACAGCTCCGTCCAAGCTTTCACCTCACACCATCACCACGACACGAGCTGGATAAGGACCACGACGCGGAGACCCAAATGGATTCGAACAACCAGTGTGTCAATGGGTCTTTGCCAAAGAGCCATTGTTTTACTAAGGGTTTTACAATATTTTGCAGTACACCGCCAGGTCAACCATTCTCTTAATGGCCTTTGAAGGCTAGGGGGGATGATGGGGGATTGGGATGGATCGGTCTGTTGGGTTTTTAAGACGGAGAGCCAAGCAAACCCTCAGGACCGAAACCAAGTCCGGTGGTTTTTGGACACCCCCGACTCACCTCTAAGGGGCGATTGAATTAGGCACCTCAAACGGATGGTCCTGGCAGAGAAGTCTTTACCAATTGGCTACCACGTGGCACAAAACAAAAAAAAACAACCTTCACCTACACTGCACAAAGGATCCAAGGCTCGAACAAAAATAGTGAGGGACAAGGCAGAGGTCAGGAGCCTTTCTCAACCCCTATCCCAAACACTCCATGTATGGCATGTTTACATTAGGGTGGTTGACCTGGGCTCAATATACATGCATATACATTCCATACACTATTCCACGACATGGAGTGTCTGGGTATTTAATGGCATTTAAGGTACCTCAAAGGACCACCCAGATCGAGCCACCGCATCGGGTGCGTCTCAACATACACCCCGAGCAAAATTAAAATCCCTGCCAAAGCCCTTTGTGGACGAATCATTGATCAAAAACGACCTCATCAATTTGACGATCTGGAGTTCTCCCCCAAAATCTCTTCCTTCCAATGTGCTCTCTCCACATGCACCCAGTCTTGTTCTCGCCACACTGGCGCCTGGGGCAGCCCGCCTCACTCCGCCCCGTCCTCCCTCCTCTGTCCGTGTGGAATCCCCCGTGTAGAACGCCCGCCCGCACATATCCTGCGCCACAGTCGCTGTTCGTTCCCGGAAGTCCGGTGTGAAGGCGCCCAAATAGGCGATCAAACCGCTGCAAACGATGACATCACCTGTGTCATCACCGTGGCAACTGAGGTCAGGAGGTCAAGGTCGGAGGTGGCAAGGTCAGGATAGGTCAGGAGGGCGCGTCAAGGCGTCCAGTTGGCGCAGCGGAACGAACTTAGTGGCGCCTGACATTTTGCAAAGACTCTGTGTCCATACTATAGGTCTTTTCGTGTCAAAACAAAGGTCAAATAGTTTTTTTACTTATACATTGGGTATGGATTGCCTATACTTTGGTGTTGTTGACAGTGGAGTGGACACGTTGCGTCTTCGGGTCCCAAGCGTGCTCGTGCAACCCTGATGGAGAGTATGACAGCTTTCTGCGGGGTCTATTGGTTTCGATTCCATACTGTCGACTGATCCTTAAAAACATAACACAATATAAATTTGGTTTGTTGGATCATCCAAAAGTCCAAAAACCAAGGCTTCTATGATATGATTACATTGAACTGTTCACCAACCTGGTCCCCACATGTTCAATTTCTCGTTCCACCTTTTGCCGCGCCTGTCAAGTTCACATAGTCCACTGCCAGGTCCTGCCCAGTGCTCTCTCGCGGTGCGATCGAAGTGGTCCACGGTCGGTCCGACCACGGCCACGGTCGGATGATTTCGGAGTCGGCCCATCGCGGAGCGGCGCGTGGTTTCGGAATGCTGAAGTGAAGTTGACGAGTTATAGTTGTTACCTTCCAAGTAGAGGTGTTTGTAAATAGCCTCTTAGGAGGTTGAGGGGCGCCCCCAAAAACACCAGGCTTGGAGGTCATGGTTTAGACATCTTGAGAGGCTTTCACATGTGAGCAGTGGGATGTCCATCAGGTGTGCCACACTGTGAATTCTACTAAGGAGATCCTCATTTCCCAAACCTTGTATGCTTGTTTTAAACTGGGAGCTTTTCGCATCTTACTACACACATCTACACACCCATATATACATATATAATATATAGACATGTTGATAAATCAGAGAGCTAGCAAATGACGTACATATTGAATTTTTGTTTGACAGTCACTTGCAGCCACTTGCTCAGGCAGCCACTTGGCAGCCACTTGTCACTCAAGCAAGTAAAATTCAACACGTGCACTTTGATTTCTTTATGTAAAAGCTGCAAGATTTCTTCGTCGCTAGCTCGGACAAGTCTTGGATTCTTTCATGATTTATCCGCGCGCAGCTCTGGAGAAAACCGGAATTTCTTCGCAGAACAGCATTGCAGAAATCGTGGTTTTCTCCAGAGCTGCGTGCGGAGAAATTATGATATTCTCCGGACAGAAGTAGCAGTCACTTGCAGCCAGTTGGCAGCCACTTGCAGCCACTTGCTTGGGCAGCCACTTGCAAGTGGCTGCAAGCGACAGCAAAATGGAAACTCAAAATGCGCACCTCCTGCGAGCTCAATGGGATCAATTCAACAAATAGTCTTATCAATCAACAACGGTCCACATGATTGGAGGGTCAGCCATTCATGAGGCCGGGATACACCCGCCTGACCACGGTGACATGGGTGGTGCTGCTGTGTTTTGTTCGTGTAGAGCTCTTTTGTTCGATGTGAAGATTGCAAAACGAACCGAGAACCAAGTCGAAATGGACACATGTAATATATCCCAAACGCTCCATGTATGGAACATATGCCGATCAGTTGGGGTGGTTTGGGGGTCAATGTAGGCACATACGGCATACATGGAGTGTATGGGTATCACTGTCGCACACTAGGGCTTACTGAGGTCGCGGAACAAATGGGTGACTCTCAAACACGTCTTCCCAAGAATTGCATACCCGAGAAATCCCTTCAAGCATGCGTTGGAATTTGTTTTCAATCCAACACCTATATCTAAGCTGCAAGCTCTGTGAGTGTCTCCGCTTAACCGTCTCAACCAACCACCGAGTCACCACCGCTGCTGAAGAACAATAAGGCGCATGGGAAGTGGCTGAATTATTTCAAGGTCCAAACTGTTGACTCATAGCGGATTTCAACGTTATTTGATTATAACATATAGTATATTTCAAACACTCCATGTATGCCATATATGCCCACATTGACCCCCCCAAAACCACCCCAATGTAGGTATATATGGCATACATGGAGTGTCTGGGCATTATCACCTCCAACAATTTAACCCCTACATAATTCCAATCGTTGAAATCTGTTTAACGACTCAAGGTTGCCTTGGCGTTCTGTGTCCAACGAGACTTCTCGCCACCCAGGGATTCGATCAGGGTCTCTGCGCGGTCCAACTTCTTCCTCAATCGTCGGAAGAACGCTGGTAAAGAAGAGCACCCTGTCGAGAAACATCACTGGGTCATCGATATATCTCCTGATATAGCATTGCTTGTAGGAAAAAAAGGAACTCGTAGTAAACTGGTCTAGGAACCGCGTCACATGGGCATTGATGACAAACAAATCATCAAACTATGCGCCTCAAGTGGGCAGTTGAGCACTCCCAAGCAGTGATCTGCGTCTCTTCTATACCGGCTGCTGCTCTGGGGGCAATCCCAAAAAATTGGAATGGATTCAACCCCTCTTCATTCAAACCCCTCTTCATTCAATGGAAAACCCTCTTCATTCAAACTGGCTCCCCGAAAGGATGCCCCCACACCAACGATAGCATCAGAAACAACGGCGTGCCAAAACGATGACAACGACTCAATGGACAACAAAAACATCCCTGCTCTGTGAACAGAAAGAAGGGAAAGGGCACGGACTCCGGAATCATCCGGAATCTCTATACCTATACATGATTGAACATGCCTTAATATGTCTTAACACGTCTCAACTATCTAATAATACTATATACAAAGTTGAGCAGAATATCCACTAAACACGTGCATTGTCCATGCTAAACACGTGCATTGTCCATGCTGCCGTGCAGAAGTCTTCGTTCATAAACCGCTCGCAAGCTCCGCGGCTCTACCGCGGACCACACCGTCGCTCAGTCTGGTCTTCGCTGGTCTCAAGCGTCTTGCAAAGGTCGACTTGATACGCCAGGTCGTCCTGCCACAGGCCGAGTTCGACGTCGAACTCGTCGGTTCTCTCGTGTGCATCGATGGCAGGTCGGCTCTCTCGTGTCGAGCGTCTGTAGTAAGAAACACCTTCTTGATCGAATTAGGACAAAGACTGCAACCATGCAAGAAAATGGTAAAATGGTCATAGACTCCAAAACAATCACTTTGAGCAGTTTAGGATCCAGAATATTACAGAATCACCACACGTACATGCATGTATCCCCAAATCGCGGTGGCTTGGCTGGTACCCACAAACCTCATGGTCTGTTCTCCGGGTTTGCCCCGTCGCTCGTGAACCCGGCCCCCCCAACTCCGGAGGAACCAACCGATCGCTCGTGACGAAGGTCGCCTTCTCAGCTTTGAGGCTATTCAACTGTGCTTCCAGCTCGGCCAGTTGGTCCAACACCTTCGCTGCAGGGTCTTCCAAGGAACAACATAGAACAAAGGAGGAGGACGAGGCGGAGGAGGAGGAGGAGGAGGAAGAACAACTGTGATAAAATCTAACAACCCTCACCTGGCAGGTGGGGAACAAAGGAAAACACGATCTAGGCAAAGGAAAACACAGAACATATGCGGTGAGAACAGTGATGGACCGGCAGCTTGTAGGTCCTGCTAGCTGCTAGTTCTGGCTCGGATTCTGCTTAGTGAATCTTGTGGGTGGAAGTGATGGTAAACATGAGCAGATCTTGCAAATCTTGACCAACATTCAAAGAGTTCGAGATAAAGGCAGTCTTTGCAAGGCAACCAACAACATCCTTATAGGTCCTAAGGGCCCACAAAGGCCACCGAAACAAAAAGAATGCACTGGAACTAGTGAATTAGCAAATGGGTTCGGATCTTATTATGCACTGGAATTTGTTGTGTGCTTGCTGTTGGCTGCTGCCAAAAGGAAAACGAAAGGGAAAAGGACAAGGGACAGGAAAAGGACAAGGAAAAGGAATAGAAAAAGGAAAAAGGAAAAGAGTGTAGCCACCTGCAGCAGCACGGTGCTCAAAAACAAAGAGTGCAAAAGCCATAACCAAAAAGAAATACAACAAGTTTTCTTCAGAACGCACACGTCCAAAAAGAAAAAACACGTGAATATTCTTTAGTTTTCTGAAGACACCTGAGAAAAACTTGGTAAATCCTGTGATTGTCTTGAAGCTACCGGGTTCTTCAAAAAAAACAGCCATCAAGTCAGGGATGAAAAGAATTCTTGAATCCCCCGCATCCCCCCAGCTCAATGTTGCTGATTGGTCTCCTGACATGTACCGACCTGAATGGCTGTTTTTTCTGAAGGCCGCTGGTACCGAACCTGACCCGACAACATTGAAGTTGGGGTGCAAGGGGTTGAGACGGTGACGTGGAACGACTCTGGCGATGGCTGTTTTTTTGGGAAGAACCCGGTATCAAAAGCCAAGAGCCACCAAAGCCGCCAAAAGCCACAAGCCAGCAAACGCCAAAAGCTAAATAACAAAAACATGACATATTAAAAAACAATTAACAATTCCAAAGTAAATACACCCTCCATTTGCAAATCGCCTGATCATTTTTCCTCGCCAAGGAAGAACAACAAACTTGGACTATTTTTGGCTCAACGGCACTCAAAGAGACACAGGATTTCCACACTACTAGTAACAAGAAGCCATTAGGGGCTCCTGGCCTTGCTGCTGGGAGCGTTCGGACGCTACGAGGGGTTCCTGGCAGTACTAAGAACAAGAAGCCACGAACGGAACAAAGGGCATCACTATCAGCAACAACCACGGACGCTACGCCCAGCCCAGCTCGCTCGCCTTCTGGAGCTCCGCGCGCTTCTCATTGAGCTTCTCCATGACCTGCGGGCCGAGGACAGCGCGTGGGACCCTCCAAACCTATATAACAGTGTCTCCAATCACCGTACCCGAGAAGGTACTTGGATCCCTAACTAGTGAGGCTTGGTCAGACCAACAATAGGTCAATCTCAGGGATGCATGCAAATAGTGCCCGCATATGGAATGATGACTAATAATGACAGATGGTGCATGGGCGAAATGCGGGTGTTGGACACTTTATCGCGGCTTACTGTTGGTTTCACAATAGTGATCAAAATGAAAGTTGCCAAGATTTGCTGAAGAATGGAGTAGTGAAGATTTGGATTTAGAAACAATTTTCCGGATTATTCCGGTAGATTAGTTAGATGAATTTTATGGAATTGTTCATCGATCCAACCTAGTGACCTAGCAGGTGCCCCCCCCGTCCTCCGCATACTCGGCCATGGCAATGGCTAGGGCCTCCTTCTTGGGTCCTTAGGCGGTCGTGTTCGGGTTGTCGAGGCCGAAAAGTAATACTCAAACATGAGCCATGTGGGGCAAATCCGCAAATGTTGCGGCTTGGCGGCTTGTAACTAGTGTGGAACTACCACAAAGCATGACATCACCCTCTTGGGAACAACAACCATAGCATAGCACATGTTTGATGATGTCAAGGATGCTGTTTAGGGTCATCACGTATACTGTATACTGTTTTGGCAACATGCAAGCTAATACAATATACCAGGACCCTCCTGTCGGGGTGTCTATTCATAGCCCCAAACAGCCGTGATTCGGGGTGTCCATGAAAACCATCCCGACTGGGTGTCCTGGTATAATCCTGTACATTGCAAGAAAGCAAACACTGCAAGAAGAACTGTCCGGACCCAATGCTGATCAAGGGTTAACTCTAGAACATGCTAGCATCAAACTCTTGACTCTTGACCCCTGACCAGCTCAGATCTACAGACGTGAAACACATTGAAACACCATACAAGAAGAAATCACACATGGATCCATGATCCATGACATATCCATACCCCAGCACTTCATGGGACTAGCTACATTGTCTGATCATCGCGTTTTTTTCTCCGTCTGCCATTCCTTTTCTCTCTTTTTCCTCCAGACTCCAACGCCCAACCGGCCCAACCACCCGTTCCGTCGCCGCCTCGCCGACCCGTCGTCGTCGAATTCGCCCCGGTCGTCTTTTGCTCCGAGAGGCCGACGACCTTGGCCACTCGGTCATAGGTCTCCATGGCACGCACCCACATGCAAATGCCCCAGGCCGCCCTGCTGCACGTCTTCACCTGAGTTGTCGCTTCGTCGTCGTCGTGGTCGCTGACACCGAACCACCCCCAGCGCCAGCGCCGAGGTGGCTCGCGCGAGGGGCACACGACCCGCCAGCTGGGCAGATCGGGTTGAGCTAAGCCGTTAAGCTCTGCTTTTGTGGGGTTGTGCCGTGGGCAGTGGGGAAGATCAAAGACCAACAAAAAAACGGGCGATCGTGGAGTTTGTCCACTTCGATCTTGAGACTTGCAGATGAATGGACCACGGCTCTAGAACCCTCCTCAGTTTTCAGACCAAATCACGGTGTGCCACCCAACTGTCCACCGGTTCTGGTTTAGTCCCCAAAATCCACCAAAAAGGATCAAAGAGGCAACCTGCACCGCCCAAACAAAGGGGGTGGTTCAGAACACATCCCTTAAGCCTTAAGGAGCTATCATTGTAGGATGCCCTGGGCAGGTGATTCACTTTGGTCCGTAATGCCGGAGGGGATCTTCTGTCCTGAACCCCCTCACCATGGGGGGGCCGCATCCACAAAAGTGTCCTCATGGTCGATCTGCCCGATGCCTGCCGAGCTCTACTGGTCCAACACCAATGGACCTGAATTCAAGGGGTGGACCTGAATTCGGAGGTCCCTTATATAGTGGTGGGCCCCGACATGAAGGTGCTGGTATTCTTACGTTACGTCTGATATTCTATCTTCGGTGCCATGAAAACGGCAGGCTTCGGAGCCTGAAGGCCCCTTGAGCCACGACAAGCTCCTTGAGCCATCGCCCTCTCATCTCCACTCCATGCGACGCGCGCGGGTTGGAAGTCGTCCAAGGGCATGAAGGTTTGGATCCTCAGCGGAGAACCCGATGGCCGAGCCGGTCTCCCGGGCTTGGCAACAAAGGGAATCATACCGAAAAAAGCTGCGGGGTGTGCTTTTTGTAGCAGTTGGGTGCCAAGAAAGTTCAATGCAAACCAATAAATCCAATACACCTAGCACTTCCTGTCCGGGTGCCCTGTCTGAAGACCTGTTTACGTAGGGTAGGGTAGTCTATTGGACACCCATTGGATGACCCTGGTATTAAGCGGTTCTATAATGTGTTTCTCGTCTTTGCTCATTCTTGCCCAGTATGTACAGAAGTCTAGGTAAAGGCAAAGGAGCTCCAAAATAGCTTGATGGATTCCAATTCACCCGCAACCCTTGTGAAATTCTAGGACCTTTCGCCTGTGCAGGGTGCGGGTGTATGTTGCTTCCAATCCCTCCTTCCTCTCTCTAGTCTATCTCACAAAAGTCCCCCAGGATTTCAGACCTTCACAGTAGCAACAGCAAAAGACTTCCCAAAGTAACTGGTACAAAAAATGTGTAACTGTGTAGTGTTCATCTTTTGATTTTGAGCTTTGCTATGAAAAAAGGCACGCTAGTGACTGCTAGTGATGGAGGAATTAATGTAAATACGAAACAGGTCCAAGTCAAACAAATCTTGCCAAGTGAGACACTTCTTGATCGTGGCCGCGGGTATGTTGTCCTGCAATCGCCAAAATAGCGGGCTGAAACACAAAGGCCGCCATTAGGTCGACTCTTTAAACACAAAGGACCCATACATGGTGTACCACATCACCAGTGAAGGTCAAGACCAAAACGAATCAACACCTGGACCCCTGGACTCCCTAGACCATCACAGCACGACTTCTGGCATTGGAACCTCTGACTGTCAGGCTCTGGCGTCGATCGATGGGTCCATATGGATGGATGGACTTCGGCTGTGTAGCGTGGCGCCCCCCCAAAATGTTCAACGGTCTAACGGCCCAACAAGCCATGACAGTCCTGGCTTTAACTACGTTCCAAGGCCATACAAACTGCCTTCATCCTCTGTCTGACCTTTCTGACAGCTTCAAAAGAAACACGAAGCTACCAACGTAAACACTGCAACTTGCAACACAGAAACCCTCCCTACATGTCCAATCTGGCCCAGTATAATACCTGGTCAAACTGACCTCCTTTTTCATCGTGTGAACTTGTATGACCAGCTCCAGTCCAAATCAGTTCCTGACTGGACTAGTAGATATAGCCTGTTTCTTGCCAAACCCCCTTGGAGAGGCCGAAGTCGGAGATCAAATCGGTTTGGCTTCGGTCTGGGAAAATGCCAACCTTGTCGAAGCTCTGCAAGGAGCGGAGGAAGTCTGACTCTCCAACCATCTTCACCTGAGCTCTTCTTGGTGCAGGGTGTTCATGATGGAACCCATGAGGTTCCATGGTTCATCAAACAAAGGTGGTGAACCGGGAAAATAGGTAGCACAAAGGCAAGGTGGTGTTCATGGTTTGGTGGTTCCATGGTTCATCAACAAAAAGCAACTGCTATAATTGCAATTTGTTTGATTGTCCGATGGGTGCTATTTCCGAGCCCCCCAGCCCTACTTGGGATTCCATGGGCAATGCAAGTTGTGGATCACTTGTTCAACAGCTTGCTGTCCAGTACTCTATCAGAGATATGATACCTTGCACTTTGCCTGCCTATAGAGGTGCTCCCAATCAAAAGGTCTATGACTGGTTTTTGAGCCATGTTCCTACATCGACTCCGCCTCTTCCAGCCTTCTCCGCCTGTCTCCGGCGGCCTCCAGGACTCGCCGTCCCGACCGAGTCACTGAGGGGCCCCAGAAGTCCTCCGCCATCTTCCCGGACTCATCCTACCGGTCTCACCGGTGGATCTCCACGTCGTCCGAGTGCCGCAGCGCCCGTGGTGGGATTTTTTCGTGATGAAACACTGGGGTTCGCTGCCCGTCTCAACCCAAGGACACCAAATTCGAAACGCAAGACGCATCCATAATCATCCAGGGCTGCCCATGGCTCCGCTGTTTCCACTCGCCAGCCAGGCGATTCCCACCGAACAAATCGACATGTACCAATGATAGACAGGCCAACCTACCCAGGGTCAACCAGCCCTTTCCCTCAGAGCCCTACCGACCCGAGACACCTAGGTCACGCGCTGGGACCTAGGTCACGCCACGGCCCTCAAACGACGGCCTCTCGCGGCGCGGCGCTTCCGCCACACCAGGCCTTCACGCGGTTGGGTTTGATTCCCTTCATAATGCACACGGCCTGCAGGACCAGCTTCACCTGAGAATGTGCTTCACCAGCTTCGAAACAGAACTTCGATTTGGAGTCCAATTCTGACTCCTTCTGGCCGTTCAGCAGCAAACATGCCCCCTGATTAAACGAAACATAGAGCATCAATGCATTCGTAATCAACATGGAAATATCGGGTACTTTCAAGGGGTGTGCAATGGAGACCTAGAAGCAGTGTAGGGTTGTTCATCCAGTCACCCCTTGGAAGCCAAGGATGAGCTAGTGGAAATGTCGAACTCGTGAAACCATGTAACACCGGCCATTCTCTCCCTGTTCTTTTGATTACGATCCTTTACACCTCTTGTGATGCTCAGGAGCTTGCCACTCTCCTGCCATCACTTCCACTGGGGCCCATGCAATACAGACTCATACAGACTCATACACATCAGCACAATCCGCACGTTGAAAAAAAGTGCATAATAATCCGCCAAGTTAGCTGGCCCAAAATCACCTGTGTCTGATCAGGTGTGGTGTTTCGATTTGTTTTCCTTTCCCTACACCTCCAAGTACCTCTTTGAACCCTCCTGGCACCCACCCCAGTCCCACCTTCTCAGAAGTTACGACTGGAGGCCTATAGGGTGTTTGGTTTTCTTGGAGGCCTTGCTTCGCCGAGGGGCGGGTCCCGGTGGATTCTTCATCGCCTTGATCTCTCCAATGTCTTTGGCCGACAGCGTGTCCAAGGCGCTCAGCGCTTCCATCAACGCCGGCATGGCCTGCGGGGCATCGGTGGTGTTGGACGATGCGGGGCATCTCCACGGAACGCGGAACGAGCCGGTGCTTTTGTGGGAAAACAGGCCTTCGAATGGGGACGAAGTGGTGCGTTTGGGTCGGCTAAGCGTGGGAAAACAGGTCTTCCGAAGCGTTGCACGGCTTCCTCACTGAAGAAGACATGCCCAATGGAAGGGTGGAATGGAATCATTCAGAGTCATGGAATGAGCCAGCAGGCCAACGGGTCTGGACGTTGGGATTTTTCTCATGGCTTTGCAACCTGGTCAGTGTGGACTACAGTGACTCCAGCTGCCTCGCTGCTTCAATGCCATGGCAGCACAGTGCCAGAGCGAGATCTCACGCTTCTTTTGGGGGGGCTCATGTGTGTTTCACACCTTACACATGCTTATATAAACCTTATATCATATCACATTCCCAAACCTATTCAAACCATAAGACTTAGCATCTTCAAGTCAAACCAAGTCTGTACACCACCAGTCCCTCTCATCCATCATCCCCCACCTTCATCCCCCACCTTCACGGCCTCCAGGGCCCCCCCCGGTGCCTCTGCCAAATCAGCTTCCACCTCTGCCTTCTGTGCCTCAGACTTGGCAGCTGCCTCGGCAGCGACGGCCTCATCTGCTGCCACTGCTTCCTTCACCTGAGAGCCAACACGCGAACCTCGCGCATGCGCACGTTGAGCGTGGTCACTGATGTGGGTCGGCAGTTCACTGGTTCGACACGTCCTTCGCTGTGCCAACGAAGCACTGTCAAAAGGACATGACAATGTCATGCCTTAGTTTTCCATGGATTTCTGATGATTTCGTGGTGTGGGGTAGGACTTTGTCAGTTGTCTGTGCGCAGCACGATCCGCACCACAAGCTCCAACCCGTTCATCATCATCCTTCTGAACATCGCAGAAATGACTCTTAGTCTGGGATTAAGGCTGATTAAGGTTCAAGCTTCATGCAAGGAGAAACCAAACACAAGCTCGATATGAGATGCATTGAGATGATCTATGGGTCCAAAAAACCTGGAAGCTTCCAAAGCCGGATCAGTTGACCCATGTCTCTGACCGTTTGTCATCGCTCTGACCGGACGATTCTGATGGCGCCTTGGCCGTCTTGGCGGACTCCTCTCCGACGACGACCATCATCTTCTCCACCTCCTCATTCCTGCGAAAGTCGTGTAGGCCAACGAAGAAACATACTCACACTACTTATAATGGTTAGAGTAGTGATCCTCATCATCATCATCATCATCATCAGCAGCATCATCATCATCACTTGACCATCATCATCACCACCATCATCATCATCATCATCATCATCACTTGACCATCATCATCATCATCATCATCATCATCATCATCATCATCACTTGACCATCATCATCATCGTCGTCATCATCATCATCATCACCACTTGACCATCATCTCTCCACCAGAATCTGCGTTTCAGATGGTAAGCCAGTCAACCAGTGATAGTTCGGAATCTGGAAGCTGAAACGCCGCAGCTGTGGCGGCTATTCTTTGGAGGCCCTCACTCTCTCTCTCTATGTATAAGTACATAAAATATACAGTATATATAATATAGACCAGGAGTTTCAAAGGGGTGCTTAATGGAGGTTAGGGGTGCCCATTACCCACTCACTGGATGGGACTAAACACCACCCCGAGCTCTGTGACCCCTGGGGCCAAGATGTATATAGACCTCGATGACACCACGTCACCACGCAAGGTGTGTCACTGCCAAGGCGCTTCGCAATCAGCTTGGGCTGCAGGTTGATGAGTTCCACCTGTGACGTGACCGACGAGCAAGACTGAATTCGTGCGTCGGGCGACCGGGGGTGGATCGCTCCAAGTGACCCGGCGACCAGCGACCCCAGTTGCTAGGTGGGAGGGTGGCCCCACTGGGGTAGTTCTAGCAGAA
The DNA here is from genome assembly GCA_963970005.1 of Durusdinium trenchii. Taxonomy (NCBI): domain Eukaryota; class Dinophyceae; order Suessiales; family Symbiodiniaceae; genus Durusdinium; species Durusdinium trenchii. The sequence goes on along the minus strand of CAXAMN010022573.1, from coordinate 493,051 downwards.
AGGGTGACCCGAAAAGGAGATCTTTCAGGGTGTGAGCTCCAATGGAACGATGTCCAGGAGCCGAACTTGTGGACTTTCCAGGTCCGACAACCACCGTCCATGTCCAACTGTCCAACATCTGAGACAACATGCCTTTTGTTGCAGCGGTCTCAGGCTCGGTGTACCTTCAAAAATCAAAACATCGGCCTGGAGCAAGTTCTATGGTCCGGCCACCTCTGTATTCTGCTATACTCTGAACTTTATACGATGTTATGCGACTTGGGGTGCTTGCCCAAAAAGCACATGAGCATGGTGTTACCCATTGCTCAACCTGGTGACCCTCGTGGACAGGTGGTCTTTGGCAGGCATTCACATGTGGGTCACTGGTGCGCATGCGCCCCGAGCGCGCGGACTCGTGGGAAACATTCTTCTCTATATATATCTGCTTTGGGGGTCCAGTCTGCTCAGGCACTTCGACATGAACAAGCTCATGCACTCTTTTTGCCAACACTTCCAACACATGCAGGCATGATCCTGCAGTCTTTACCCTGACCCTTCTCAGCTCCTTTCCTGCGGTTTCTTCAGCGTCCGTTACCCCGTCACATCAACAGCATCCAACCAGCACTGCCTTCATTCCCTCCACGGACTGCTCGGTGGTGAGGATTTTATCCTCAAGCGACACGTGGGCTCGTGAGTCCACGGACAGCTCCGGCGCTGTCTTTGGGGGGGGCCCATGGTGGGGGCTTCCAATCTGCCAATCTCTGGAGACTGCCAATCTCCGCCGATTTTCTCCAAGACTGGCAATTTCTCGAGATACTGTAGATCTCGATCGGGATCCCACATCCAATTGAAGTCATCAGGACCCATGGTGGGGGAGGAAGCCCGCCGCTTTCTCGGCTCTCTTTTTGCAATCGTTTTGGACTATCCAGATCGGTCGTTGGGGGAGGAATCGGTGGTTTTCCATCCCAAGGGAGCCGCCCTGCGCATCTGCCCCAACTCCCCACCTCCCCAGCCTCCCTCAGCTTCCTGGATCCACCGGAAGGAAGCTGTTTTGGGAAAAAAACGGTCTTGCACCATGTAATGTAACTAGTGGGACCAGTTCAAAACCTATTGGTCATGCTAGGTCTGAGTTAGGTCCACTGAGAACCATTGACTTGCAGGTCATGCGCACGGATTTGTTTGGTCAAGTCTCCAAGCCCTTCTCATACTTATCCTTCAGGTCTGTGACTTGCTTTCCTTGGCGCAGCAAGGAAGGCTGGAGGCGGCTGTGAGGCTCGGCTGTCCTCTTGGAGAAATACATGTGCTACATGTGTTCTTCGGACTCTTGTACTGCAGGATGCCAGCATGAAAAAAGCTCAAAACATCGCCTTCGAAACAACCTGGGAATCCACTGGATTCAAGTAAGTATATAGTTGCAAGCAGTAAAGCACATGCAATGCCACTCTTTCGAATCTCTACATGTGATGTCGCTTGTGTACTTGAGATGCTGCATGTAGCATGCTTATATGTCAGTGACGAAGTCACTTGCTTCAATCTTCCCCCACCCACCCACCCACCCACCCAACCCACCTCTAAGACATCTATATCAATGGAGTGTGGGGCTGGTGGCCGTGTGTGGCCGCTCTGTTTCCTTTGGCACCGTTGGCCCTTGCGAACGCCGCCCTGGGCTGGCTGCCTCGCATAACGGCAGCCAAGTCCCTCGCTAGTGACAGTAGTCGAAATAAATCAGCAAATAGAGTCAATAGGATACCGATCCCGAAGCAAGGTTCAAGGTTATCCACTGACTGGGTCGAAGCTAGGTTTCTCCAAAAACTGCCCAGTGACAGCCCCTCTTAGGGGGAAACCTGACAAGCACTGCACTGCTGGCCGAGCAATGCATCTCCTTCTCTTCTCGGTCAAGATCCTCCTCCTCAAAGCTTGATTTCATGGATCTTCATCCCCCCAAAAAATCACCTTCATTGCCCTACCATGCCCTACCTATTAGTCGTTCACCATCGGAACAGGTCTCGTGGCATGTGCCTTCTCGACCCTTCCACCATCTTCCATCCTTCCCACCCTTCGAGTTTGCCACTGGGGCTCGTTTGCCACCCAGAAGGGTCTTGAAAGTTTGGATCAGCTCCAAGAAGGAGGTGGGCGTGGCGTAGTAGATGCGCTTCAAGCTGTTCTTGAACCTCTGGTGAGAACATCTGAGAACAGGAGGAGCAGCAACTCACGAGACAAAGCTCAGTGGAAGACTACTAGGTAGATCTCACCTACTACAGTAGGTGGATCTCTATAGTGGAAGAAGGGCTGAGAAACGCAAGGGGGTCAACATTAGGATCCAGGCTGGTAGGTGTGAGGATCCAGCCTGGTGGGTGTGAGAGGGGTCACAGACTGGTGACAGTAAAGATCATCCGCTCAAACCTTTATGAGGCCAGGCCACTCCACAGCCAACTCGGTGGTCTGCGAATGGAAAATGGAACACATCTCCACACAGCTCGTCCGCACATTCTCTTCCATCTCCACCTGCTTCTCGGTGCTTCTTCGTTTTGGTTCTTTTTCGCACAGGCAGTAACGGGGACCAACACCAAGGTGGCTTGGATTGCAAATCAGTCAATGATCTTGAAGAAACAGTCCCAAGACCTGCAGTGAAGAAAATGAGGTTGTTTTTGCTCCAGTTTGGGTCTGATACTTACTGGAGCATTGGGTCACACGGTCTCACACGGATTTTCTGCGACGGCCCTCCGATCTGCATGCTTGCGAAGCGGTGACCGGTGAGGCTTGGTGAGCTTGGGCACCGGCCAGGTTTCCCTGGTCTAATCCCTCAACTTCTGATTCTTTCCCCTTTTGATCCCTTTTGCAAGGCTTCAATCTTCAAAGGAGAGGTCTCCAATGCACCTGCAGCTCTACAGTGCAACCTGAAAAACCTGCCGTTTTTGGTGCTTGACATGCCCTCACCGCTCCGCCTACGCCCGGGGTGCCGCCGCCTGACCCAAGAACCGCTCGGCCACCGCGACCAGGGCATCCGCCGGCCACTCGGTGTACCAGTCGATGGTGCAGCAGTTCACCAGAGATGGGAACCTCACAGGGAGACGGGCGGCGGACAGGGCACCCGGACGGGGTGGTGGAAGGATGTGGCGGTGGAAGGGCAGGTCGTGGAGGGAGGGTGTTTTGGGATGAACGGTTCAGGAGGGTTGGGGAAGAACTGGATGTAGAGAATTGTGGAGTGCCGTTTTTTTGGAGGCTGCCTAAGGGCAAACAAGCATTTTGTTAGCACCAATTGAATGGGATGGTGTGAATGACCTTGTCATCTGAACCTAAACCCCAACAAATCCATGTGAGTGGTGTGGGCCACAAGCACGCAGGTTGGGCGTGCTGGAGTCCAGCATCGCACATGGAGAAGTCCAACGGTTCACTTCCGATTTCCACCAAGCACCTTCATGTCGGGGTCGCCTTCATGTCGGGGGCGCCCCAGCCCACTACTTAAGGATTTCCATTAAATACCACTACTTAATGGAGATCCCACTACTACCAGATCCCACTACTTAAGGATCTCCACCAAATACCTGATGCTTGCTTCTCTGCCACTCTCAGTTCACCCGACCCGCTCTCACCCTCCGTCCGGTCCCATCGTGTCACCGTCGTGTGTCACCACCGAGGCGCTGTCGGATGCGTGCGCGCCAGGCGTCTCCAATGGGCGAGAAGCACAGGACGATGGCCAACAACTTCCTGGAGAGGTGACGAACACGCGATCTCTGTCACGGCGAACGGGTAACAACATCGGGTCCATCCGAGAGGTTAGACACCAGCAAGCGAAAAAAAAAACCTGATGGTTGGTAAAGTGATACTCTTTTGACTGTGACTGTTACAGGCAATGGGACAAGCCATGACAAACCTTATAGTCTATCCATGTCTATCCCATCGTCTGTACCACTACCACCCCAATGCCCAATCTAGGTAAATATGACATACACGGAGTGTCCGGGCTGAAGAATAATTCCAACTATCCGATCTGTAAGAATGTCACTGTAGGACCACCAAAAAGAGACAACCTCTCCCAAGTCTTGCTTCCTGGTCTCCCGGGCGTTCGTCTCCGCAAAAGGGTCTCCACATGGGGATTCTCACGCCCGATCGGTGGAGCGATATATTGATTCCTATTGAACCATATTGAACCACTGTTAGTGGAAGTAAAATGGCCCGTAGATCAACAAATCCATAACAACACCCCACAGGGGAAGCCTTCCTCGTCTACGAAAAACATAACCCGACCCGATGTCTATACATGTGAGATGTCTAATCAGTGAGTCTAGTCTGGCTGCAGTACCCTCAAAAAACATGTCTAAAATGTTGCATGCCGTTTGGAAAATCATCTCCAGCCCTACCAGCAGAGGTTGAAGAACCCCATAGACTATCCTATAGGTACCCCTGTAGGGTCCTATAAGGTCACTTAACCTCTGATGGTATAACTCTCAAATCACCCAATCAATCCCTTTCGGCCATCAATCTGCCAAACTCTGGAGACTGACCGAGGTCAAAAAGCGGATCCAAAAACAGAAGCGGAACGGCAGGGGAACTCCTCCGTTTCACTCACAGAAGGTTGAACATATTGTTTAAAACATCAATCATTTCAAGGAGTCACAAAGGGGTGCCTATTGGAGGATAGGGGTCCCCAGAACATCCACTCACTTTGGGACCAAAAACCACCCCGACATGTGACTCCTGGTTCAGAAGCTCTGGTGCATTTGTAAGAGGCCCGAGGCGAACTTCCAGCCCAAACAAAACAGGGGAAGAGAGCTACATCCGCCAAGCTGCTGGCAGCGCTCCACAAAGTAGGCGTAGAGTTGATTTGGAGTGCCCTGAAGCTTTGAGGAGCTTTGCACCAAAGGGAAGGCGAGGATCGTTGGGTTCACCATTGGAAATAAAGAACTTAAAAGTTCCAGCACCACCCAGTTCAGCTTTCTTTTTTTTCTCAGACCCCCTGACTATGCATTTTCCATCCAATAAGCACCCAACTTCGGGTTGTGCTGGTTGATTGATAACGTTGATTGACACCTGAAAAAGGATCGTTGATATAGTGGATTGAGAGTAGATGGCACAAATCCCAAGAGGTGGTTTATATGAACCGCCATGTAAAGGACATCTTGAGGTCTGTGCCATCTACTCTGAAACCACTGTATACCATATGATTGATCGTTGATGGAATTTTCTTCCACGGATTGGAGGACTTTACAATTCAATTCCTGACATGGAAACCCACCAAGTGACGAACTCTGCACCGTGTGCAAAGGATTGTAGGGGGACTGCATGAAAGCTGTGTGCCATCCCAAAAGCTTCAAAGACTTCTTCACCAGTCCAGGGTGGCTGCCCTCCTAAAAAACGGCAGCACGAGGACACGCAGCAAGACCGACTATGACTGACCTAAGGTGACCTTCATTACTCCTGGAAACCCTGCCCATCCGTAGATCACAAATCCATCCCCTACCCACTGATCCAAAGCCACCCCACCCACCGAACTCGCTCCAACCACGCACCGAAGCCTCCACGACCTAACCAAAAAGGCCCTGCCCCCACGCGCTTCTCCGCGCCCCGCGCCGCCGCCGTCGGACCGAGCCTCCGGGGCCTTGCCCTCCTGGCGCGCGGCCGCGCGCACCATCTCACAGACCTGCACCCGCTCGTCCGGCGCGAAGAGGTTCGGCACCTCGCCGGTGTTCCTCGCGGTGGCTGGAGGTGGAGCTGGTGGGAGGGGGGGGAAGCAGTGGAAGAGTGGCAAAAGGGTCAAAGGAAAAAATACTGAATAGCCTGAATAGCTGAATAACAATTGGAATCAATCATGAAACATTGAATTATTGTGACGTTGAGCAGGTTTCCCTGGCTTTTCTTGCTTGAGAAGATCCCCAGGTCATATAGGCCTGCATGTCATCCCTCAAAGAAACAAAAGCACCTGGCCCTGGCCAAGGAACAGCAAGTTGTTCAAGTCTTCGACGAAGCCTTCGCTCTTGATCCTCAGCTTTGGATGGCTTTTTTGCTGTCTTTTTCGAGGATCTGGCCACAGAATATGTGTCTTTTATCTTTTTGTTGTTTGTCCTTAGAAAAATGAGCAGCTTGCAATAGCTTGCAGCTCACAGCTTCGCGGATGTCATCGAATCCTTGTCATCAGCTCCTGATGCAACCAAAAACAGAATGTGTTTACATATGTTTACATGTAAATATTGGGTGTTGGCATGCCTTTTCCAATTGCCATCCATAACAGGATCCGACCATGCACGTTCTCTTGTGGTTGCTGACCTACCTTCCAGGAGCCAAAATAACACCCGAGTTTCTCTGAAGTCATCCCATCTTGGCAAAATGAGAGACTCAAAAAAGGCATCTCCATTGCAATCATCCATCATCCAAGGCACTGGGAATCCGAAAAGAGGAAGACCGTTTTCTCCCCCTTGCCACCCGCAGCGGTCAAAAGCTTCTTCAAGTCTTCGCGGAAGGCCACTTGGTCGTAGCCCCGTGCAATCTCAATCCTCGGGGCAATATGAGTTCATGGCGATGAAGATCGGCTCGGTCTAGGAGAAGCATGATTGTTAGCTACGTATCTTTGATTTTTAAATCTGCGGCCAGGGCGTGACCCCTGATTACCACTTTGGAGGTAGCAGGGCGGGGAGAAGAATGTTAAACAAGTAAGTGTGTGTGTGTGTGTCACTGTGTATGTGAGAGATTTCACTCCCCCAGGTAGGCCAACGGACACCTTTCACACGTCTTGGTCCTTTTGGTTGGTTTGAAAGGGCCTGCAACGTGAGCGTCATCTTGCACTATCGGAGTAAACCAAACATAAGAACACCATAGCACATCAAAGCAGCAAAAAAAGCCTCGTACCTGAAAAGAATAACGTCGCGGAGAAAGTATAGAAGGGCAGCTTAGTGCGGCTATGAATCATCTGTGCCGCCCTCCTGTCACCAAACCCCCAGTAGTCCAGTCTGCCTCCAAACTCCCTATTCCTAACCAGATATGTTCTCCAATCTCCAAAATCTCCTACATGGCAATTCTTCTTTCCACTTCACCCCTCTTCCTTATCTCATTGGGGCTTCAATTCTTTTGTGTCTACTCATCCCGGCCTACACCACGAAGCGGCCTGCCCTTCACCCGTCCACCGTCCAAGTCGCTGGAAGACGTCGAAATCTGCCAGGAAGCACGCCAATCCTCGCATTGAGATCGGGTTCAACTGGGAGTACATGGAATACCTACCTAGACCTTCAAGGGGCGTTTAATGGAGATCCCTAAGTAGTGGGCTGGGGCTTCCATTGGTGACCCCTTTGAAGGTGCTGGTAGGCCGGGTGTGACTTTATAGGTATGGCCAAACCGAAAATGCGATGCAGTTTCCGCTTGGTGTTTGCCAAACATATTGTTAATTTGCCAATATTCGATCCAATCCAGGACGACTATATTACATCGTACATAGGTCTGGTGAAGAACACCGCAAATCAGCCTTAAAATGTATCCCAGAATGATGTTGTTTGGGAAGAAAAAAGGCCCCATGAAGACGTCTGTCCCACCCACTGTCCAAACCCAAAAGCATCCAAACACTACACTCCCTGGAGCAATCATGGAAGTGGAAACTGTCCTGTTTGTAGAGGAAAATTGCCTTTCCAGGGGCCACCTCCATGATTGTTCCAAGGAAGATATAATTAACATAATTGCATATATAGTTGCAATAGGAGCTAAGCCAACCCTGTAAAGTGTCTTCAAACTTCTTTCCTACTCTGACCCGGTCAAAAAGACTCCTTGATCAAATGGAAAGTCATCACCTGCTTAGTCATCCATGCGAGCATCGGCTGCAGGATTGCCGCCCAGAGCCACCCACGCCCACAAGCAAGGCATTGCCCCCAGGAGTCTTCACAACACGCGCCACCCGTGAGAGGTGCTCCAACATGTAGAGGAAGCCTCGTGGGCTATGCAGTGCAAGTGAATCAGGGCTATCCCTGATTAAAAGGGATCAAATGATCAGCGCGGCATGAACCACGTGGAGAACCTCTTGTGGTGCCCTTTTAAAAATGTATTGACAAGGTGAGCTGGACCCCAAGAATCCAGCAAAACTATGCCGTCTCCACACCCCCACACCAGCGGTTGAACACCCCAAGACCTGAAGTCTTGCGTCTTGACCGTTGAACACACCCAAACCAACACACCCAAAAAGCACTCCGCATGCACTCAAACTTCCAATCTTATTGCTGCGGCGTGTTGTGTGTGTGAACCAGCGAAGCAGAAGAAACACATGAAGACCCAGATTATACACACAACTGGCCCCCCCTGCAAGTCGTACCTCCCGGAGACGATCCCATGGACCCTGAAAATTGACCCATGAGAGACCAGTTTGACTGTGTTTGCGGAATGTTACAGTAGCATGTTTTGTGATGTTTGTTCAGTCTGTTCATAGCTGCATGGCTTTGGAACGTATCAAACAAGACGCCCAGTCCGCCCAGTCCCTTTAGTAGTGCTTTGGTACTAAACTCCAGCAACATGTGGTCTTTGACCTTCGACCTGTACAGATGCAGCATACTCCTATATGAAAGAACTTGAGCCATCCGTTATGGCCATCGGCTTCTCAAGACTTGCGGCTCGGGGCAAGCCCCGTCCTGGTCGCGACCAGAATTCCAAACGAAACGATAAACATACGGAAGAAACACGGTTGTTTTGGAGCTTGGGGCGCTGAAAAAGATGTGCTCCTTTCTCTCTGACAGCGACACGAGGGGTGTTGACATCACCATGTTCAGGCTGTGAGACATCGTGTTCAGGTGGTGATGAACGAATGGGGAAACCACGAACCCTGGCTGGTTGAGTGATACTCGTGGGGTCTATCCTATTACCAGTAGCAATGGATTATTATGGTATTTTGTCTATTTGTTTACTGACTGTTGCAGGTAATAGGACAGACCCAAAATACTGCGGTACATCCCAGTACCACCACAACCAATGAACCAGCCCCGATGAGAACTGCCATTTCGCACCAGGCGGGCAGGGAATCTTTGAATGAATCCTCTCCACAGCTTCGATAGAGCGCCGCGAATCTGCGCATTCCATGAGCTCCAAGATCGGCATGTTGGCAAACAAATGCACTACCCGTTTGGGCTCCAGTCGTACCTTCGTTTCGTTTCGGTGGGACTGGGGTGGGTTCAGAGGGTCCAAATACCTTCTGAGGTACGACTGGAGCCCTAGGGAGAGTCTTAAACATGCCAATTGTCCGCTCCCTGGTCGTGCCACATACGTCCAGCGCCCCACGCCACCGACCATGCCAGGCTGCATACTAAGTCCATCTTCTTTGTTGACATCAAGTTGTACTGCTCCAAGTGCGACTCAACCTGCCGTTGACGCCGTGATCCGAGAAAAACACACGATGGACCCCCCCCCTACTGGCCCCCCATGCAGTTCAGTTATGTAAAAATCATCTGAGGCACAACGCCTTTAACAGATAGGGCAACCTACTTGCGGGTTCCCCATTCAACCATTCCGATTCTTTCAGCTCTCTTCCCGCGTTCGCCAGACCGCAAGCCCGCTCTACTTCGCCTGTCGTTGTAGCTCCGGGATGTCTGGGCACTCGGTATAGGGCCGGTTCGGGGCTGCGGGCTGGGACAGCATATCCTCGGGACGCACGGAGCGCCAGATGCGCGGATGCGCGGTGATGCAGCGGAAGGCGAGGAACTCGGTGAGGGGTGAAGGTTCTGAAGGTTCTATGAGGTGGGGCGTGGTTCTGGGTCCTCTATTATCTGGTTCTAGGATGTTCTAGGCAGGGTGTGTGGCATCTTCTCATTTCTGTGTAAGTCTGGGTGTGGCGAAGAGAGGGCACTGAGAGCAGCCCAGACTGCTGTTCTGAGACCATTCCAATGTATGGGTGCAATGGTCAGGTCACGAAGCCTGCTTCACCAACTGCTGAATGGCTCGCTGAAGCTCAGCATTTTTGGGATCAAAGGTGTGTGTTGGGGGAACCTCCCAACTAATGGATGAAATCGTTGACATGTCTCCAAAATCCTTTTATCAGGAAACCTTTGGACATTTTATCAGGAAGCCTTCGGACATGTTGATAGATGCCTGTTCAAAAGGAGCTGAAGTGAAGGAGTATCTTACTTTGAAGTCCTTGCCAGCTACTCTCCATGAACAGCAGGGTCTTTGTTCCACTCTGTGTTTCTTTTCCTTGCTCGGACGTCGCTTCCTTTTCTGCCGGATGATGCTGGTGACACCGGATGACAGGGGCCATTGCCACATCTCAAACAAGCAAAGCCTGCTTGCAATCAAATAAGCTAACAACACTCATGCAACATGCCATTACTGACATTATTGGACTGATTTGGGCTGTCCCCTTCTTGAGGATGTCCATAGTTCCAAACAACAATTTCTGGCATGGCCCCAAGTGCACTAGCTGAGCTCACACAGGCTGCCAGCTGCTGCACTTTGCGGCAGGCTGCTGTCCTCTGGCACATCTGAGACCTTGGCTGGGATATGGTCACTGTATGAACCGTCAAAACGAAGCAAAGCAATGCAAGACACATGTGTTTCTTTTGTGTTTTTCATGGGTTGCACCCACAAGCTGCCACCACTGACTTCAACGACCATTGATAGCAGGTCTTGGATCTCCCAAAGGCAAGAAATGAGAATTATTCAGGTCTAAAGTCCAGCTTCGATCCGCTTTCTGAAGTCCGATCTCGGGGAACAAGTTTAACATAGTTGCTGAAACTTCCTTCAGCTCCTCTTTAGAGTTTTGTATGTGCTTCAAGTCAAATACAATCAAGAAATTCAACAAATTCGTGGTATCTCAGCAAATCTTGTGGAGAACACAGTAGATGGTGTCCTCTCGCCAGGGTTTATTCAAGGGCTGGTGCAGGATATATACAGTATATATATATATATATATGTGATTAACATCTTTAAGTCCACTGCAATGAACGGTTGCCGAAGTGGTGTCCCAAACCAGTGGAGTTTATCCTCCATCCGTTGCTTCCAGGGGACTGAGTCAAGCCTTCTTCGGCGGATCAGGCATCACAAATAGCCGATGCGTGAAAACGGTGTAGGAAATGATGGTCGAGGCTAAAGACAGAACCTCCCTCATATCCTTGGTGTGCGAAATCATGTGAAAGTGCGTGTGTGTGTGCCAGTCTTCCAAGGTGACTGCAAGCCTACGGGTTGCACTACCACATAGTACCACCGAGAACGACCAAGACTGCCTTTTCACTGTTTCCGGGTAAAATAAAGATGCAATCTTATAATTGCATGATAACAATTGGACAATACAAGCAAAAGCTAGCAGCATGCGACCAATGATTCCCATTTGATAGAAGACACTCTATATTTATACACATCCCTTTACCAAAATGTGCGGAAACTTCCTGTTACACGATTTCTTTGGAACAAACAACGGCACCCAACAACCCTCCACTCGAAGCACCTTAGGGAAAAGGGGCAACTCCCTCAGGCATATTTGAGATAGGCACTTCAAACACACATCTGATGGACAACATCCATCTCTAAGCTCTGTGTGTGTGTGTGTCAAGGTCCATTGTGGCAACCGTAAAGGTCTAATCCAGAGCTGAACACCAAAATCCAAAACATATGCTCTTGCGGCCTCTTGCGAGCTCTCTTCTAAGTGTGTGTGGGGGGGGCTCGCCAAACTCCAAGAAAAGCATCTGTGACCTCAAAGAACTTGAAGAAGCTGAGCTCCCTCACCTCAGCAGCGACAGGGCTTTTAAGACCAAATTACCAGGTCTGTTTGAAGCGGTGGTTAATGATCTGTGGGGTGGTAGATGGATCTAGATACGTCAGTAGTCTCACTAGTCTAAAGTGAAAACTTCTTGGCTTGTCTGAAGCCATGCCGCTGCCGAGGAGGATGGAGGTTCTGAACGGTCTTGAACAGGAGTTTCTCTCCCGAGGGCCGTATATGATCGTATGTATGTGAAACTCAACTCTCATTTTGTCTTCGAGCACCATGTCCATCTGGACTGTGTCTTTCTACAACCCCCTACCATGTCGCATGACCCTGGCAGGACTGCCGAGGTATACTTCCTATAGAAGTATCAACCCTGTCGCATGGACTGGCACCAACCAAGGCGCCGCCCTCGCCGTGTCCAGGTCCGAGGACAAAGCCGCGAAGAGCGCCGCCAGCGCCAAATAGCCAAGAGCTGCGGCCCACGCGCGTAGGATGACCTCTTCAGGGTCCGTGCCGGTGGGTTGGGCAGGTGTGAGATGAGAGGGAGGATGAGCACATGAAAACTCGAGTCCACTCCCGGCCAATCAGTCTGTATATAAACTCAATATAAGTGGAAAAGGCCGTCTTCAAATTTCTATGTGAATGGCTAAACCTTTTGAGGAAGATCCTCTTGGCTTCTTGTGGGAGTAAATTCACACCCTCTTTGGAAAGTGCGTACAAAGTTGAGTCAGGTCAGGCCCTTAAAATGTCGAGTCTATATACTGTAAAGTGTCTTTAACAAAATCACCCAGAAAGCAACAAATCTTTCAAGACAACATGTTCCAAAAGGCGAAGCTGGCCCGTAACCACTCATACCCGGTCAGACCCTCCTCAGAACCGCCGCTGGTCTAACTCAGGCCAACGATCCAAATGACATCCAATGACCAACTGGCTCGATTCTCACCCAGCCACTCGCGAGCCAGCATAAAGCATCGCTCTGCCCAAACGTGCATCCCAGGCAGAGGAGTCGGTGACCGGTGGGCTATAGGCTTTCTGAAGGTCCTGGGCTAGAGGAAGGAAACACATGTCGATGACCATGTGTACTGGATCACTGGATCCCAGGAAGGAAACACATGTCGATGACCATGTGTACTGGATTCCTGGATCCCATCCACTTACAAAACTCGAACCTCGCAATCATCAGACTTCTGTGACAAACCGTTTTAGCCAGCACGTGGTCCGGATGAGGTCTAACGATCGTCTTTTGTGAGGGCCAAGGGTGCTTCAACCTACTAGCGATGGCCTGCAACCTACTTGGCCTCCAACTTCACGCATGCAAATGATAGTGTTATATTGTTGGAATCTTCCCACTGAACCAAGGAGCACATCTGGAGACCGCATCCTAGGCTTCCTATAGATGTTCTCTGACGCCACGACATGACCCCTCACCCGTCAGTCCTTGAAGTTGAGAATGCCATCCACCCAATGAAGCACGCAGGGCACCTTTCTGCAGGCAGGAAGCGGTGGACCAGTGGGAGTCACTGGGGGGAAGGCATGACGCTCATCCTGGGAATTGGTCCCACAATCCGTGAATCACCCAATCCCGCCAGAACAACGAAGACGGATACCACTGCCTAAATGGAGAGCTACCTGGGCTAGGTGCCTAAATCGACCGCGTGGAAACTAAACAAGACGACGGAAACAAGAACAACAACAACAACAACAACAATCTTCTATCAACATCTATCAACTGCGGTATGTTGACGTCATGGTTTGCTCTTAATTGCGAGGATGCTTGAGCCTTTCGCTTTGGGAAACCGATGCCAGGAATTCTCATTCAATAGAGGTGCCGTTTGCGGTGCAAGCAATACAGTTTGGACAAGAAAAAACCCTGGGAGTCAAAGACTATAAAAAGAATAGTCTGAAAGGGAACTTCCTTTACTTCAGCCGGTCAAAATATAGTCTTTGGACTTCTAGGGAAAAGATCAAACAAAACTCAAAACGTTAAAAACCCCTCGGACTTGCCAAGGCACCACTCGAATCCATCCACTCCAATCCCACGCGGAACTCGACTCCGGCTTCGTGGGCTCCACGGCTCCAGTGACGAGGGTTGCGTAGAGATAGTTGACCAAAATGGCATGAGAGCCACCGAAGCTTGGGCCATGCCTGGAAGCATGGTGGGTCTGAATAGAAGGGGTGTATTACAATAGGGAGACCTGCCAGTTTCACCCCCTGGAAGAAGGAAAACAAACGCCAAAAACATGCAAAACCCATTCGGCCAGGCATGGCCAGGGGATTCTCCCTCTCGCCAGATGCACTGTTCAGTTTTTGCCTGAAACGTCCAGGAGCATTGCGGAGCTGCATTAGGAGCAGGACAATTCCAACAATAAATGGGCTTATACCAGGGCCCACAAAAAAGGGGTGGTTTTCATGGACGTCCCGAGCTCAACTGCTCAACCTCTAAGGAGCTATAATTAGACACCCCTTAGGGGGGTCCTGGTCCTATCTTATACTGCTACTCCCTGGCTGGAATCATCATGGATAAGTGGATGGATGATCATGGATAAGTGGATGGAACTGTGGACGGAGATAATCATGGAATATCGTGGAGAACGCACGGCCTTTCACTCGTTCGGATGACGAAGACCATCCGAAGACCATGACATTCGAAGTGGAGCCGTTAGGTCGGTGATGGCTCGGTGGCCAAAATGGTCCTCTAAAACTGGGTGGCGCTGCCATCAAACCATGTGACTTGCGGACTTGCGGAGGGGCCTGTTTGTTTGCACATGTCTTCCACCGAGGCCCCCAGCCACGTGACGGCCGCATCCAATCCGTTGACGTGTTCCGCCCAGCCACAAGAGGCGCGTGAGGAAGGGTTGCCCGCGCTCGCAGAGGCCGAAGAAGAGCACGTGGAGTGCTAAGGTCCAAGTCGTGAATTGGGTCCAAATGTTCGCCTCCACGTGACTTCCCACGACGTGACCCAACGACGAAGTCGTGGGACGCTGGCGAAGCTGGCTGTGAACAGGTCTGATAGCATTCTAGAACATCTGAAAGGTGCACAGGTGTGGGAAAGCAAAGCCTGGAAAGCAAAGCAAGCGTCTGGAAACATGAGCCTGGTTCTTCAGTTCGTGACCTTTTGATCTCCCAGTTTGAGGTCACGATTTCGGGCCTCTAAAAGGTCACCGGATGGGACTCCAAAGAGGTCACGAACTGAAGAAGCTGGAGGAAGAATGTGGCTGTGCGAAGGTGTGAGAAGAAGGGAAGGCGGAATCTTCGATGAACACCTGGTCAGGCACGCGTTGACAGGTACGAGTCTTGGGGGTGGATTTATAAGGTTGATTTTAGATGCCTTTGAAATAGATTTGTAGGGATACATCGCAAAAAGCTGAAGGAGTAGAAAGTGTGAGAGGCGCCACAGGTACTGTTCAAACCGGCTTGGACTGAATTAGTTCTTTTGGGAATATGTGGATGGTTCTCACTTGGACTTGGAGGTCAGCAAATCACGGTTCTTTTTTGAGGGTTGTTGACGGTCACTCAGAAGAACACCAGGCTGAGTCAGAAGGTGCCACCGTACGAGTACCTCGTCTTCAACCTACAGGCGCCAAGCTTTGATCCGCCAATGGTAGGAATCTCTATCTACCAGGAGCTTCCCAGTGAAGCTAAGTTCAGGATTGGTAAGTGACCTTTTCAAGATAAGTCAGTGATCTCATTCTGTGATCTGCAAAGGTCACTGCGATGCTGGGAAGAAAAGGCTTCGGTCGAATCCAGGCCCCCCGAACAGCTCCACAGCGTCGAATCCGACGAACCCGTCGCACCGTTTCCGAAAAAGAGGTGGGCCTGACGAAGCTCCAGAAAGAGGCACGCAAAGAGGTGGGCGGCACAGAGGCGGCGGACCAAGTAGAGTGGCAAGGGATGTTGACTGTAAAACGCCTGAAAGAGCATGAGGATCACACCCTTAGCAGCTAGGCAGGATGTTTTCTCCATGAGGACCACCATGTTCCTGTGGTTCTTGTGTTGTTTCTTGGATTTGGGCACCTTTGTTGGCATGAGGGCTACCGTGCTTGCCAAAAATCCAACAAAACGAATCACTGCTACTTATGCACATAGGGAAAACTCAAACATATCCACGCATAACATTACACACCAAAAGCAAAAGAAACACTGGTGCTCTAAGGTTGCCAAACCATACTCAAGCCATCATAGCCCTATACAAGAGACGGAAAGCCTAGCTATCGTAGCTATACATCAACCCTCAACCATCGTAACCCCTACCAAGAATTACAGTAACATACAGTAACCTATATTAGTCTACAGTGGTTTCAGAATCACTGGCGCCATCGAGATGGCGCCATCTGCTACCACTCATCCACCAGCCCCCACAGCACGGCCGCGAACCCACAGCACCCAGCGTCCAACGTACTCAACCCCAGCGCTGCCGCTGCTGCGCCATGGACCGGATCCATGCCCGGACCGGCGGAGTAGCTCCGGACCGATGCGGTGGTGGAGGGGTGGTGAGGCAGTTTTCCGTTGAAAAGAGAAGGGTCTCACAAACAGTCTGTTGAATAGAGTGCTGTTTTGATGTACCACCATATGAGGCTCAATGAGTTTGAGCTGCAGGTTGGCATGGCTCGCCCAACAAAAAAAAATGGTGATAAAGCTGCTATGGTGAAAGCCTCACGAGTCTGCAAATCAGTTGCTTTCTGAGGGAGGCTCTTGAGGGCCATGTAGCTCCACCACCCACCAGAATTCAAAACAGATCAAATCAGTTCTCTAACCTCCTCAACATTAATCATCCACCTTCGGGGAGTTACTTGCCCACCCTGTGTAGCCTTTTCTTCGATGATAGGCATTTCATGACTTGCTCTGGCATCCTTCATGGACAGTTCAAACGGCGGCTTATTTGAAATCGCTGAGCTTTGCTTTGAAGCCAAAAGCAGCCGCAAAACACGCTGGAACCAAATGGACGGCTTTTGAACCATCTGTCCACAAGACTAATATGTAGGTTGTTGATGAATAAATACCTCTCATGTGGATGCAAAAGCACGTTTTTATATGGGGGGGTTTAAATGTGTCATCGTGCCTTCATAACTTTGAGAGGTTTGTTTGTGAAGCGGCCTGACACATGTTGCAGTTGGTAATTGTCTTTGGGTGTGAGAATGGTGTTGTTGCGAGTGCAAGTTAGTTTACTTAATTACGTTAATTAGACATACTTTGAGTACAGGACCAAGGGGGCGGTAAAGGCTTACATCAAACCTAGTTCGAGATCTAAAGAAAAAAAACACCTGGCCTGATCTCTCTCTCTCTCTCTCCTCAGTGTGGGTCTGATTGGCAACCAAATGAGGAGGATGCTCGAACGTAGGCCTGTTCTGTGATCTTTGTCTTAATGCACTTCCATTTGGATGCTGCTAGCACATGAGCAAGGACGCATTGAATGACCAAACTCTGGGTTGATGTTGTAAGTCACGCTCCCCAAAAACAAAACTGAAGGACAAAGGATCTCAACCTAGCCCGGTTAAGATCCATTTCCCAAAAAGTAAAGTATCAACCGGGGTGTCTAATTATATCCCCTTAGAGGTTGAGCTCGGGATGTCCATGAACACCACCAACGTGGGGCGCCCTGGAACACATCAACTCCACCCGCTGCTTTCGCCCAGCATCGCCGAAGATGAGCGTCCTGACCTCATCCAAGGTCGTGACCTGCACGCCGTGCGGCGACGTGCGCTAGCGACGTGCTCGACATCCAAACACCCAGAGAGGCGGATGTAAGGCCGCTTCGAGGCGGGGAGGGAACACAAATCTTGCGACGACTCGGTATCTGGGCAGTGCTAGGAGGTTGTAAAGGCAAAATGGCTGCAATGGATTTGCTCATCCCCCTTGATCATGTCAAAAACTCGTCAAGTAAGCTCTCCCAGGAATCACATGTCGGGGTGGTGTTTAGTATCCAAGTGAGTGGTTTGTTCTGGGCACCAATATCCTCCGTGGATGGCATCCCTTTGGTCCCTTTGTATGTAGTATCTTCCTGGCCAGTTCTCCGTAAAAGCGTTTGGGCTCTCTACACTCTACACTGCCTATATAGGCAAACTCCGCGGCCACTCTCGGACTACGGCCACGCTTCGACTGGGTCTGTGGACTGTATGTCCGACCTGACCCACATCACCTTCGACATCCCCGTCCTTCGACACCTCGTGTCACGCGGCCAGTCACGCGCCAAACACCCGACGCCTTGCCATCGCCATCGTTGTCCTCACCGTGGGCTGCCCACCGATCGACGGTTCGCACCCGCGCGGGTGGGTCGGTAGATGACCGGTAGATGACCAGGTGGGTCGGCTCCAGGAATCGATACATCCAAACCCCCAGGGACTGGAGAGGTCTGTCTTGATGAATCCAACTTCGGTGTATCTTATTCCCTCTCAGGCCGACATCTGTAACATAGTGATGTTCCCTGTTAGGCCTGTCAGACTGACATCCCCAAAATCCAACCCACAAAACATTATAAGTCATCTATAGACTTATAATCCACTGCTGGTGAAGTCCTCAAGCATTTTTGCGCAGTCAGCCAGCTTTCCCGAAATGTAGACCGTTCATGAATCAATCAACCCCTCTTAAAGGACTGGAAAACCATGTGCAGTAAAACTCATGTCATGTAAAACCGGTAGCGGCGGTGAAGAATGGGACATGACGCTCCTAAAAGATCCTAAAATCGATACCAACGTCCCGGCTTTGTATAAGCGGACCAAACCCATGGGAGGCGAGCGGAACAACAACAACAACAACAACAACAACAACAACAACAACAACAACAA
>CAXAMN010022573.1:458714-474621 GCA_963970005.1 Durusdinium trenchii | reverse complement strand
AACAACAACAACAACAACAACAACAACAACAACAACAACAACAACAACACCACCAGCAGCAGCAGCAGCAGCAACAGCAGCAACAGCAACAGCAACAGCAACAACAACAACAACAACAACAGCAACAACAACAGTAGTCCATACAAAGGACTAGGACCACTGAAACCGGTCGAACTCCCAACCGTTTTTCTTCGGCATTGTACTGCAGCCAAGCCATGCGTGGTCGCATAGCGCCAAGCTGACACGGCGATTTGATCCCTTTAACCCGCTGCCCAAGGCTCCAAATGCTTCATCACCTCATCGAAGCCTTGCCCGAAGACGTTCTTTGTCACCGCTCGCACCTCGCGGGCTGGGCGACGCCAGTCGGGCACCAAACGTGCGAGGGCCGCCGCACGCCGCCAGGCGTGGCAGGTCGAAAAAGGGGATGAAAAAGGAAGGGAGTTGAAAGCATCTCAGTTGGACTTCATGGTGATGACATGCACTCGACATCAATTTGAACCCATCTTCAAATGTCATAACTCACCGTGGTGAACGATGTTGGGGTTCCATTGCAGTGATGCTTTCATGTGCTTTCCAATGAGGCCAACTAAGGATCTTCTGGGATGCTTGACTGCAGAGTGACACCGATCCAACAAACCCTCGCCAGTTTCATGTTGTTTCATGTCGACTCTTGAGATATTCCAACGTGCAATTCAGAACCAGAATGCAACAACATTCATCAGTCCAGTCCACATGAACCTCCCAACTCCTCCGCGTCCTATCAACACGTCCAGCACGTCCGCGTCCTTCACGTCCATTCTGCGCTCCGTGCGGCACCTGCTCCAGCATCCAAAGGCGATCTTCATTCACCACCAGGCGGTCTCCGATGACGCGCCAAATTTCGTGCACCCAAAGACGCACGTGGCGCGCCACGCCATCACATTCCTGTTTCTTCAGCAACCTCAGGCACTCAACAAAGGTGAAGTGACCGTAAGTAGGACCCTACCGGGGTACCTATGGGATAGTCTATGGGGTTCTATAAGGTTCTTCAACCTGGTTGGAATGATCAGTAAATCAGGGAACTCCTTTCCACAGTTTATTCAGGCTGCTATTGGGTACGCACACTCGAGGCAAAGAAAAGAAACACTACATATCACTATGTAACTTCTCGGTGAATCTGCACACATTGCCGTGAAGGGCGCTATGTTCTATGTAAGATCCTGTAAGGTTCAGCTCCGACGTGGACAAGCCGGAGGAGTCCAACTCCCGAAACGGCCAGGACGCAGCACACCGAAGATGATCTTGGCAAAGTCTCGCAGGTTGAAGGTGTAATGCACCTGTGCAGGACCAAGAACGTACACAGGAGTTCTGCAGGGCCGCTGTTGGCCTGGCAGCATAGGCATTGTTTGCAACATAGGATGTACTCATTTAAGACAATGCATCAACATTACAGTGGTTTCAGAGTCGATGGCACAAACTCAAAGATGTCTTTTATATGGGGGGTCCTCATAAACCACCAAACTTAGGGATTGCGCCATCTACTCTGAAACCACTGCAAGTTGAATGTGTCAAGTTAAAAGTTGGAACGTGTAAAGTCGCGCTTCTTTCGTGGCGCTCTTCTTTTCCTAGCTCGGTTCTTCAAGGATTGATATTGGGGTCGACTAGTCCTTTTGATCGAAAGCCCAAAGGAATGACATTCACCAGGAGTTGTTCATATACTTTCTCTTTCCCTAGGGCTCCAAGTACCTCCTCAGGTGTTTGGGGTGGGGTTTATCATTCTCGATCCAAGTAGTGATACCCTCTGGCGAATGTCCCTTTCGAATCCCCGAACGCCGAAAACACCATGCGGCGTTCCCCCCATGCGTTCGACCCCCAGAGTCAGAACAAAGGCGCTCTTCGTCTTCCAACTCACTGGTCTAATGGTCTTCCAACATCTGCCTAAGCAACACCCCCACTGAAACCCTCTGCTTACTTGGATGTGGCTGATCGTACCGACCGACCAAGAGGTCGTTCGATACGACCCATCGGTGGTTTTGGGGCTCCAGGTTGAACGACCATTCCTCACTTCACCCCTAAGTGTCTTTCTCCAGGTTGAACGGTTCCAAGTTACGTCGCCTCCCTCCTCCACGCCGCCAACACCGCCACACGTTAGGCCCTGGGCCTTCAGTGGCGTGGGCAGCAGCGAGGCCACGGCACTCTTGTAGATCTCCAGGGTCCCTGCCACGATCTTCTTGGAGAGACCTGGTCCCCGATCTCCGCGGCTTCGGTAGTCCGGCGGCTCGTCCGGCTCACGGAGGGTCCACGGACGGGGGGGGCCTTCTGTGTACAGAACCTGAACCCCAACGCGACCCGTCTGGGACTGCCAGGACGGACTGCCGTGAGGTATGGCCAGGGGTGGTGGTGCCAGGGGGGTCTGTCTGGGGCGGCACATGTGGCAGTCCCATGGAGTGGATGGGGAATGGAGTACACGTGAGTATATTGTAATTAGATGTAAATTAGTATACGTAGTGCACCTGCATGCAGAAGTGTACTGAGTCACCTGTCTGGAAACCGCCGGGTCTTCCGATCCACATTGACCAAATGAAGAGTCAATTGAACCCAGAACACTTGCACTCCACTGGTGGGGAGGAACAGGCCATCTTCTGTCAAGCATTGCCTATCCCGTGGTTCGCAACGTCTTACCCTCCGACTCTTAATATGGAAGTGGAAAATGGGCCCTTGGCAAATCATATTCCAATACAAAGAGGCGGTTTTCCACTTCCACGTTTCTGAGTCGGAGGGCATCAACTTCGGTGCGGCAAACATCAAATCCACAACGTCCGCCGCACCTCCTGCCGCCACATCCCGCCGCACATCCCGACGCTCGAGAAGGTGGTTCAAAGGAGCGACCCTTTTGGCTTTGTAAAAGCCCGGTTGTGAATTCGCATGTTTTCGGCCACGACCGGGCAACACCGTGTGCTAATTCTCAACTAAATATAGAGGACACACAGCATTATTGTATGTATAGTAGTTGCATATATGGACATCTACAAGACCAGCTAAGACCATCACGTATGTGTTCCTCTTGTTTTCGGCTCGCTGCATTGTCAAAAATAAATCACTAGCAGGTAATTCCCTTGCAGTGGCCTGTCACCTCGCCAGGATAGCCATCGGCTTGAAGCTTCCAATCGAGGATGGTGGAGAAAATCATCTTCATGTTGTCCTGAGGAGTTACATTAATATAGAACCCCAGGAAGTAAGAGGTGTGTGGGGATTCGTATGGTGGTCCTCTCAGACATTTCATCGTGGTGCTTCTTTGCTTGATTTGATGCTTTCAAGGTTATCACGGGATCTTGGCTATTGGGATTCGCGGGGCATGACGGGGCAAACTCAAATCCGGTAGATTCTCTTGCCGCTGCTTTCGGAGAAAAACAGCAAAGGTTGTTCAAGCTAAACCCAGATGTCTCTTTTGAAGATAAGGTGAGTAAACCGCACTGATTTAGACACCCCAAATGTTCAACACTCACTTAAACATCCACACAACGAACCTGGGACAAAAGGGCATATCTGAACCAACGGGGTTATTTGTGGATGAAGAACTGACTGAGATAACCCCGTCAAGATTCATGCAAACCTTCGATGTTGCCACATGTTACGCTTCGTCATGGTCCTAGCTCAACTATGTTGCAAACACCATGCTGAATACCTTTGGGACATCAAACCGTTTACTGGTGCCTCCACCTCGGGGTCAGCGCTTTTGGTCATGCCAGGGTGCATCATCCAGCAGGGGAAAGCCGACCTCAGTCCAGCAAAGCCAAGTCTGAAGAAATCCAATTCCATTCATTCAGTGATTAGGGAATTCCCTTGCAGCTCCAGCTTCATTGGCACCCAGCTAGAGTCAAGCCAATGAAGCACTTCTCTGTTGGGGTGCCGGTTCCGAACGGAGGAAGTTGGGATACCCAGGGTACCCCAAACATCCACTCACTGATGAAACCGAGCCAAGCCAGTTCGACATGGAAAATAAATCCACAACGAAACTCCAACTCCCCCCAGTCTAAGTGGGACAAAAAACACACCTTCGGCCATCTATTCCCACCCACCTTCAGCTATGATCAATGATCTTTCCATGATCCTGGTTTAAACAAAGAAAAAAAACACAGAGACTCTACGCACCAACTTCTCTAAACCACGCACATCCACATAAGCCTCTGCCACTCATCTGCCTGTTTTGATCCAAAGGTGCCAAGTAGAGATGGCCACACATCCGTGGCGTAATGAAGGTCCGTCCGCCGCCGGGTGGGCCCATAGCGGCGAAGAGCAGCACGTCGATGATGGAGCGGAAGGGATGCGTCACATCCTGTCGACCCGATCTGGTGGACCGGTGGAGTCCGGTGGGTCGGAGCGGCGTAGTGGAGCGAGGTGGGGTCAATCCGCGGGCGTGGTGGAGGTTAGGGGGGAGCTGGGAGGCGAAGAAATGAAGAAAGGAGAAGGACATGGGTAGGGTAAGAACATGACAAGAGGGTTGGACAAATGTAGAGTGTTGCAGGTAGAAGAGTATGAGTATGATGGTTTCAGGGCGAATGGTGGTTTAGCATGGTTTAGCATGTTGGGAGGGAGTCTCGTGGCAATCGTAGGGAGGCTCTTCTCTAGGTCTGGACTGCATGAGTTGCCAATGTCACTAAAGACTGGTAGCTTTCATGCTGGATGGAACCAGTACCTCTCAGATCACTGACAGTCTGATAGAACCAAGAGCCAGTAGACAATAGTTACCTTCCCTCCAATAAACATGGAAGTGGACAACACACAACTTTCGTACAGGAACATCATCACCCATAACTAGTCATTCTTCCATGTTTGTCGGATAGAGGGTGCAAGCTCATGGTCGGGCAACTTGAACGTCACTCTTGTCCCTTTCCTTCTGTTCAATCCCGACCTCAGCCTCAGCCGCAAAGCCCTAGTTTCACTCGTCCCATGCTGGGTCCTTCCGGTCAAACCATCCACCACTTTCAGGATACGCCCTGGCATCAATCATCTGCCGCAAGATCTCAATGGGCGGCTGAGCACCATAGGTCTCCTGACAAAGCTTTCGTACTGCCAAAGCAGCAAAAGGCTACGCCGTTAGGTCGGGATTCTGATTAGCAGCTGGTGTGTGATCTTTCATCTTGGGTCCGCCAGTCAAAATAATTCCACAAATACCTGCCATGTTTCTTGCCTCAGCTTCCAGTGGCCCTCAGTTGGCTTGCCTTGTCTCAATCCAAGGCTTAAGACCCTGAGTCCCTGGACGAGTCCGGCATCAGTCGGCTCTGGCCATGCATTCTGAAAATCCTCCGCCCGCCTTGTTGGGCATGTTGAGGTCGTCCACCATCAAGACCTCACATGAATTCACATTCGATGACTGACGAACATGTACGAACACCCAACCTTGCTGGGAAAACTTCTTTCCAAACGTCCATGCTCTGCTCTGATGTCGACATGGGGATCTGATGGCCTGTCGTAACCAAGGTCGATCTCATGTGCACCTGCTCCGAAAAGAGAGAAGCAGGAAAAACACCTTGAACATGCAGGGCAAAATGAGGCAAACATGACCCTCCAAATCTCTGTTCTTCTCATACCTTATACATGACATTACAAGTGCACATCAAAATGCATCAAATTGGTCAGCTCTGGCAGTCTGCCATTCATGATCCCCTCCACTCCAGTAATAGAGTGGATGATGACTCTGATGACTGTTGGCTTGCAGGCCTTTCTCTAAACATCGTGATACGATAGTGATTTACGACCTTTTAAACCGACCGCTCTTGAAACCGGATTTTCCCCCTTCCCACCCCCAAAAACGAGCTCCATCCCTCGCAAGTTGCAACCAAAAAGGTGATGTGTTTCCCTACACCTCCAGTCGTACCTCCTCAGGTTCGGTCTGACTGCACCCTCCTGGCACCCACTCCAAACATCCCCAGTCTCACCTTCGAAACGAAGGTACGACTGGAGGCCTAGGGGATGTGTTCGCTAAGCGGGGACGGACGGACGCATCCAGGTCACGCAAAGCTTCCCGAAGGGTGGGCCATAGACGCCCTTCCGTCGCCGGTCCAGCTTGGCGTCGATGAGGTCCTGCGGTTTTTTAACGTCCGGGTGCGGATCTCAACACCGTCCTGGGTCTTCCTCGCCTGTTTCTTTTCCTGCCTGTTCAAGGTTCAATCACCTGCGTCTTGAAGCACTTCTTGCGTCTCGGGATGTGTGACGAATGCTGCGGCGTCATCTGAGATGGTCCAGTCCGGGGAGACTTGTCCCGACCAATCGTGCCATATCTTGCCGTCTGGTTTTACCGGTAAGTTGGCTTCTTGCAAAAACCGTGGAACGGCACTTGTGACATGAAACGACGGCGTTCTTGATGGAACAACGACGGCAAACTGGGGTGTTACGCCGAGAACATGTACCCGGTGGAAGGTCAAGGTATTATATCAACTTTGCAGGGTAGCGGCGAAATGGAGGGGTGAATGACATCCGGCAAAACAAATACCGGAGTCTCTTCGACCACTTTGACAAGCAAAAAGCTGAGGGAAACAAACGGACTTGGCGTCTGTGCAGCAGCGGACTGTTGATGGTCTGAAGGGGTTGGTGGCCTGTTGAAGCGGTCGTTGGTCTTCAGCAACAGGGTCTTGCCAAGTGAATAAATCAACTCCCTCCAGCCTCCAGCTTGCTGTCTTTGCAGTCAGTATCCAGGAACCGTGACAAGGGTTGCATACAGTATCATGCAGCAAATATGGTTGCAGCAAGAAAGGTCTCACCTGAGTTTATCGCGATTGTCCACCCCCTGAAACCATCATGGAAGTGGACCCAGGGGCACCATTCTGCACGGACGGGAGTCCTGGTCGGCTTCCATCCAGCAACCTCGAACTATCTCACCCCCCTTAAGGCACACACGGACCACCAAAAACCACCACCATCGACTCGCCATCGCTTCTTCTTTCCTCCACGGTCGCGTGTGCGGTCATGTCCTGGGTCTGGGCGCATTTCGTCTGAGCTGAAAAGCCCATCATGATCTGAGTGAAGCCCTCCTGCCACGCTCGGGTGGAGAACCACCTGGCTTTTTTCAGTCTTGAGCCACTTTCAAACATCCCAGGAGAATAGGAGAGTAGGGGTTCACAATAGATTGGATCGCTTACTGGCTACACTCCTTGAAACAATCATGGAAGTGGAAAATCACCTGTTAGTACAGGAAACTGATGGAGCATGGTCATCCAAATCATCCAAGGGGCCTATTTTCCCCTTCCATGATGATTTCAGGGAGTGTATTGCAATTATAAGCCGAACATATACTCTCCTTCCATCTGACCTTGACCTGCCTAAACCGAACCCAGGAGTGTCCAACGCGTTGCTTTTTTCCCGACTGTCTCAGCTGGAAGAGAAAGCTCCATGAACAAATGACACATGCAACGGCCCTGTCTCTCTCACTCTCTCTACCTCTCTTTCTCCAAGTTAAAGTCTACACATACACATTGAATCTCTGAGCAAGCTGACCTATCCAGCCATCATCACATCCCCATTCCTTCCAGACTTGTTCAGTCAACTCCAACCTCCCTGGATCACGGTCAAGACAGCATCACAACTCCTTGGACAGATTCATCAAGTTCTGTTGCATGTAGGCTGTCCTCAGCTTCAGCCCCAAGAGACACGTGTAGAGACATGTAAACCATGTCCACATTGTCCATTCAAAAAGAGTCCTGGGTTGGTGTAAACATCTTTCGGGAGATCACCCCGCCCTCGATCAGCTTAAAATGATCGTGTTTTTCCGCTTAATTTATAGAGTAGATGGCACAGACCCCAAGAGGTGGTTTATATGGACCCCCATCTAAAGGACATCTTTGGGTCTGTGCCATCTACTCTGAAACCACTGTAGATTGAAACCCACTGCTTCCATGTTCTCCTTTTGACGCACTGCACCTTCACATCTTCACCATCCAAGACGAGGCACTTTCCAGTGCCCGTGGGGCCGCAGAAGAGCAACTTGATGCGGTGCTTGATGCAATGCTGCAGGAAATAGCCTGCCAAGCGAGCGAGCTAGCTCGACCACACCGTAGGAGCCCGGCTTTTCTGGAGGCTCCTTGGATGGAAGACATCCCTCACGGTTCCCTCACCTGTGAAGTTCACAATGGGAATCCTCCCCGAGCTCTTTAAACCTGAGGTAGGCATACTGAGAAGGTGTCAGCACCTGGTTATTGGGTGGATTCCCTCTTCTTAATCTGGCAAGTTGTGAGAGTCCACCACTTAGCCACTCAAGCTAGTGGCAAGTACGTCAACTTTCACTCTTTCAGTCTCCCAGCCACCAGCTCCTCACCCCGGCCGAGGTGCCGTAACGAACACTATCCAAGGTCTGTACGATGATCGACTCCACCGCCGAGCCGGGTTTGATCTGTTGAGGATCCACGGTTTCCATCCAGCCGATCCATTTCAGCTCCTGGCGAAAAGGAAAACCACGCATATATGTTAAAGCATATGTATATATGATCCCTAAATAGGTGTCCACTTAGGTGTCCTTTCGGTGTTTTATGGATCCGCAAATAGATAGAAAAGTATAGATCAAGCCACTTAGATTAGATTGATCACTTATACTGGTACAGGTTAAGAAAGGAACTTTGGCTGCTTTTGAGAAGGAGCTGACATGTGATGTTTCTTCAGAAACATGTTGTTCCTCTATATGATTCCTATCAATGTGCAGGGCAAGTGGGACAACCTGCAGCATATCGTTGATGTTTGGGCAGCTTTCTTCAAAGTCCAAAGAGAGGTTGAATCTGAACCACATTGGACCACCATGAGGACTCCAATTCACCACATTCATTGACTGGACCCTCGGCCCATCTGGAGGCTCCGCCCGTCAACCACTCGTCCTTAACGGATTCGACGCTTCGACCAACCCGGTGATGTGGTACCTACACCCTGGTGCACACCGGTGCACACCGGTGCCAACCAAATGCCTCGTGCTTGTTGGGATCTGGCTGAACTTCTGAACACCCTTCTCTTTGGTGATAGCCAACATATGTCTCTTTGCAACTTCTAATTGCACAGACGACCCAGAAACCCACAACAAAGCTGACGCGTCACGGACGTCTTCCGCACTGTTTTCAGCGTCTCCACGGTGAGGTCCGTCCTCAGCCATGAAGATCCAGTCAAAGACCGAGCCACGTTCCGGGAATTCGGGGCTCAGCTTCCTCAGCTCAAACGCACCGCTCAAACGCCACGCTCAAAGCCGTTTCGAGGAGGCAGCTAGCTTGCTCGAAACAGCCCTTCAAAGACCATGAAAAGACAGGTTGACCTGGTCTTGGAGTCTGAAAATCGGTCCAAGAGCTCAAACAATGGTGGTTGGCATCCCAGGAGTCGATCGACAAAAGAAACTGATATCTACGGTGTTGGTCACATTGAACCAA
The DNA here is from genome assembly GCA_963970005.1 of Durusdinium trenchii. NCBI lineage: Eukaryota > Dinophyceae > Suessiales > Symbiodiniaceae > Durusdinium > Durusdinium trenchii. The sequence goes on along the minus strand of CAXAMN010022573.1, from coordinate 465,244 downwards.
AGCTTGGGCTAATTCTGGTGGCGCTCAGGGAAGGGTAATTTCATGATGTTCATGCAAATTCCTCAACCTCAGCTCATAGCTAATGACAGGGGACCTCCACATCTCCTATCAACATCCATCCAAAAACTGATGGTTGGCACATCCATTAGGTTTATATTGGTCCAACCACCCGAGACCCAAACCGTGGTTTTGACGACTGCTCTTGCGGAGTCCGGACATCGGACACCGGTGATGTCCTAACATCACCGGATAGATATCCCGCGGTGCCCAATCCGTCCCGAACACAGTGCCAAGGATGTGCCAAGGAGGTGCCCAGCTTTGATGTAGATCTGTGGATGAATCCAATTCCCCCATTCTGGGGATGTGCCCTATATTGATGTGCCCTTTTTCTTGATGTAGACTGTTGAACAGTGACTGTGGATGAAGCCAATTCCCCCAGAATGATGCCGGGAGGTCAAACCATTCTAGGACTTGGTCATGGTCCGGCCGTGGATGTTGGGATCCAAGTGCCAGATGCGACCAGGGTGGGCGAACATTCTGAGACCACCGATGGCCAATGGCCCAATTGTTTTGGCATGCAGGGTCCAAAGAATAGAACTCGAGCCTAGATCGGCAGGCCACATCCAATACACTCAGCTCACATCTGTGGCAGTTTGGTGACCCATCAGGCTACTCCCCCAGACCCACCAGGCCAACAAATCGGCATCGATGTTATAACTTATAACTTGTTAATAGTTACCTGGACCCTCGAAAGTACCCTAGAAAATGGAACATGACCCTATAAAAAGCAGGTACAGTATATTCTTGTACCCATTGAACCCGAGGTACGAGTTCCGGGTCGCCTCCAGGTCCTTCTTTTCTCCCAGCACGGCCTCCCTACGGGCACGGCCAAACCCGGGTGGGTGGAGCGGACCCTCCGAGCTGCTTGTAGGCGGTGATCCCTTCCACTTTGTTTTGCCTTGGGGCTGCGATTCAGGACGCCATACCCGGAGCAGGCACTTGCAGTGTGGCGATGAGGAAACCTGATGAAACTACCATCCCCGCTATAGAAGCATCCATTTGGGGGTTTGGGGGGGTTGTGGCAGGTCGGCCGGGATCGTGTTCTGTGTGTTCTGTGTGTTCCTCGGCTCGAGAGACGGCGGGAGTCCCAACGCGAGACGCTTCTGGGCGGGCCGCGAGCGACTCGTGTGGTTCTTTCAAACGACTGACTCGTGCTTCGTCTAAGAGAATGGGGGTGGCTGGATCCTAAGGTATCTATTAGTGGAGTGTCATTCCTTCATTCCCTGCTAAGCACCAGTCAGAAGAGAGAGAGAGATCCATGAATGGTGAGTGTATCTGGTGCTATGACTGTATCTTGAAAAAACGCATTGAACATCATGAACTACTTCACGGCGAAGACAGGAACAGTAAGTCTCCATCATGAGCTGGCCTCTATCTCTCTCTCGCTCTCCCCATCGGTATGGAATCATGAGCTGGCCTCTATCTCTCTCTCGCTCTCCCCATCGGTATGGAATCATGAGCTGGCCTCTATCTCTCTCTCGCTCTCCCCATTGGTTTGGAATATTGTACACCTTACATATACCAGCTATACAGGTGCTTCCATGTGCTCCCCAGGGACGGTCTTTGGGCCGAAGGCCCCTCGACTATCACGCCGGCCTCAAGCCTTGGGCCTACGGCGTGGCTGGCGAGTGGCAAGAGCTGCCGGAGGTAGGTCGAGAAGTCTGGCCGCGAGTTGGTCTGCAACACGCAGCCCACAGACCAAATTATGCTCAAAACCTGTGGGGCGTTCTCGCTGCCGAACCAACCGACGGTCGCCCACGGTCGCCCACGGTTCCACGGTCACACCGTGCCACCGTGCACCGTCGACCCGTCGACCCACGATCATCATCCCACGCGGACGTAGAACCATGATGGTGCAACCACTTTTCGTTGGACGTCTAACCTGGTAGGTCATCCCTTCTCTTCGCACCGGCACGGTTCAAGGGTCTGGGATGCGAAAGGCGATGTACGGAGTGTCAAAAGTACAGAGTGTCTATAATGTAGACCCTGGATTTATAAACGCCCCTAGAATAATGACTTTGTTTTCTCCTGCACAGATTTATAAAGGCCCCAGAATAATGTGTTTTTTTTGGGGGGGAAGGGTAGTTGTAGTGGGATATTTTCAAAGTTAGGTTTCTTGATTCGTTTCATTTTAGTATTGCCAGAGTAGCTTCAAGGATTCCTTATTTATTTATCAATTGATTGATTTTCTTATACATTATATTGGAGGCCTTGGTTGTTGAGGGGGGGGGTTATAAATCAAGAGTCAACATTACGCAATCGATATAACCATCTATCTATATAATCAGTGGTCAACAATGATCATTCCTGGCATTCGCACGGTTGGAACCCTAGCATTGAGGGCTTGCAAAACTCCCAAGCCACAAGCCATCGCTCCCGGTTGCCCCCGCCCGTGGTCACTCCCATGCCGAGCACTGGGCAACAGCGCAATCCTAAACACTCCATGCATGGCATAAGGTATGACTGCACCCTCCAAATCCACCCCAGTCCCACTATCTTAGAAGGTACCTTTGGAGCCCAAAGCGGAGGGAAAACACCCCTGGTCAACCACTGCAACCGATCGGTCAATATGCCAGTCCCATTTGTCGTGTCCGCAATCCCAAGGCAAGTAGCAACCACCGCATCGATCATGGTGATGATATTCTTTTTCGCCGTAGCCTCACTGCCATCCTCGGCTTCAGTCAATCGAATTCCGGTGGCTTCCTGTGGTTGCCCGGTCGCGAGAGGCCTGGCCGAAGTGCTCGGAGCACAGATTAGTGAACCCATGGGGTCACCCCATGGTCAGGTGAGAGTCAACGAAACCAACATGGAAGCGAAACATGCATTCTACCTGGACCATCCTGTCCGGTGTCCTGTCTGGAAATCCCGGATAGTAGTGGAGGGTTTTCCAGCCAGGACACCCGTCAAATGGTCCTGGTCGAAAAGCCGTGGGGGACCTAGGGTCTTGTTATAATATGTTACAGTATAACTAGAGCAACTTCCAAACATGCTGCCACCCCCCTCTTGTGCTGCGGTCTGCCAGTTGGGTGTGCTGCGGTCTGCTTTTGGACCTGGCGTCGGACTTCTTGTAGAGGTCCAAGTTCAAGAAGTCCTTCATGTGGGACATGAGCAACGTCATGAAGCTCCTTGGTCTCTGACGCATCGCTGTTAAACGGAAAACTGCGTGGGTCGTCCTTTTCTAATGGGAAGGCTTGTGGACACCTGACATGCTTCGGAAGGTCATTGACGTAGATGTCAACTTCATGCGTTAAATGACATGGATTAGGATCATGTTTGGAGTGAATGGAGTGTCCTCAACAGTTCATAGGAAAAAAACAGTGAGGCCAAGTCACTGACCTCCTGCCATTCCCTGATGTTGAACTACAAAAACACATATTAGTCAATAAATATGGAGACCCCCGTAGGCTCGCAGGCCCCAGAACCAAGGAACATTGACCACCGTCGGTGTGGGGGATCTTCCCTCCCAAATTCTCACCCCTATGGGCCCCTAGAGATCAGCTGTCACATCTGTCAAGCTTCACAAGATACCTCTTCCAGCAGTCACAAAGGGGTGCGATCCATGGAGGTTAGGGGTGCCCCTGTCACATCCACTCACTGGATGAGACCCCTCTACCACCCCGAGCTTTGTGACACCTCTACTTGACACCTCACCCCTTGATTTGCCAAGGATCTGCACCAGATTCTGGTCTTGCGTGGGTGACACCTCTGCACACTCCTGGGACGCCGCGACTCGCCGCGTTGTGTGAACGCGCGCCAGCACATGGAAGACATGACACGAGGTGCCACCGCTGAAGTCCGACCTGTTCACAGCTCAATAAAAAGCAACAACGACTTAAGGTGAAAGTAACAGATTATTCAATATGATTCACACTTTTCCAGTGTGCTGCCACTACCATACTGCTGTCGATATGGCTTGGCTTCCAAGTCTCTGCCAAAAGTCTGTCACCAAAAGCCACTGCCCAGGACCACACAGGCGATCATGTTTCTCCCTCCACCCCAGCAGGGTACCAGTTGGTGCCGCACCCCCCCCCAAACCAAAAAACGAGTAAAACAACACGGGCGAACGCAAGAAGATCGCGCCTCGCGGAGGAACTTGAGACAAGGCTTCAATAGCCAATCCGACATGGACCGGACTTCTTTCACCTCACCAGTCAAACGTGACACACGTCAGCGGTCAGCACGGCTGGGACGTGGCCAAAGGCTTGGAATGTCAGAAGGGGTAGCAGGATGTACCAGGGCTCCTGGAAGTGAAACACTCCATTCGACGCCAGCATACATTGGGGTGGTTGAAACCGCCAACGGGGTGGTTTACCATACTTGGAGTGGTATAGGTGTGTGAATCGACAAAATTCGTGGCCAGCCAGCAAGCGGATGATATGATTAGGCTATTTTTGTTTGCCCTGAGCAAAAGGAACCTGTGGAAAGATCAGGTAATTGTGTATCCATTTGCACCCAGGGAGGGCAAAGCACTTCTCTTTGCAATGGCTTGGTTGAATGATGGGAACTTGGCTCTATGACCTAATTATGATAATTACTGGATTGATGATGCTTAATGAAATTGGATGATATCACAATGATGAAATTGGATGATATCACAGTTGCCTTCTTTCATTCCGGGATTCTCCTTCAATGGTTTGAAGGCATTTCCCTGGCTCTGTGGTGCAGCGCAGGGAAAATGGGACAAGTAAAGGAAACATTTGCTGGGAAAAGGAAGGTGCTCGTTCGTTTCCAATCTGTGCATTCCCAGTTGTGAGACACACTGTTTAATAAGAATATTCAGCGGTTCCAGTGGTAGCGGTTTCGCATTGCAGTTCTCAAACGCAATGTTAAAAAAAATCTGAAGGAAGGACTACCCCAAAATCCCTCAATCATAACGTGAATCTGCCGGTTCCGGCACACCTCACAACCCTCAACAGAAACGTGCACAGGCAACAAGTGTCTTTCTCGGAACAGCCTTGTCCAATGGGAAGTGGTTTCTATCTCAACCCATAGGATTCCAGCGACCATTTGATGTACTGGTCTGACTCCCGACCAACCATTGCTTCGCTAAGGATTTGGTTTCTATCTCAACCCATAGGATTCGAGCGACCATTTGATGTACTGGTCTGACTCCCTTACAACACCAGGTCACCAGGTCAACCATCAGTGATTAATGGTCTTTGAAGGCTAGGCTTAAAGGTTCATGGTGCCTGCCCGCCGCCCAGGACATGCTCGACTGACATGTCGGCAGCGAGCTGCGGGGTGAGACCGTCCTGCCTCTTCCTCATCGAGGCCTTCAGGCATTCCGCCCAGGAAGTTCTTCTCCACCAGAGGATCGATTCCTCGATCAAGGTGTGCAATTGATCATGCTAATCTGCCTGGACCCTCCAAGGGGTGCCCTGTCTGGAAGCCTATAGGTAGTGTGGGGTAGTCCATTGGACACCCCTTGAGGGTCCTGGTGGCAACATAAATTTCGAGACTTTCGTACCAAAGCCGTGAACTGCTGGCCTTTTTGGAACGCAACAAAAAGGAAAAAATCTGACCACTCACATGGTTTAAGTGGATGGTGCCCTGCAAGGAAGACTGCATGCACTGCGCTCCGTCCCGCCATGGAGCCCATCAGATGTGGTTCGAAGAAGACCATGCCGTTGCGACTGATGGTCGCAGGTGAAGCCTGGAGGGATCGCGAGGAAGTATGAGGAAGTCACATAAGAAAAGCCAGATCATCAGCTGCAATTCCCTATTATAGGGGGATAAAAAGGGGGATGTATTTGCTTGTTTTTGTCGGGTCTTTCATAGGTTCAAGCCGACTTTCAAGACTTGAGGCCAGGGGGAGGAGGTCGAAAGCTAGCCGAATCGCACCGGATGTACTAGTCACATAGTCGGCAAAGCATGTAGTGAGTACATGTTCTGGGAGGAAGGTTGCTATGTACATACTTTGCGCTAAAGAATGTAAATGTGACATCGCTGACTGGGACTGGGAAGGGTACATTGGAACAACCCGGGTGCACTCGTTGGCAGGCACGAAGATGCGTGATCGGCAAATCTGGGGGGTAAATTTACCCTCCGCTTTTGTATGCCTTGAGGGATAAGCATTTCTGACATCATACGGACTGTACAAACACTAGGGCGTCCGTAGTGTAGGAGAAGCACGGGTAAAAGGTGTATGGAATAGAGTGTCTTGAGGAAATAGCCGTCTTATGGTTATTGCAAATCTGGGGGGTAAATTTACCACCCGCTTGTGTATGCCTTGTGCCGGAAAGAGGAGTAAGCATTTCTGGCATCACAAGGACTGTGCAAACACCAGGGCGTCCGTAGTGTAGGATAAGCACTGGTAAAAGGTATAAGGAGCAGAGTGTCTTGAGGAAATAACCGGCTTATGGTTATGGCAAATCTGGGGGGTAAATTTACCCCCCCGCTTATGTATGCCTTGAGCCGGAACGAGGGGTAAGCATCACAAGGACTGTGCATACACTAGGGCGTCCGTAGTG
>CAXAMN010022573.1:317699-428714 GCA_963970005.1 Durusdinium trenchii | reverse complement strand
GGGGGTGGTGCTTGCGGTTTGTTGAGCCCTCCCAAGGTGGAGCATTTCCGCGAGATCTGTGGATTGACTCCTGATTCATCAAAGACTTCGGTGGACAGCTGGGGGCTCAAGCGCCTTTTCAGTCACGGTCTACGCCGCTGGTTGTCAGGGCCGACAAAATGCCGGGAATCATGGTATGAAATTCAAGAGAACTTTTGCTTCAGATTCATTTTTTTGGAATTGAAGTTCTGTCTCTTTGGGCCATGGTGCATGTTTACCATTTCTTGGCCTGCAAGGATGCAAGATTGACTGGATTTTACCAAATCCTTCAAGAAGCTTGGGGTCAGAACCATGATGATGGAGATGCTCCTGATGGGGCTTCCGAAGTTGATCGGGCCGCTGTAGATGAATCCCTTTCTTTGGACACTTCGGGCTTTGCTCCGGGCGAGGATGATGGGTACCCTGCCTTGTCCGATTACGCCCCATCAGAGGTTGATCCAAACAATCTAGGTGATGAGGAGATGCCTCCAGTGCCTCCAGTGGCATGTTCCAGTCAATCTACAGCGCTTGTGTCTACTGACGAGAAGATTGGAGACCAAACTGGGGCATTGACAGAGCCAGATGCGAAGAAAGAGGACTTGGAGCAGGGGGAGAAAGGGAACTTGGAGAAGGGGTACTTGGAGCTCTTGCAGGAGGACTTGGAGATCTTGGAGAAGGGCGATTTGGAGACAGGCGGCTTGGAGAAGGAGGACGTGGAGAAGCCTCAGGTTAAAGCCAATGTCAAGAAGCAGGAGTTTTCTACGCCTGAGGAAAGGGAAACCTACCGACAGCACCTCATGTCTCGGGTACGTGTTGTAACGTGGGATGCCCAGTCGTATGCAATTTATTGATCATCATTCTCAAGGGATCAGCACATTAAAATTCAAGTTTGAGTTTAAGCTTGTTTTGTGAAATGCTGCAGGCTTATGATGAAGCAGCGAAACCTCAGTCGGGGCAAATCCAGTTCCTGTGCTGGACATTGATTTGCACACATGTTCCATCCACCTGTTTTTTTTGGTAATAATTCTGGTTGACTTTCAGGATTTGTTGTTTGTTGCTGTGAATCATTTGTTGTGAGGTCCTTGCTTGGACAATGCAGACACCCAACCGATGGAAGCTGCTGCTGCGGACACATTGTCGGAAAGGGTTATGGCTACTCATGCGCCGATTGTCATTGATGATGATGATGACCTCGATGGCAAGATGAAGGCATGGTTTGTTCACATCTTTTCAATTGTTTAGTATTTTTTCTGCTTAAATTAAGCTATTGTGTTATAGAATTGGGTGGGTTGCTCATGATGCGCGGCAGGAGTCTTCCACTTCTGCCTCGACCGGTTGTGGTTCATCTCTAGGTGCTGCCAAGATCCCCTTCAACGACCATGACACTGCCATGACAAGTGAGAAGGTTCATGATGCAGCCAAGTCCAACCAGGCAGAGGTTCAGCAGGAGATCGTTGACAACAAAGCATCAGCAGAAACTTCAGATTGCGCTCCCAGCGAGTCCAAAGTCCCAATGGAGACCAAGGACATCATCAAGCAGGAGGAGAAGTTGCCTTCTGCTGATACTTTAGGTGCTGGCGGTGCTGATGTGGCTCATGTGACAAAGTCAGACAAGCCTCTAGCTGCCAATGCTATTGCTGAGGGATTGCTCAAGTTGCAGGCTCGGCTTGGGGAAATTGTTGTTGGAGGTTTGTCGGCACTTGATACATTTTGATGTTAAGGTACTATTTCAAAAAGGGCAGACAGTGTCTTTCTCAATTTGCTTCTTTCTCAACCTTTGTGGCAGGTACCTCTCACACAACGTCGGGACCAGCTTCGTTCCCATCACCGGGATGGTGGCAAGGTGAATGACAAACCAATAGAGATGGATGATGGTTGTGATCATGCTCCTGATGAGGCGGACGAGGAAGAGGAAGATTACCCGAAGAAATCCCCGAGAGCCAAGGCAACGGCGCAGCCGAAGAGGAAGCCAAAGGCCAAAGCAAAAGCAAAGGCCGAATCAACAAAAGAAGCCTGTGAGAAGTCTGAGAAGGAGGACATGGCTACCGCTGAGAAGGCCAAGCCAAAGAGAAAGCCTAGATCCAAAGCCACAGCCGTGCAGGATGTCTCTGAGAAGCCACCGGAGGCTGCCCCTGAGGAAACCAAGCCAAAGCGGCAGCCCAGATCCAAATCCAAAGCCCAGAAGGATGACTCCAAGGAGCCTGCACCCAAGAAGACCAAGATTGAGAGCGGAGCGGCTGAAAAGCCAGAGCTTTCTCCCAAGAGGGCTGCCGATGCCGATGAACATACAGCAGCTTCCAAGAGGCGGAGGTCAGGCGGTCCTACTTCAACCTTCGCGGGTCGCTACAAGCCTTCCCAAGAGTATCCGGGCTTGAAGTTTGAGGCTGTGAAGCGTGTCTTTGAATCCCGTGTTGCGAACCAGATCAAATCGCAGAGTCGCAAACAGGACTTGGGTTGACAAACTTTGCTATTGACATTCTTGTTTGATGGAGTTGTGTTTCCTTTAGTCTGTGATTATTGGAAATGAAAAAACAGGCGTGCTGATGGTTACTTTGTTTCCTGAAGGATGGGTTCTATAAAATATGCATTGCGGCCATGGAGGATGAGCAGAATGGGACCCGTGAGACCCTTGAAGAGATTGCGCAGTCCAAGGTTGCAGAGTACATCCGCAACTCCAATCATGTTGAGCATTCCTGTTGATGCTGTGTTTGTTTAGTTTTTGGATCCAATTCTTTTTTATTGGAACTGTGTGTGCAAGTGTGGGGAAAGCCATCTCAGGCATTTGCAAGGAGGCTGAGAAGAACAACTGATAGTGGGGCAGTGGGGGGGTGTGAACCTGTGCCAATCCAGCTTGGATGGTTGAGCGGTGCTGGTCACATGCAATCTGCCATGTGAGGGGGATGCAGCGCTAACAACCCAGTGTCTGGTTAGGCTGGCACGGGATTTTAATTTTGTCCGTTGTTGCCAATCGAGCTGTGGATCCTTCAATGTGTTTGAAGCTAATGAATCTAATTAAGCCACCCATTTGCTGTTGTTGTGGAGAACTGGGAGGATCACACGTTTCCGTGAAATCCAAGAACATGTATCAGCAGTTGGATTCTCAACTGTCTGGACCAAATCTAGAGGAAAATTGTCCGGAAAAGTGGGAGGCACACCTAATTAAAGCATCCCAAAGCTGATCCTTCCAATACTTGCAGCGCCACCTAGCCCAGATTGATCACTCTTTGCTCCTGTGCCACAGGTTCATGCCTCGCAAACACCGTGTTGGCCTCGCAAAAGCGGGGGTTGTCTTCGAAGGTCACACTGGCACATTTCCAGTGTCACTGTCTTTTTTTTGTATCGAGTCAGATTGTGATTGTAAGATATTGTAAGAATTGGGTGAAAAATATCTTGACAAACAAGTTTTTGGGGACCAATGGTGGAGGCAGGCAATCATTCAACCAGCCCGAAGGCACTTTTTTGGTCAAGCAGCGGGTTTGGGTGCGAGCATGGTGTTGTCCAGATTGAATATCGAGAAGATTTGCCGCCTGTTGATTGCATTCAATGCGCCCACAGACTCTCTACTGCAAACATGTTACAAATCTCAGGTCATGTGTGGACAATGGATTGCAATAAATGACTTGCCATGTCATGTTTTCGGAGGACTTTGTGTATTTGCTACTACTTGTATCCTGGACCAAGCCACCGTTGAAGAGCGATGTGCCACTAGAGTTCATTGAATACTTCAGTGGGTATGCGAGGCTCTCCAAGCTCGCAACGATGGCAGGATACAAAACCCGGGCATTTGATATCTGTTATGATGTTCCAGGAAACCAAGACTATTCAAATCATTCGGGCCGAAAGAAACGGAGTGCTTTTGATATGAATGGTGAAGCTGGCTATTTGTTCCTTCCCTGCGATCAGGTTGCGTTGTTTTTTGTATGCGTTTGGGTCTGGAGGTGTTTGAAGCCTACCACTTGTTTCCACACTTGGCCCTAGGCTAGCCCTCCTGATGCTGTTTCAGTGCGAGGTTGGCCGAGTGATTGCTTTCTTTGCGGTTGTGTGCAGCACTTGGAGCATCACAAACAGAGGTACATCGTGTCGTGATATCCTTACACCATGTGGCCAAGATCGTCATTTGTCTGTTCGGTCTGCCAATAGACTTGTCGCAAGAGTGTCCTTGATGATCCTTGTGGTAGCCCTCATGGGAGGGGCGTGGGTGTTGGAGAACCCTGCCAATAGTGTGATTTGCATGCACGAAAGACTTCGTTGGGCTTTCTTGGCATTGAAAAAAATCGCAGGGCAAACAGTTTCTTGGCAAACCATTTGTTGCACTCTTTGGTTGGATGAGCAACTAATAATTTGAAAGCACTCCCAGATTGTACGAACCTGAGGTTTACAAGTTTTGCTTTTGGATGGGTTCTTATGGAGCAGAGACCTGGAAGCCGACGATGCTCCTATCTAATTCTCCTGCACTCGCTCCTTTCTTGAGGAAAGCTCGCAAGGCAGGCAAGAAGAAGGAAAGGACCTGTCGTCGGTATCGGGATAAAGAAGGTCGTCCAAGGTTTAGTGGAACCCGCAAACTCAAGCAGTCTCAGAAACTAGGCTGTAATCAAATGAAGCTGTTCACTTTGCTACTTGTTTTCAGGAGCATTTGTATTTGCATGCCTTTCTTTGTATTGCCACCAAGGGTTTATACAGCAAAATTTGCAAGATCCGTTGTGGAGCTCTTCCCGAAATTGTATCAAACGATCCCACCCATGAGTCTTGTTCCTTGCCTGAAATGCAAGTGCTGTAGGCTGTATGTGAATGAAGTACAACTTGTAGCCTACAACCATGATAATCCATGGTGTGCCTTCGGCCAGGAAGTTGATGAGAGAATGCCCTTGGTGGAGTTGTTGTCCACAATGGAGTGGACCACATGGGAAGAGGCAAACTTAGCTCCAGTGCTTCGCTACACCCGCTTTGGTAGCCAATTCCAAGGGGTTCCTGAGGAATGGGCCACTTTTGATTCCAATGTGTTTGGCAAATTGCTAAACACATAACTTTGGCATACTTTGGGAGTGTCCACTGTGTATGGTGCATCTTACTCAAATTGTAAAAAAAAACACATGACTGTGAAACGGCGTAATTTCCCGGCGAAAAAGCGTAATTTCCCAGCGAAAAAAGCGTAAGTTGTTTTTTATACTTTTTGGATTGGTGGTTGCTGGCTTTTGAAAGGGCAGATGCACCTGAGTCGTGCTTTTTCAAGTTCTGGGCACACAATTCGTTACACTCGTGTTTGGAGACATAGGGGTGACTGCTGCAGAAGGGAAAAAGACTTTATAGTGAGTAAGAGTTGTAGAAATGATGATTGAGAAAATAATTGGAAGACGCCAGATGCCAAACGCCACACATGAGTTTTGTTTAATGTGCGTGGGCAGGGGGAAGGTTGAGGTTCGAGCTCGTTCCAGAGTAGCAAGCGCTGCCTTTGCTATCATGTTTGAGTCCAAATCGTTCTCATCATCTACACTGCTAAAAGGTTGCAGGATGGTAGATTTGCAGTCAGAGCCTGGCGGCATACTTGTCAAGACGGAGAACGATGAGGACTTAAAGAAGGAATATGAGGTTCCTTGCACCAAGACTTCATCCCCCCCCCAAGCCTTTGTCGTTAAATAACTCTCGATCCTCATGCTTCAAATGATGTTTTCTTGAAACTGAAGGGGTTGCTATTGGTGCTCAGGTTCTACAACATGAGCTTGATGCACTGGGCAGTTTGGAGGACACCACCAGTGCAAACGGAGGTAGCGGATTTGGGGACAGTGGTTGTGGAGGGGATGTGAGTGCGCCCAGTGAACAGGCAGATCCTGATGCTGATACTGTTCCAGGTCTAGTTGAGATGACGCCAGCAACCTTAGCTGATAGTGAGGAAGACTCAGTTCAGATACTCAACGGTCTCAACATGTCTGTGGATTCATGGCCACATGATGCTCAGCCTCGGTCTCCTTTTCTTGATGCAAGTCCAGTTCGAGCAAGTGTCCCACCGTGTGATGTCGATGAGCTGGATACACATTTTGGTGATGAAGATTTACATACCTTCTTTGTTTCTAAGTTCAATTCAATGTTGCTGTCTTTTTCTGTGCCCTCCAGCTTGAAGTCACTTTCCCAGCCCCTCGCCCAGGCTTCTCTTCCGACGGATGTGGACAAGGCAGTTGATGACCCGTTCGAACTGTTTGAGGGGGTGTCACCAATCAAACCCGTGGCGACACCTTGTCGAAACCACCAATTCTTGGGGCCTGAAGCTGATGGCTGGTCTGAGTCTGACCTGTGTGCAGGGATACACCCAAATGAATCTGTGGCAACACCCTCTCAAGTGTTGCACAGTGAAGAACTAAAGAGTGCATCACAGAAAGCTCTGTCTTTTGAAACAGAAGCTGAAGCACTGCTTGAGGGGATGGATGCCACCCACGATTCAGGAAGTGTCATCCCTGACATACATGATTCCCGCTTGCCACGTCCCGTTCCTGGGGAAATGAGATTGTCACCAGATGCTATGAAGGCGCGCATGCGCAGATTGTTTGAGCCCAACACCAAAGGCCAATACAAAGTGTCCTTGGAGATCCTGAAACAGTATCAGTCCAAGGGAAAGTCACGCCATCGACTTGAGCAGATCTTCCAGTCTGTTGGCTATTGCAAGGACTGTTTGTAGAGTTTGCATATCGCAGAGAAGTCCAGCTAGTGTGTGTGTGTGTTTGGCAAAATAAAGATAATAGATGCAACCCCTTCTTTCGCCAGGACTCTTTCCTACAGGAGGTTGAATTGCTTCGAATAGACTCCCAAGAAAACGAGTTGATTGTAGAAGGCCAGTACGCCAGCAAGGAGGAAATGGTTTCCTGGGGATGGTCAGTGTGCTTTGGTTGAAGCAAAATTGGATGATAGATGATGGGTACTATGATGGGTGGTAGCAGCATTCTTGTATAGCCAATAAATCCTGCTAAGGGGATAGGATAATATACTATTGGCGCCGAGGCCACGCGTGGATGCAGTGATCAAAGTGGCTCGGAAAGATCCGGAAAACCTCATGAGGCCGATCCGTTTGGTGAGTCAGGTGCTGCTGCTCCTGTGTTTTATCTGTTGTGCTGCTTCTGTTGCTGCCAGACGCGACAAGTATGAAAACAAAAATCTATACTGGTGTGAGAAGTGTGTGCGTGGCATCAAGAAGAACCTTGTCACACATTGCTGGTTGTATTTGTTTTGTCGTAGGCATGCTTGGCTGGGACAGTACACATTATTTTTGTGGTGACCTTAGGAAGGTTTCCAAGACTGAGATGCAGCGCAAAGTCAAATGGCAAGAGGACGGGGATCCCTCAGATTTCAATGCCCCAACTGGCCTCCATGATATGCACTTCAGACCTGGCTTGAAGCGTGCAATCGAAGAGGCAGACCCAGGTACAGGAGCCAATGCCTCAACAAGCACTGCAAACAAAGGTTCTCGTGCCTCTGGAGACTCTAGGGGGGAACAAGCATCAGAAGCGTGATGCACCTGATCCTGTGGAAGCAAACTCAGGCGGGCAGTCAATACACCCTCCACCTTTAGCTTGCCAATCCTGGAACTGTGCTGCCCCTGATTGATCATTAATTTAATAGATTTTTTGGAGGTAGTGACTCAGATGATGGACATGATAGCGATGATGATTGTCGTGACCCGGAACAAGCCAGTGCCGCAGTGGAGGCCCGCAAAAAGGCAGGGATTCCAGAGCTTGAGCTAGATGCTCTGCCTAGTACTGTCGCTTCCAAAATGATGAACCTTGCTTTGATAAGTTGTGATTTGCTTTTGAGGAACCAATTGTCTTTCCAACACTGTGGCACTGGACATCAATTTCAATTCTTTGTTTGTTGATTGTTCTGAGGACTTGCATCGACAAACGGATGACGAAGCTTTCGGAAGCCATTGACAAGTTTGAAGCCGTTGATGCCTCGCGTTTGTCTGTGTTGCAAACCGCGCGACTTGCTTCGATGTTTTGTATGTTGCGACTAAGCCATGTTCGTGAAAATAGCTAGGGCAGGTCATTCCTTCACTGGAAATCTCAGGATGCTTCAGAAGATCAGGAGCGTGAAAGAATCGTTGGTTGACTCCTATGATATGATTTCCAAACTTTTCACGGCTGGCGTTGTGGAGGGATTCAGCAGGTCGTTTGAGACTGAGCTGACTTATAAAGCAGTGAAGTCTGGTTCCATGTTGCTATCTGGAAAGCTGTTGGGTTGTTTTTGAATGCTTCCAGGTCGGAGCAAGAGTTGGAGAAAGCTTACACCACTGCCAAAACGAGGCTTCTTCACAAGGCAGAATCACCACTTGAGTTGCTTTTGTCACATGCTCAGGGCTGTGGAGGCTTTGAATGTGGAACACCGAATGAGGCGGGTTTTTTCATGTGTTTGCTGCACAGCACGGCTATAGTCCCGCAGATTCGGGATCGGTGTATTTAGCACAAAATTGTTAAACTTTTCTTGATTCTGGCGGTGAGGCCCACCTTGCCAAAGGCATCTGTGAGTGGGAAATCAGCAGCGAAAGGGCAAAGACGGATCAGTGCCAGGGCCGCAAAGGCCAAAGCAAAGGCCAAAGCCAAGAGCAAAGCAGCAGCAAACGCTGATGCTGAGCCTGGAAGTCGCCCTTCAAAAAAGGATAAGAAGTGATGGTTGGGGCAATGTCTTGCTACATGTTGTCTTTTGTTTGGATGGGCCATTGTTTCAGTACTTGTTTGTTTGCTCAGTTGCTGGCACGAGCTTGCTCTATTTTTGTTTAGCCGGAAGATGCTGGAAGCGTTTGTTTGCAGTTCAAGCAAATGCAAAATTCAACAAGTCCGACCTTGTCAGGGCTTTGATTGCACAGATGTTCTTTCTCACCAAATGATTTGCCTGGGCAAGGGGTAGAAAGGAAGGCAAAAGAAAAAGTACTGGATACAGTACTGCTTGAAGAAAACTGTTTTGCAAGATTGTGTGATTTTTTTGCCAGGTGACAACCCTGATACAACAAGAAAAAGGTCTCACATTGAGGCTGCTGCTGAGGCTCTTGCTGATGGGGTCCTATGCTCAGGGATCTAGAATTTTGTTGCCCTAGTTTGGGGTACAAGTACAGGTTGGATGGCATTGTACGACCTAGTCATTCGTGCTGAGGTTCCTGCGACAACAGTTCATCGTATCAGTCGTGACGGAGACGGAGACCATGAAGCAGATGGACCCCAAAAAAAGAAAAGAAAATTGACCCAGAATGTGAACCGTGATTTGATGCGAAGTTTCAGACATTACGGAGTTGGTTGGCAAGTTCCCATAGAGACCTACAGATACGTCCAAGGTGCCACTTCTCTTGATGTTCACTACCTTTCTCCAGAGAAGCTGCTGACTTTTCTCATTGAGAATCACCCTGCTGTTCTTTTTGGTGAGCCAGACATGTCCAAAGTGAAGTCCATCCTTCAAGGCTTCTGGGAGGGCTACCGGAAGTTTCATGACACCCATTGCGTGTTCTCCCAGTTCGGTCGCAATGAGATCCATCGCGTGATACCTTTAGCGATCCATGGAGATGAGGGAAGAGGTCGCAGACGGTCTTCGACCACCGTTGTGTGTTTGGAGGCCATTTTGGGGTTGAAGGGTCATGTTGGGCCTTGTTCCACGTGTGTGCCGTCAGGGCTTTGTCGATGGCAAATGGATGTTGGGGCAGAGCATCCATCTCTGAAGACCATGCGATCGAACCTGAAAGGAGCTTCAATGATCCAACACTGGCCTTTATTTGTTCTGCCAGGTACACTTCACAGGTTTTACAAACCCTTGACATTCAAACTGCTGGAAGAGATTGCGACCATTTTGAACAGATGTTTCTACCACGGGGTCAATGCGAGAGGAGAGAAGTGGCATCTGGCCATCATTGGATCAAAGGGTGACCTGAAGTGGTTTTCCAAGATTTGTTGTCTGACTCGTGGCTACGAGCGTCAGGGCATTGTCAACAACATTCCGATGTGTCATCATTGTTTAGCGGGGGGGCCAGGGCTACCACCAGAAGATGTAGTACAAGAAACCCCGGCTTGGTGCAACACTATTTACACACAACGCCCTTGGAGCATTGTAAAACCACCTGCATTGCGTGATCTTCCCTTTGACTCCAACATTCCGGAGGCCCTGTACAGGCACGATCTATTCCACGTGCTGAAATTAGGCTTGTTTCGCGACCTCACAGGGTCGATTGTATTCTTGTTTTTGAGGTGGGACGTTTTTGGGGCAGCTGGCAAAGTCGAAGACAAACTCAACAGTGCATTTGGAAGCTTTACTTTGTTTTGCAAAGCTGAGGGGCACTCACCGGCCCTACGATCCTTTACGCCTCGGCTGTTCAACTACAGTAGTAGACGGAGCTTTCCTTGGATGAACATAAAGGCAAGCGACTGCACATTGGTCATGAGGTGGCTTCGCGTGCTCACAATTGGCGTCAAGACCGAAGGCAGTCATTATTGGCAGATCCCCATTCTGGATGTGATTCATGGTGTGCTTTGTATGGGCCTTGAGTTCTATAGGATCCTCACCACTCATGGACTTTGGCTGACAAGGGCATGTGCTGCCACTGCCTATGAAAAGGGCCAGGCTGTTATTACCGGGTACAGCTGGTTTGCAAATTGGACCATGATGAACCACTTCAACTTATTTTCTTTGAAACCGAAGTTGCACTTCTACAAACATGTGGTTCTGGACCTAAAACTTCAGTTGGACAGGGGAAATGTTCGTGTGCTGTCGCCTATTTCGTGGGAATGTTCCCAGAACGAGGACATGATTGGCCTCATTAGTCGTCTGTCCAGAAGGGTGGATTCAAAAGTGGTAACAAGACGATGCCTCCAGTTTTTTTCTGTTGAAGGCTCATGTCTTATTGAAGCGGCACCACCCAGGCTTTTGAAGAAAACATTGTGGTTGCTGGGGGGTGATTGGGATGGAACAGGTGTGAGTGCATGAAAGTCTGGTCCAATGTATGCATTATCAGATCCACTGGAATCACAATAGAACCAAAAAGCGTTCTTTTGGGCAAACGGCGAAACTTGGATGAAACGACGAAATAAATTGTTGTTTCATGTTCGAGCTTTTTTTTCAACCGCCAGGATTCCCTAGGTATCAATTACATATCCATCCGATTCCATTCACAAGGGGGCGTCCGGGGAATCTTCTGTTTCTTCTCGGAGCGACCGCGACGAGGTCTCGGGCGCCTGAGGATGCCAGGCCTTTGAAGAACTTGGCCTCGGGTGGTGCAAGAGCGCAAACAGCTGTGAGGAAGAATACGTGCACATACCATGCCTTGCTGGCCTTGTAGCTTGTGAATTCGCAAGTTGGGAGACTCCAAACCCCGGGTTTGGGGGGGTTGGACTTTTGGATTGGAGGAAGGGGTTGCCGTTGATCTTGCTGCGTAAATGTCGTAGATGTACTGTAAACTGGTCCCCATTCCGCGGAGATCCATTCATTCACCGTGTATGAAGATACCTTACAGGCCTTACAGGACCCCAGTCAGCCCGGCAGTTGTTAGAACATTGGCATCCAAACCGCGGGGAAAGACTTGAGAACTAGGTCGACTGGGTCTCCTAAAAAAGAACCAGGCAATCCCTGAAGCTCCCAACATGACGCCAAATACCTCAACAGCGTCTCTCAGCACCTCTGCGTCTCTTGCCGTCGCTGGAGAAAAGGAGAAAGGCACCGCTCCATGAGGCCCGGGCCATGGCATTCACATCCAGTTCATCACTGCAGTTGAAGACCACACAAAAGCGTGCCAAAGCCTCGGTCGAAAGAGAAGATGCCTTTCACGCGGTCGAACAAAGACAGGGGTAGGTTCAAACATCTGGAATGTGTAGGTTCAAACATCTCGAAAAAACAGGGGTAGGTTCAAAGACAGGGGCGCGTTCAGATCTCCAAATGATGGGAACATGTCTATATCCGGATGAGTCGAACAATGCTTCAAGAACATTTTCGAAAATGGTTCAAAGAGGGACACCACTATTCTGGACATGTGATTTTTTTTTCAGCACCCTCCGCAGCCAATCAGCCCAAGAAAATCAACATCAGATCTTGGCCTAATTCGGGCTCACTGGAGTCGCCGTGTAGTTCGGGGGTCAGCTGTTTCATGTCCTTTTTTGGGAAAAAACGGTCATCATCTGTCGTCGACAAAAAGCCGAGAAAGCTGCTGATTCTTGGGGTTGACGTCATGAAGAGAACGAACTCATGATACACCAATGATACATGATGATACAAGCGCCGTACATGATGAATACCCAGCATTCTCAGCCAAAACACCCTCACACTTGAACCCGACACCTTCAGAGCCACCGTGGGCACCGACACGTGCCCGGTCCGACCGGCACCGACCGGCACCGACCGCGCCTTGGCCAAGTCCTTCACCGTCTCCGTCTTGCCGGTGCCAGCGGGGCCTTCGGGCGCCGCGCCGTAGAGCAAATGCAGGGCACCGCAGCAGGTGCCTCGGTGGCGCGAGCGCCAGGGGCGGTGAGGGTGTGGATGTGTTGACCGCAGGGGTGTGAGGTGGGATGTGGCGAGAGGTGAGGAGTTTTCAAGGATGTGGGGAGAGAATGTTGAAGGTAGGAAGGATGTGGGGAGATCGGAAGATCTGATTGAGGAGGTTTTTAGTGAGTTGCTTCATAATATTGTTTCATATTATGTTCAACTTGGGGGGCGATGTAGAATCAACCATCAAGATTAGGAAGGTCCAAGCCGTTGACAATTTGCTGACGGATTTGTTCCAGCGAGGGGAGACGCCCCAAATGTTCGGACACAGCAACACGTGGCAGGTCTTGCTGCGTTGGGAGGCCACTGATCCAGTCGAAGAACTTCCGTTTCAAACAGGGTGCCGGTCTAACCACCTTCTGAGGATGAGGTTGGATGTCTAGATATGTCTAGGGTATCCAGCGAAAATCATTGATTGTATTCTTTCGTCATCAGCAATACCAAAAACATAGGGGGTAGGGTGGCTAAGGAAGAATCATCGGCGGGATTTCTCACCCATTCGGGTTTGTAGAAGACCAGCAGAAGTTCCAAGTCCATGTGCTGCCTTTGTAGAACACACCTGGACCATGATGGAAACATACCCTACACCTCCAGTCGTACCTCCTCAGAAGGTATTTGGACCCTCCTGGCACCCACCCCAGTCCCACCTTCCCAGAAGGTACGACTGGAGGCCTATAGGGATACTGTATTCTAACCCGTTTGGGCTCCAGGTACTCGTACCTTCGTTTCGCTTCGGGGCCCGGGTGCGCTCCGAAGACCCTATAGGGCTCCTGGTCCTCCCCCCTCGCACCCACCGGCCCAAACGGGAGACATCCCGAACCTGAGGAGCTACGACTGGAGGAACCCATTGGGTACGGCTGCCGGTTCGTTCGGTAGCCCGTTTGGTCCGAGGCACGGTAGCAGCGGTCCGTGAGAGGGGTGACGACCAGTCTCCCACAGTTGCCCAGGTATTCGTAGGCATAGCCTGGGCCAAAAGAACTCGGCAAACATCGGGGCGAACTTCTGCAGTTTCGGTAGATGAGTGGAGACAGAAGAATTCCATTGGCTTGGAATATGCATGCCACTATAGTCCACTATATATTAAGCTGCTTATTTTGGCTCCAGGATTGCTTCAGGTTTAAACGCCCTGTCCATCCATTGGAGTCCCAAAAGCAGCAAATCATGTCTCCGGAAGAGCACGAAGAAAATGCGCAGCCAGGGGTCAAAACTCTGAAGATTCTAGTAATTGTAACTCATGGAACAATATTCTCGAGATTGTTGCGCAACCTCCTCCAGCTTCAGCTTTAGATACTGACTGAGATTGAGTTTCTCTGGGCCGAATCATGAACCCCAAAGTGAAGTCCTGTGGTGCTCCGGCCCGAGTCCAATGATCCAAAGGCTGAATAATCACAGCCAGGTCTCCCAAGTGGCTATTGGTGATGCGCACAAAAATGTCCTCTTGGCCTGACAAGCAGTGGGACCGGACAGGTTCTTCTCACTAGGCCCGAAAAAACTACAGTATAGTTTTAGTTTTAGATCTCTATGATGGTGAAAAAGCGCGTGAAATCTAGCTGTTATGCCACATCCATCCTCCTGATTCAAAGCAGCTGGACAGATCTGGGCAGCTGGATCGTTCTTAATTAGTTTTCTCACCTGGCTTCTCGGGATTCTCCTCAATGAAGTATCGCAGCCTCAGCCATTGACTTGGACTTGCGGCCTCCAGTCGTGCCTTCGTTTCGAAGGTGGGACTGGGCTGGGTGGGTGCCAAAACGTCGGGTCCAGTCATACCGAACCTGAGGAGGTACGACTGTAGGTGTAGGGATAAGGAACCACCTGATCTGCAAAACCAGGTCATGGCTCCGGCGCAAAGCACGCGGCGCCAAGCAGGCGGCTTGTTGCCGGACCAAAACAAAGCATGGGCGTTTGGACCTCGTGCGGTACTTCGCCCGAGCGTTTCCCCGAAGATGTGCATGTTTGGTAGATGTTTGGCACTCCAAGAACTGGGCTACCCATCCAAATCGTCCAATCTCATGGGGCAAACACATGCAAAAACGAAGCAATCACACACACACACACCCGTCCACCCTCCAGGCCGTGGTACTTTAGCCACATCCGACGGCAGCTTGGGCTTTGAAACCTATACCCTAGGCCTCCAAGTACCTTCTGAGAAGGTGGGACTGGGGTGGGTGCAATGTTCGGGTCCAGTCATACCTTCTGAGGAGGTACAACTGGAGGCCAAACGGGTATATGTTTAATGGTTTTTTTCCCCTGGTTCGGAGAAAAGAACCACAAACGCAGCCAAAAGCGGTCGAGACCAGGCACTGCACCAACCAATCGAAATCGGAGACCTCGCAGGTGCCACGATCTCGTAATTCCACGATGGTGTCCTGGCATCGATCCAGTTTCTGGTGACACGTCTCGTGTCCACACGAAGGCGCCCGAGATCCAAGACAAAGGCGCAATCAAAGGAGCTTTATGTACCGATGTACCAGTCACATGTGTCGCTGCCAGGACCTTCCAGGACCCAGGGCCCAGGACCTGGTGCGCTGTGACCTCTTTGGCGTCTCTGTGAGTGGGGGACCACCGAATCGTGACCTCATTCCGAGATCTCGAGTTGGGTCAGCTACCCCCACTGCCACCCTTGCAATTTTATCGTGAGGGTGAACTTCTGACATGATGAGGGTATAACCCAAGTGACGTTCTTTCAGTATACATGATCATGGTTCACTTGTAAACGACAAAGCCCCCTTATAGTCAGTCCATGCCTTGTTGTGGACAAAGATCACCTGACGAATGCGACGAATCTCGACCAGTGGACAAACTGCCATGGAGCTCCTATCAACAAAAGCCTTCCTAATAAAATTATTTACAGTAAATAATGTAAGTTAACATATCCCAACTCCCAACTATACAGTCTCTGATATAGTCAGTATTTCAACCTAACCCTCCCATCAGGAGCCTCGCATCATGACGCCGGTCTGACCGGCTTCTAGCTCACCACCCGACGAGCACCGCAGCACCGAAGGGATATCCGAAGCTTCAAGGGCCTCTGGTCTCTTGGGATTGACGTACTTAGCAAAACATATGAAGTCCAAAATGCCCTCCATATATGAGCCCCTTTTTTTCCCATTGTATGCATCATATGACTCTAATATGATATGTACATATATATATATAAGCTAAGTATATGTGACTATATAAGTATCCCTAGCTCAGCAGGGTTCAATAAATGTCTTTCTTGTTTAACTCAGTGAACTGGCTAGCCAAGAAAAGCCGGGTGGTTCCTTCTCACCTGGTGCGATCGGATCACGGCTGGTGGATGATTGTGCCATGCCGGGCCCGAACGGTAAAATAGGGTTAACTAGGAGGCTGCCATGGACCACCCAAGGATTCTTAGGGTGATTTTAACATTACCCCATATAATCATATTAAGCCAACTATATTTCATACATCGATGGTCTGGGATGAGACATGCGAGAACCTCATAGCTCTCTGGATGCGCATGTTTGGGAGAACAGGAGATCTCATTGTTTAAATCAGCACCCATCCAAAAAGACCCAAGCCAAACGCCCCTCTCGTTCCATCCGGGTTCTCTCTCGTGCCTTCCGGGCCGAGCACCCCCCTGACTCACCAACATGCGAAGTTGAAAATGATGGAACATGGGCCCCTCGAATGCCCTGGAAGATCCTTTTCCTTTGGTGGGTAGCTCCACGTACCCGAATGTGTCGTGTTCGGAGGGGAGGGTACTTCTTCTTCCACGGCACGATGAGCGCTTCCAACGTACATCGCACCAGCTTGGGGATCTCGCGCCGCACCAAATTCACCTCAACGTCGAGGCAAGTGCCAACGGTCTGGTGGAAACCTGGTCGATCACCCAAAGGCAAGATGCTTTACATTTGGTGAATGTGGTTCTGCACCATGCGGTTCAGCATCATGTCATGTTGCGTGTACATTAGTCCGTCAGCTCGAATCTGTTCCCTTCATGATGTATTGATCACGTGGACGCTAATTCTCATGAACCATGAGCATAGTGAATGTGTACATCATGACCACCAGCATCATTTTGATGTGTTGGATCTTCTGAGCCATCTTCTTGCAGCCGTGCTGACGATCTCCGTCAACGTATTGTCCAACTTGGTGGCATACTCCACCAGCCCGGCGTTGCCGTGCTCCGTCAACGCCTGAACGCAGCACGATCCGTCAAGGTACTGAGGTCCCTCCCCGCGGATGATCCCAACCCTTGGAATACAGTGGAATTGGTTTTGGGGGGTTCCACTAGACCTCTGCAGGGTGAACAATTGCGTTGCAGCTCATGGTGGTGAGAATGTTCTTCCCACATAGTTGTGTGGCCATACATCCGGAGCTGGACAACTCCTCGGGGCTTGGGGACCACATTCCCCGGTGCAATCATGTTGGTTGGTCCTACTATGTGGGCTGAAATGTCACCAGTCCAAGGTTTCTTATGGAAGATGTGATGTATCATCCTCTTCCATGAACCCTTACCAGAGGCCCTCAAGCTCTATGAAACATAGAAAGTACTCACGTACTAAAATCATGCTTGCCGAAGGAAAAACAGGAGTCTTTGATTCATGGTTTGTGGATGTTTGTGGGGCCCCTGCTGGACATGACCCTAGTCTCAAGACCTCCTCCGAACCGCTGGGTTGATGGTGCACTGCAACTCACTGCACCCAAAGCTGAACCCCTCGGTTTTTTTCCCGGGAAAAAGGATGCAGAATGCATATAATATATAATCATATATATACATATTTATAGTGTTATATATTGTTATAATATGTAATTCTTTTCCACCTGTCACCTGTCCTTGTATAATCTTGTTTTGTGGGGATCAGCTTGCAGCAACTTCTGCACTTCGCTCTCTGAGGGTCTCATGCAGCTGAACGGGCTGGCTGAAACCTGCCTGATTCACCTCGGCGGTCCAGAACAAGTTGAAAATGCCAATGACCACTTGCCCTGGCCACTTCTGAACCCAGTCCACAAAGCCTCAGACTCGCGTCCGTGAGTCCGTCAAAAACGGAAGCCTCTGGGGTCGGAATCTGGGTGGGAGGACAGGATGTTCACCGTTTTCCAAGCATTCATGCTTATGGAACTACTTGGGCTGCCAACAAAATCGAGGCCACGCAAGCCACCTGAGCTATATGTATACGTACTGGTTCAATTCATCTGGCAAAGTCCATGTGACTCCCGTACTCGCTCAAACAGTTTCTGCCGAGGAACTCGTGTTGACGTAGTCATCGCGGGACCTCAGTGAGCTCATGTGGTGCGCGCAAAGAAGGCCAGGAACGACATACCCAAAACACTCCATGGGACTGCCATATATGCCGATCAGTTGGGGTGGTGCCAGGGGGATCTCCATTGGACACCCAAACGGGATGGCCCAGGTATATCGTATGTGTATATACTTGCTGTGTTTACTCCTCAAGTCAGCTTTGCATGATTGCTAGGTCCTGCACATGCCTATCTCCAACGAGCACGGTCGTGTTCCTGTCGAGTTTTCTCGACGTATGCAAATCCAGTGACAAACACACCCATACAGTAATCAATCAATCCCTCTTGCAACAAAACTCCTCACATTCAGGAACCCTGAACGAACCATTCAGTCACTGTATGGTTCTTCAATTATACTTTCCCACAGGTCATCATGAAGTAGTAGGGCCAATCTTCCCGCGGAACAGGGAAGGAGGAGAGAGGTTGTTTCTCGGCACCACAAATATTTTCCAAACATGTTCAAACACACCATTCATGCCAGGCCGGCCTTCGGCAAATCCCTTTTGATGTCTTTTTGTTGTTTCACCGTCACACCGGTTAACCCAAAAAATAAGCAAACACGCAACACGTCCATGCCTAGCGGGCAAACGCCAATGAACTGGCGGACGGGCGGATGCCCAAGAGGCTGAAAAGACTGATCGCGGATGGACTCCAACCTTGGGGATTTCGCGATGAAAAAAACCCGCGCGAAAGCCGGACTTGGATTGGACAAACGCCAGTAGCCCATGGGGCATGCACGGATTTGCTGCAGAACCCCAAGGGCCCCCAAGTTGGCATGGTCCGGCCTCTTGTTCTGGAACTGACCTATGGGGTCGATGTTTTTGTCTTTGAAATTAAAGCCTAATAATCCCTAGACCTCCAAGTACCTTCTGAGAAGGTGTTTGGGGTGGGTTTGGAGGGTCCAAATACCTTCTGAGGAGGTACTTGGAGGTGTAGGGAATTATCTACCCTCCCTCCAACAATCATGAAAGTGGACGTCCTGGCCTCCTGGAACGCGATTTTCCACTACCAACAGGGGATTGTCCACTTCCATGTTTGTTTCGGGAGTGTATGTTGTTGACTGAAAGAGTTGACAGTTTGACACCACGAAACCTTGGAACCCAAAACTGTGTCACCCGATGTTCACATCGTCTGCCAAGGCCACAACCTCCATCGCTGCATCTCCCAGGATTGGTTTGTCGGACTTCTTTGGGGCCGAACCGTGCCAAAAAAAAACATACTTGGAACGACAGGGGAAAACACACTGAAGTAGGAGTCCGACCTCTTCGAATATCTTCGAATACCCCTAAAACTGATGACCACACTTCAGCCAAGCTGCTTAACAAAAACTTAAATCACCCACCTGGTTCCCTTCATCCCGCCCAAACAGCACCAAACAAAAACATACAACAACTCAACAAAATATTCCGAGTCACATGGCATCTTCCACTTGTACCAGCCACTTCTCCACCGCTCCATTCGCAGCCACCGGGTCGACATAGGTGGTCATGGGAACCACTTCCTGCTCGCAGTCGCTCCGCTTCTTCCGAGAGATCGGTCACCTCACGTCACCTGTGGAGCTCCCTACACCTCCTTCCCCTCCGTTCGCGAGGTACGAATGCTCCGTTCGCTGCGATGCCGGCACCGGAACCGTTCGCGTTCGGACCCGATGCCGCGGGCACCCGACCCGGTGCCCGAAGGGACGAGTACCTGGAGTGCCGCGGTGGCTCGGGTGGTGTCAAAAGAAAACGAGCCCGGGGGCTCCTTCTCGGGTGACACCATGCCGGAGATGTTGAGGTTCTCCTCGAATTGGAGGCTCTGCATGCCTGGCAAAGAGTGCATCCAAAAAAGAACATGGATCCTCAATACTATCTTCAATGATCTTCAATGTATATCATGGGAACTTGAGATTATTTGGACCAAAGGATGAATGTCTCAATGTGCACTCATGTTCCTCTTCACTGGGAGGCTCATGTTGTGTCAGCACTACGTCAGCGGTCAGCGTTGCTTCGCTCGCTCAGTGTCTGTGGACGTCCAAGGTTCCTTCGAAGCACTTCTTCACATGCGCATTCACACGCTTGGGATCCTTCGTCTCGCCTAGGTCGATGGAAAGATGAAATCCAGGACCTTCCTGGAATTTTGTGTCATGTGATGTGCCTTGAAAGGGTGGTTCAAGAGAGGAGCTCAACTAATTGATCCTAGTCACGGCACTCATAATGCTCGTAGCTGCCGCGAGAATGATGCACTGAAGCAAAAACTCTGCAAATGCAACAGCTCAGGGAACTGAACCTTTCAAACATTGCACCTTTTGTTTGGGTAAGCTTGTGATCCTTTGCTCTATTTAACATACATACCATTCTTACCCCTGCTAAGTTCATGCAGTATGAGAGTGTGGATTGAAGTCTTGGGCACACCTGAACGCCATCAACCTGGCGATGTTGCTGTAGCTCATCCCAGGATTTACTTGAATAACAAGAAGAAGGAGAGTCTTCTCGTCTTCTCTACAAGGAAAATCAGCAAATGTCCCAGCTCTTTAGTAAGAGCTAAGCATGAAAACACACCATCACTATCACCAGTTCTCGTCAAGTGGTGCGAGCCGTGCTCAGGAATGTTCTATCAGCACGGCTTCCGTCCTTGTAGTCGAGCTGTTCATGCCGTTTGACGACCACAGGGGTGGTGGGTTCGAAGGTTTTAGACATATTCCAGCAATGAGGGTTGTCCGGCTACCTTCAAAAAATAAACAAGAAAACCAAACTACGTCATACCTGAGAAGATCTCCGCAGCTTTGGAGAACCTCCATAGCTCGCGGATCCACGTTTCGGATAGAAGCCAGGTGACTCAAAATCTCCAGCAAGTTGTCGTTGGACAGGAAGAAGAAACGAGGGAAGAAAAGCCTCTTGGTCTCGAGGTAATCATTCAGTCCTGAGCCCCACGACCACGACCCAGCTGATCCCGCAGGGCTCGGTCTCACGCCGCCGGTTCGGTCGGTGGTTCGGCTCGCCGAGGAGAGCTGAGCCGACGCAGCGTGCTTGACATCCGGAGAAAAGACATCAAACGACTAGAACACAAAACTACTCAAGAAGACTGTACCATTCAGCCATTATATAATATAATCGTTGTCCCTTGAGGGATGCTCTCTCAAGTTCATGCACTTGTTGCTCAGCTGCTTTCTATATTCAAACTCATGTTTGGTCCATGTTCTGCGGGGCATACTACATGGAACCTGAGAATTGACCCGTGGTTTCGACCATCGTCCTCAGAATGGGGTTAATGTCCGGTCTAGCTGAGATCTGAGATAAGCTGAGGGGCTGCTTCCAAGCATTCATTGGAGTTGATGTGTCTACGTATGAGTAGTTCATGAGTTTCAAGGATCAGCAGGGATCAGCAGCCATCCTCTGAATAGCGGAGGGCACGCATCGCATCTGAAAGAAAAGTCCGGGCCGGAGAAAACAATTTTCCTCTACAAACCAGTGACCGATAGTGACCGTGTGCCGGTCACTGTGCATGCTGCATGATTACAATTGGTTCGCCAAGCATGCTTACTCGTTGCGGGTTTTCGCCAAGAGTCCCTTCTGCATGGTTTCCAGCTTGTCGTTGGCAGCCTGGAGGTTCTCCAGGAAGCTATCTTGTCTGAAGACCTCTGCAGTCCGCGGCCCCAAAAAAAGAACAAGCCGAGTCATGGTTGAAGTAATTTATAAGTTATTCTCTTGAGCCCACTTACAGGAATCCACCAGATCTGAATTTAATCATGTATAGGTTCATTGCAAAAAACGGACATGGCTTCACCAAACCCTCAAATTCTCTTGACAATTGCATGTTGATTGCGCACAACCTTTCTCCGTCATTCTCTTTCCACAACACAACATCTGAGACACTTGGATCCAACAAAAATATTTTTTGCAATCAGTCAGTAGACACTTGCCTATCCTCATTCACAATGTGTCTGTGACATACTGTTCATACTACAGTAAATAGTATCCTCTCCCAACGTCAGCAAATTGGGTGAGACAAAAGCCAGTGAGGCAACCACCAGGACCACGGAAAGGGTGGTTTATGGACACTAGCTGCTAGCTATGCATTTTCCATCCAATGCATATGTCATACAGGTTTGGCTCCAGCAACCCCCATATCAAATCTGTGTCCTATCCCCCAGGCCTCCAAGCACCTTCTGAGGTGTTTAGGGTGGGCCTAGGGAGTCCAAATACCTTCTGAGAAGGTACTTGGAGTGATCATTCCTGGACATCAGAAACTGGTACACTAACTGGTACTTATCCTCACATGGACTGGAGGCGCTCTGTTGCGGCAAGAGTACTCTGAACAGGGATGTCCATACCGGACAACGCCTCGTCAATCACCAAGTGTGTCCCGTTTCACTACGGTTTGTCCGGCGGTGGAGGGCAACGAGAAGCAACTGACCATCTCTCGTCATCTCTGACCATTTTGTAAGACAAGGGGTACAGGAATTCAATTCATCCACCCACCCACCAGGAATTCACTCCAAAAGGACTCACCACCATCCTCACCACGAAACACTCGTCTTCACAGGCGTTTTACTCCCGGCCGGCCTCCAAAGCCTTGGGCGCCGCCACACAGGAGCCCATGATCTGACGCCAGGTGCCGTCGACCTCGCGGAAGAGGCGACCCTCGGTGGGCATCTGCTGCATGATGTCCTGGCAAAGAGACCCAGACGCGACCCTGGTGGACCTCATTCCCTAGGCCTCCAGTTGTACCTTCTGGGACTGGGGTGGGTGCCAGGAGGGTCCAGTCATAGCGAACCTGAGGAGGTACGACGGGTCGGTGTAGGGATTGGACATGTGGCGGAGGGGGTCGGGCTGTGTGAGTTGGGTGTGATGTCTCCTGCTCAGGTGTCTTCTCTTCTCAACGATGTGTTTCAAATCTTTCACAGTTGTCAAATTTGAAGCAAACCAGCCAACTTTCAGGCCAAAATTCCGAGACCCCTCACAGTGAGCCTCACAGGATAAACATACATAAAGGGTTTGGATCCAGTGCAATGCTCAAAGGTGAGCCAACAACCCCGCTTCAAAGAGCACCACTTCACCCATGGTGTCCCAAATGGCTGTGCAGCAAGAAGCTGCAACACATCCAAGCGGAATCCCAACTGCACCTACACAAATCCACATCAAAACGTGCAAATCTACCTGCACACACTTCAAAATGTCTGCTCCATACTCACTAGTTTGCCGCCCATGCAGTCTTGAGCTGCTTACTTTGCGGCCACGTTTGGTTCGCGTTCTGGGCATCCTGCACTATTCCCACACAATCCTGCAACACTTATCACAATATCCCGAAGACTTACCACCTTTGGGACGCCTGCAGCATTTGGTAGGCGGACACTGCAAAATTCTCATTTCTTGTCCAATTCTTTTCCCATTGACCTGACTCAAAGGAAGAGCGCAGGTTTTCTAGGAAGACTGCGGGCTGTCTTCTAATTAATGTGTGAAGAAGTCCACTTGCTTAGAACAGGTCACCTGAGCTAGAAAGGCTTCAGGATTCCAGCTAAGGATTCGGTGGTGTTATTGGTTCTTTTTTGGCGTCTCTTGGGTCCTGAGCTCCAAACAGCTACGGAGCTAAGCCGTAGCTACCTAAGCCTGGGCGGATTCGTCGGGTTGCATGAGGAACTCCCGGTTGAAGGGGGGAATCTGATGGAATGTTATATGATATGCCCCCTGAGCAACTGCTATATACTTACAATGGTGCAAACATCGCACTTCGCCAGTTCCAGGATGAATTCATGAGTCGTTTGCCACCGCCTTCCTGTTCCCGCGTTGAAAGCAGAAAAAGCGGCCGTGGAACGAACATCGTACACCCTGGAAGATTAACATAGAACCTGAGAACCACTGGGTTGTGGAAAGCAGTCTTCCAGTCTGGTCCATGCCATCAGGTTCCATGTGGGCCCCCTCCCGGATGTAATTCTTCTACTCGGGCCATGCCGACATCACCTGACATCACCCTCCACTCCTCTGAGGAGAAGATTGGCTCCAGGTAGAGCCAAACGCCCTGCACCTGACAAAGCCGTTGATCGCAGACAAGAGCTTTTTCGAACAAGAGCTCTCTCTCTCTCTCTCTGCCGAGCCTTTTCGCTGTCTCCCAGCTGTCCCGCTCTGAATGGCTACCCAGGGCCATCCAACGGTTCTCCGATGGACTACCATGCACTACTTGTAGGATCTCCATGGGACACTCATTGGAGGTTTCCAGTAGGTCTACGGTTTAAGTCTTTGGAACTGGTGAAGCTGCTATAGTGGTTTGCCTGGATTTACTGGGGTAGAGTAGACCAGACTTTTTCGAGGTCCAGGACCCGAATCTAATGTTTCTTTCGGAGCCTCTCGGTCGCCCAGCATCTGGGACTTCAAGACCCAAACTCACCGAGGGGAGCACCATCGGACATGCCGGGGCGGTCGAATTGGAACGTGTGGACCCTCCCTGCCTTCAACCATACATCCACGATGTCCTGGACGCCTGTCAGGTACTTCTCCCAGTCCTCTAATCGCTCCTGATACATGCCACGTGCTCGGTCTTGGCGGTTCGGTGCAGGATGAAACCTGACGACATATATACCCTACATCTCCAAGTACCTCCTCAAAAGGCATTTGGACCCTCCAAGCCCACCTCAAACACCTTCTCAGAAAGTACTTGGAGGCCTAGGGATATTAATGTAAGCATATATATATATATAATGGCTTGACATTGGCTTTCAAGAGAACATGTTGCTAAAAATGTGTCTTTCCCATCAAGAGGAAGTCTTGCTGACCTAAAGAAAAGGACCTGAACGCGGAATCTCCAGCTCCAGCTCGGTCCCTATCAGGCTGAACTAGACGGCTTGAGGTGTTGTTCCCCACGGACGGTGCGTGGAATCAATTCACCTGAACAAATCGATTAGGTTTCGACGCTCCGGTTCCTCGACGCGAAACACGTTTGGCATCCGCCAGAACGTCCGGCGGCGTGAAAGAGTTCGAGACGAACACACGACCGCCGGGCCGCCGGGACTTGGTGTCAAACACCCAAAACCCCTAGACCTCCAGTTGTACCTCCTCAGAAGGTATTTGGACCCTCCAAACCCACCTCAGTCCCACCTTCTCAGAAGGTACTTGGAGGTCTAGGCTTGGGGCTACTTTCGGACTCCTCCGGGCCCGGGGCACCCTGGGCGTCCTCTCCACACACATCGACGTGGTGCGTCCGAATACGGCCCCAAGGCACGTGCGTCGCTCATGCGTCGCTCAGGGGTCCGTCTGGTCGGAAGTCCCATGAGGTAACGGATACGACGACGAACAGGGACCATCAACATATTCCTCTGCAGGTGATGAGAGCTTATGTTAATCGATATGTTGAATATGTTCAATGGACCGACTGTTCTTAAGAATTGCATCGAATCTCAGCGCTTAGGTGCAAGGTGCTTGCGCATGTGCAAGCTTGCGCCCTTCCTCCAAACAGGCTACGCGGCTACACTTCCGCAAATGGAATCTGAAGTGCATTGACCAGCCTTCTCTCTGATGAATCGACCTGAACTTCCCCACCACCCCTCCTTAAACTCTGCCGCATAGGGCGAGCCCTTCATGGTCTGAGTCTTGATGACATGATCGTCCAGCAAGGTCCTCGGAAAAGACACAGGAAAAGACATACAGTCAAATAAATAAAAACAATATCCAACCCAGTGCATGGCAGTTACCTATAAGGAACCAGGGATTCGTTCGGTCTATGGTTTTAGTCTTTGGAACCACTGGTTACCAGCTAGGATGCTCTGGGCAAGGGGATGATCCAGCTATAGTGACATGGCACAAGTGGAACCCCAAAGTTGGACGTCGTTGGATGTGGAATGTGTCATTGAACGGCGTGAGGCGGGTGCCAGAGCCGCAGCTCTGAAGCAACCCCAAACACGACTAATGGGACTGCCATATAAGCCGCCCCATTGACCCCCCAAACCACCCCAACTGATCGGCACATATGGCATACATGGAGTGGTTGGGAACTTAATAACATTATATTATATACTGATCGGACCTCTGATGCCGATGCTAATGCTATCTATGTCGGATTTTGGACGTTCCAGGTTGTCCATACCCACGGACATTCCGAAGCTTAGCAACCCAGTGGACCACAATAGAAGAACCCGAGTTTCGGTCGGTCTATGGGCTACTTGTCATTTGGAAACAACTCGTCTTCCGGGAAGGTGTATGTGCCCATTCTTCTGCACATCGTTTGGTGTTGAACTTCTGGTTAAAAAAACTCCAAATCAGCCAAAGTGCTGGACCTCATCAATGGAAGCGCCTGCCACAATGTAGGTTCCAGTGGTGCCCCAATCCTTGAACGCACGTCCCGCGGCCAGGCGGGGTTGGTTTCAAGATGCACCCGCGACCCACCGGCATCCAAGAAATCATACTTCAGGTATATATAGGCACATAAGATCACATAAGCACATCATTGTGCAGCCTGGACCCTTTTTCCATCTCGCCGGAAAAAATTGCGCAACAAGATTCAGCAAGTTCACCACTTGCAGAACAAGACCATGACACAAACAACGCAGAAGTAAGCAAAATCGACACCTGTTTGTTGCGTTGCTTTAATTTGGTTGGGGGAGGTTCGCCTGAAAACGTTCCCCCACCAAACAAAGTATATCTTTTGCAGCCCATCGCCCAGTGTCACGGTCACGGGAAATGCAAACATGTTTGAAATGGTTAGTGAAGTCCGGTGCTCCATGAACATTCCCTAAAAATGCTGAAACCATCTATCAACCAATTGGTCTATGCCCTTTTTACCTCATACCATGCCTGCGCGATGATGTTTTCCAAGGGAGGGGCCGATTGAAAGCCAGGGCA
This sequence comes from Durusdinium trenchii, assembly GCA_963970005.1. Lineage (NCBI taxonomy): Eukaryota > Dinophyceae > Suessiales > Symbiodiniaceae > Durusdinium > Durusdinium trenchii. The sequence continues at coordinate 402,129 of CAXAMN010022573.1, read as the reverse complement.
ACTGGAAATCACACCAGTGCTCAGTGCTGTCCATGCCGCTGTGGAAGATCTTTGATTCTGGACATGCCCATTGTTTGGGGAGTATATCCTGCCAATACCATGAATTACCAGTGGATGATTCGGTAGCAAGTTTCTCTCTCTCTAAAATGGTGATGTTCTTCGGTCGCAGGACCTGCACCCAACCCATTGTGCGGATTACCAGCGCCCACTCGCATTCAGAACCCAACATCGGACAACCGTGGCCGCTTGAAACCCATCAACCAAAAGCGCATCCGATGCACCGAGAAAATGCAAAAAACATAAGAAAGCAACACCCAACATCTCCGTCGCCCTTCAGTTCCCAAGACGAGCTGAAGAAGAGCCAAGAGGCCTTGAACTCCATGATGACCGGTTCCCATTCTTTGATCATCCCATCCTCAGCGGACGGACGGATCCGGTTCCTCGTTCTGGAGTTCTTGACGGATCCGGATGATCTTTTTTTTGCCGAACATGACTTCCTGGCCCACGCAGCGTATTTGATTTCCTTTGCGCAGCGTAACTGGAAGGTCTCAGATGTGTCAATCATATTTAGAGATGGGCAAGCATGGTCTGAACATGTTTGAAGATTTTGGGGGGTCGGAGTCTGGCTTCGCAACCCGGATGATCGGGCTCTCGATTTCAAAAACAAACCCTCAAAGAATAGACTTGCTTGTGGAACCAGGACACCCCAAAAGGGAATTTACTAAGCAAGACCAGTCTCTCAAACGCCCCAATGGATACTTTCTCGACGGTCTCGTTGAAAGTGGAGAAGCGAGACGCGAGACCTTCCTTGTTTGCCACCTGATTACTAACTACACTGCACGGGAAAAACAACTATCAACAACTATATAATCAGGATGAATCAGGGATCTTCTCTCCTTTATTCTGCGTCCAAGGCATGTGAACATCTATATATATATGAACCCTGCAGTTCTTCCATGCGGAATGAACCCCGTATCGGTCAAACACCTCCTGCCACACCGCCGATTCCACCGCTCGCAAGGATGTGTCACGGCGTGGTTGAGTTCGACTCCAAGGATCTAAGCCACTCTCGATCTGATACCTCAAATGGGCATGGGTCAAATGGTCAAACAGCACCTGGAGCCAAAAACCCACCATGTAGCGAATGACTGATGCTAGGTAGGTCCGGTAGGTCACTCGTACGGTACGGTGCCATGACCTGCCGGGGGCGGAACTTCTCATTCGGGGCCATCCATGGGCGTTTGAAGATTCAAGGCCTGAAACCCAGTCATGACCCAGTCATGGTGGACACATCAAGTCTCAAGATTCCGCGGTCCTCGAAGGCCCAAGTACTTGATGGGGTGTGTCTGGTGTCTGGCTGGGAAGCCTATTCTACTCACCAGGCATGACCATCGTGACTATTGGTCATTTGCTGACTCCGGAGCCGGAAATCCCTGGGAAAATAAGGGTTAGCCGAACTGTCCATCTGTAGGTTCTCAGTGGCGCAACATCCCCAATCCCCCAAAAAGGCCTTGCACGGATATCCCCTTGATGGGGTACAGTCGGTTTGTGAGGTGGACACATATAGCTCTGGAGATGCTTCTCGCCCAGCTGCTCCTTGGCCGCGCTCTCAGAGATCTCGGAAATCTTCTGCACCTCAGGTGCAGCTCTGGTGACGGTGGAGAATCCTCCCCAACTGGGCTGGGCCATGCTAAGCCCTCGCAGCAGATCCACCCGGGGTCCTTGCTTCTGACCGGCTGACCGGCGAATCCTCCGGGGTCCAAAAAAAAAAGGACAAGCATAAACACACAATTACCAGGACCACGGAGATAGGGTGGTTTCTGGACATCCTGGTAATGGATGGAGAGTAGATCAGACCATCCCCAGGTTGACTGGTTGAACTTGGCGTTACGAAACTTCCGGAGATATGTGGCCAATATATACCCAAACACTCCATGTATGGCATATATGCCTACATTGACCCCCCCCAAACCACCCCAATGTAGGCATATATGGCAGTCCCATGGAGTGTCTGGGCAATATACTCCAAAAGGCTTCCATCCTATTATGGAAGGTCCTACAATCCGTGGGACGAAGCATCTGTCGACCGACCAAGGCCACAATCCGCGGTGTCACCGTGGAAAACCGAGGCACATAGGCGCCAATATCTCGATCCAAGGCCTCGCAGGTGTATGCGCTGTGCGAGCTAGCAGCTCTGCACGGTCTGGTCTGGGTGCCCTCGTTTTGTGAGTAAGATCGAGTCAGAGAGTCAAACGCCAGGTGGACAAACCCCAAGCGCATCACGGTGTCATCGGACCTCTGAAAGTACTGCAAGCAAAGTGGATCCGGAGCATACCCGACTTCTTGGCACCCCGTTTTGGTCACAAAGATGGGGAGGGCATGGCTTGGAAGATGATAGCCATGGCTCTGAAAAGTGTGGAGGATTCAGAAAATGCAGAAAAAAGGATTTCTTAGTTGAGGCCCATGATGTCCGTTAACTATAATTGATAGATAGATTCTATAATAGATTCTATACCGGCCTATATTATCCTACTATATTGGTTGTACACTTGGGGTATCCCAATCCCGGCATCCCTTCTATCAAGTCACCAACCAATAGTAAAAGGTCGTCTATGGTTGAGGCAAGATCTCGCAAATGAAGGGGATCAATCATTCCGCGCCAAAGCAGGACATAAAACACTGCACCCCAAAGGGATCCAGTCGTACCTTCTCAGAAGGTGTTTGGGGTGGGTGCCAGGAGGGTCCAAAGTGCCTTCTGAGAAGGTGGATCCCCAGGGTGCAGTGAACCACTGAAGGTTTGGTCGAACAAATGGAGCCTGGCACTGGGGGTCACCAACCTCAGACCAGCTCCAAGCAATGAATCCCACCAAAACAAACAGGCTAATGCCTCACCTCTAAAACACGCAAAAACCGCGCGAAAGAGATGCATCGACTTGGCCGGAGAAAATAGAAGCCACAACCATCCACAACCCCTCTGATCTGGGCGTTCTCATCAGTTCCCCGTGGTCACCTCCTTCCCATCCTCTCCCGTGAGTGGCTCCATCGTTCACCTCCCAGCCGCGGTCCTAGCCCGTGGTCTCGCCTTGTTGAGGGTCAGTGTGGGATCCGGCCCCATCTCAAAGCCAATGACATTGGAGATCTCTGTCCAATGTCGCTCCCGAAGCCCGGGGTTGCACAGCGCATGCAAGAGGGGTACGTTCTCCTGCAAGAGCGCGTGCCAACAGTCTAGCTAGATGCCATGCAAGTGCGGTGGGGGAGAAAGGTCGGGTATCAATTGCTCAACTTGGACTTGCTCTCTCGAACAGAAAGGGAGCTGTAGCCCGTGAGATCCTTTATCCAAACCACTCCCTGGCCTGGATGGGAGAACTTCCACAAAGGGGACAAAACAAAGCCCTTAGCATTTACTGTACCATGCTTTCAGGGCTCGAGCTGGTGAATGGATGCCTCCATCAACGGTGACAGTAGTATTTACGCTGCTGCACCATCCCAGCTTCCTTGAAGAAACAAACGTTCAGACCAGGAGTCACATGTCGGTGTTTGGTCTCTAAGTGAGTGGATAATGGGCACCCCTCATTGTAACGGGACCTTTTACACCATAAATGCCAACCCGTTCTGCGCCCACAGAAGGGCCCTCTACAAACAGCCCGATCGCTCCACGAGATAAGGTGTGGGTGTGCACCGGTGTGTTTGCAAGGCTCCGTGTTGATGTCCAGTCCGCGAACCCCCAAAAGGACATGCAACGCATCTCCCGCCGCGGCTCGGGCGAACACGTCGTCACGGAACGCACCACGAAGGTGTTGCGAAGCCCTAGGGACTGCCCTAGGGATATAGAACAACAATCCTGCAGCATCCAATGGGTGTCCTGTCTGGGGGATCCCCAAGTAGTGTGTTTCCATTGGGCACCGGATGGCCCTGTATGTTGTTGTTCTGAGTCCTTGAAGGCATCCAAGTCATTCTTCACCTTTTCCGCCACCTGCGAGGCGGTTCCGCAGAAGGCAAGGCGACGCGTTGCTTGTCCCGCTTAGGGAGCACTGGAGCCCCAGGGCAGAAGCGCCAGGGCAGGGCAAAAGGGCCAGGTCTGGGGAAGAGTTCGCGAGCTGAAGGGCAAGGCTGGACTGATTGAAATCAGCATCATGGAGGTGGGACCAAAACCCCTTGTAGAGGAACATGGTCATAGTTATCCTTTTCCATAGCAAAATGCACCGAAACAGGCATCAGCTGAAGCATTCTTTTCCATGTGTTTTTTCTGGTTAGGGTGGATTGCTGTGGGGTTGCAAGCAGTTCTTCCTGTTGGTTGGTGCATATGTTCGGACAATTCCTCATAGCAAAGGAAAACATGGAACAACGTTGGAGCTCAAAAAAGCCTCCAACGGCTGGCGGGTAATTTCCCCCGTGTCAACAAAAGGCGCCACAACCTCAAACGGCTTCGCGAGGAGTTCTTGCCACACGAGGTGTTCTTGGGCGCCTTGGCTGGCTTGGTGAGCTTGTCCTGTTCAAAGGTGGCTTTGAGCTTAAAGGACAGCCGCCACCTCAGTCGGACTCCAAAATTCCAGGATTCCAAGCATCGGACGCATCGGACGCGTCGACTTCCGCTGCTAAAGCGGATATATATGCTTTTTGCTGCAGCTGCTCTACGGAACTCGGTGGCCAACGAGAATCGACTTCTTGGACCTTCTCACATCGATCGCTGCGAAGGAGAACCAACGGCACGACTGTGTCACCCAAGCGACCGTCGACCATCGACCGAAGCTCGCCAGGTCGCCGGGAGGCTGAGAACGTGTCGAAGAAGCACCCCAAAATCAGACCCCTTTTGGAGGAAACATGAGGAGACTCATGAAAAACGTATACAAGGCGTTCCACTCGGCTCGAACCAAACGAACCCATGTCCGATTTGGAACACCTGCAGTGGTATTCGGAACATGGTCGTCCCGAACTGGCCGTTTTCCATCCACTTCCATCTGACGTCGGTCGCTTCGTGTAACACGAAGCGACCGGAGGGTCCTGTCGCTCCGCAAACACACGTCGTCCCCATGGGTCCTGGGGATTGAAGTTGTTCTCAATGGTTCTCCAAGTGTGAAAAATTCCCCAAAAATATAGGAATCTAGGAACTAAATCCATCAAACTTGCCAACCTCACACCATGTGGAATCCGTCTGAGTCTCCTGTTTTGCCACGTGGATTCCACGAAATCTGTCCACCAGCCCCGCCCAGTTTGGAGGCCGGGAAGAAAGAAAACACCTCGCACATCTGGGAGGGGGGGGGGTCACCAACTTCCCTTCCACGGCTCGTCCGATGCGCGAAGACTCGCTTAGACTCGCGTTCGCTGGCGCGCACAGCAGGAGCGCGTCTTCGCGCGATTCTCCCGGCTGAGTTCGGCTGAGCTCGGTGCATGTTCATGACTTCGGACTCGATCTCCTAGGGCGCCGAGCACCGCGTGCACGCTGCGTTTCGAGGCCTTTCGGATCGGATCGGATCGGATCGGCGATGCCGGCGGAACGAGGCGTAACCGGGCAAGTGGGCGGAGCGTGGAGAGGCGACGTGTTGACATCGACCGGAAGAAGTGGAAGGGAACCGTGACCCAGAGACTCCATGGGACTGCCATATATACCTATATTGTGGTGGTTTTGGGGGTCAATGTAGGCATATATATATATACATGGAGTGTTTGGAAGATGAACCATGTTTTGTACATGACGGATGCAGAGATCACGATGTCTCTATCTGAAAAAAAAACAGGAAAAGCCAGCCAAATAACGTCCGTCAGGATTGTGTTTTGCGACACCGATTGGGTTGCTACACTGAGAATCACAAGATGCAAAACTACTGGCGGGCAACTGGACTTACAAAACTACTGGCCGGAGACTGCTCATGCTGCAGGACGCTGCAGGCAGGGGTTAACTTCAACGAAAGCACATATCAAACAATACAACCAAGCAAAATTACTTTAGAGCTTAGCCCACCCCAAAAATCAAGCAAACACACCAAATGCCGTAGCACCACCAAAACAAAACAACCAAACCAAACACCACCCGACACTTCCCGCCTCGCCTTTCGAACCACTTCCCTTCCCTCGCCCCATCGCCGGCACACCCCACGTCCGAATCCGCCGGATTCCGCGGTCTGCAGCGGTTCCGCGCGGGATGCGCGGGAGGCCCGGGACCCGGTCGGTGTTCGGTGTCCCGCCTCTGGCTTCAGCTCGCCCGAGAAGAGGGGGCTTCGTGTCCAGCGCTGGCTCGCCTGAGTGCCGAGACGGGGAGAGGAGACTCGGTGGTAGGGGGTCATGTGGAGGTATGGTAAGGGGTGGGGGATAGATGTATGTGGTGGGGGTATGTAGGGGGATATGTAAGGGGGGTGAACATGTGTGAATGGCTTGGAGATGAACATCAGACTTCGTCAGACTTCAACTTTAATTATAGCTGATTGAAGGGAGATGTCCATGGATACCAATGAAATCATTCCCGATCCATGATGTGCGCGCTTGAGAAGAATCTAGGGTGGTTTGCAGTGCCCAAATACCACATTCTTGGTCGAATATATCTTAAAAATACATACCAGGACCTTCAAAGTGACCCCAGGATGAGGTCACTTAGGTCTGTTTCTTCTGTCACAAACAGAGACTCCAAAGAGGTCACGAACTGAAGGTCCTGGTACTTGGTGGCATCCCCTCTATTCATCAACCAACACCTCTATTCATCGCTGGTGCAATCCATCGCACCGGACCTGAGCGCCTTCCTTTGCAGCCACATGTACCCACGACCGCGAGCCGGTGCTGTCGTCAGTGTGACCTGAGTTCGGTTCTTTCCCGAAGGAAGCAGGTCCTGAAAGGCATGCTGAATCCATATGCCAACTATGGACCCGGTGTGGAGGTGAATGGAGTCATCAAGTGGTGACAAAAAGACTCCTTCACAGCTCTAGTAAAAAAGCCCAAAGCGATCCCATGGACCCTTCAAATGGGACCTGTGGTTGTCCGAAGAGGTTCCGAAGAGGTCTGGGAAGCCCATGTGGTTTTGGGCTTCCATGTGGTCATTTGCGGAGATGTTCTTCAGACTCCAGAACCCTGGCCCGAGACCTCAGGATGTAGAATCCGGCTGTGTATCCATACACAAACCTCTGGTTTCAGTGCGCTGGGATGCTCAGGGCCTCATGATGAACATGGGCACGTATGAGCCATTTCTTGTCATTCATACTGTCGTTCATATCATATTGTGCATCAAAGCTTCATGATTCATAAGTCACATGAGGATCTCCCCAAACATGCTTTCTGCAATGACTTGCTTTGCCTTGCCCATGTGTTCCCGAAGCGCCGACCGCTCCGACCGCACGCGCGGTCCGCGCACCTTCTGGTGCTCATAGACCAAAGTCCATAGCTTGTCCTGAGATGTGACCGGCAAGACTCGAACCACCATCTCCCACAAGACTTGGTGGTGACGACCAGAGGTAGCCAGTGAATAGGACCCGTCACCCGGGGTAGCTTTGGTAGCTGGATAGTCGAGTCAGGGGGTTCTTCAACCTCTGTTGCTACCACATGTGGCGAAATACCCCATCTTGGAAGGTCTTTTCAATAGCGGCCAACATGACACAGGTGTCACGCATCACGGCTGGATGCGTTCAGCCGAGCAAAGGCAACTTCGAAGGGATCAAGTTCAATCACTTCAATCCAGCTTGACTGAAAGAATTGGTCAGAACCTCTTCCCTCTCTAGTCTAGGAATTGGTGAATCTCGAGCCTAGCCGTTGTTTGAATGGCAATTGCCAGCTGTCCCTTCCTTTCTGTCCGATCCTGTCAACTGACTCGACATACGGATAACGCTAGCAAGTCTCCGTCTCCGCCCCACCGCCAACCCCAAAAAGACATCAAAACTACCAGGGCCCGCTAAGCTAAGGGGTGGTTTTCATGGACATCCCGAATCACCTTTAAGGAGCTATAAATTGGACACCCCTGAATAGCCTTAGGGGGCTCTGGTATTCAAAACTTGCTTACTCCGCCCCCACCTGACAACCCCAAAAAGCACCCTTCCGCTCCAGTTCACCCTCTCTTCTGCCCCCCTTTCTTCCAGCTTTTGCCCAAAACAACGTCTCCCGATTGCTCCATCTCTCGTTCGCGAGGCTCATAGGGCTCCACCGCGCTATGGGCCTCGTTGAGCTCAAACTCACCAGGTTCCCAACCCACCAGCTCCTCCTCGTACTGGATTCGCTCACACCGCGCCTCGGTCGGGACAACGGCTTCCAGGAACCAGGTTTGGGCGCCTTCCAACATCTCGCTCGCGACCAGCTGGGTCAAATGAGGTCTGGAGCTGGTTGGAAAATACCAACAACATATTCCCGTTTGGCCTCCAGTCGTACCTTCGTTTCGGTGGGACTGGGGGTGGGTGCCAGGAGGGTCCAGTCATATACCTTCGAAGGAGGTACGACTGGAGGTGTAGGGATTGTGAATGACAGGAAGAGTGAAATAAATATGTGCGAACGAACATTTACAGACGTGTTTTACCCTTTTGATTGATTTTTGTCGCTCAGCGTGTTGTAAGCCATCATGTTCCAGCCCCATGTTCCAGCATGCTCGCCATGTTCAACAAGCACTACGACCCGATCCAGCAGACGGAGCTGACGGGGCCACCGGCGGTGAGACAGGTTCCTCGAACCCCGCGAGGTGTTTGGGGTGGGAGAGGGTCTAACAAACATACCCATTTGGGCTCCAGTCGTACCTTCGTTTCGAAGGTGGGACTGGGGTGGGTTCAGAGGGTCCAGATACCATCTGAGGAGGTACGATTGGAGCCCTATAGGGATAGGAATCTTAAATTAACTACACAATCTGGTGATGGTGATGGAAACGAAGCTGAAAGCCTTCTTAGAATTGGTCCTCGATGCTCCAGACCATGAGCCCCTAGCCTTCAAAGACGATTCAACGAGCGGTTGAATCTAGTGTAAAAATCCTTCGTAAAACAATGGTTCCTTGGTAAAGACCATTAAAACAATGGTTGTTTGAATCCTAGGGGAGCTCGGTGGGTTCTACAGACCTGCGGAGATGTGAGCTCCCGGACTGAAGGCATTTGCCCGTCGCGTTCATTTCCTGTAGATCACTGGGATGATGATGTGGTGATTTCAACAGTTTCAAGAAGAGACCCAGTCGAACTGCTGGACCTCTTCAGGAAAATCGTGCAGCAAAAGAGCCTGGAGTGATGCCAAATTCTTTTTGATACTGCTGAGGTCATCCAAATATTCCTGGCCATCTCAAATGGAAGCCGCCGAACGGGAGGGTTTTTGGTTGAGAGAAGGCGGCTGAGAAGGGACAAAGAAATGTAAGAAGCCAAATGAAACACTAGGAGTCTTGATGTCGACACGGCAGTCAACTCTACGTTTCCCCCACGGTTGGAAATATTTATAGACTATAATTATATAGATGCTATATGATGGCGATGGCCTCCAACCTACTAGCAATGGCCTCCAGCCTAATAGTGATGGCCTCCAACCTTACTATAGAATACTATAGAGTGAGAAAACAAACCCTTTCTCCAGCTCCGCCTGGCTCTGAGTGACGTTCACGTTTGGATCACCCTCAAAAAATGTATGCATATTCCCTTCAAAATAGGAATCAAATATGATCAAATCAGTTCTTGGCAACTAAAACCATTCCATGATGAGCACGGTGAAGCTACCGCGCACCGCGAAACGTGCACGTTTTTCACAGCGAGTTCGGGATGTTCACAGCCCCCCAAACCAGTTCGGGACCGGGGCCTTTAGACTGAGCAACTTCTACGGACGGTTAGTTAATTGGTCTCATGCACGGTCCGTGGTTGATGGTTGCATGGCTGGGGTTGTGGGCTGGGGTTCTGTTTCACTTGCCGGCCACGTTGCAGACCACCAAAAATCCGCATGAGAGCCAAAAAAGACAACTCCAGGTTATCCCCAACTAGAAAGCTACGGTAACGCACCAAAATCCTTCCCCCTGTCCTCAAGGTAACGCACTTGACCTTTGTCTTTGAACTTGTTCACACTGTTCATGAGGTTGGTCAACTCCTGAGCACCGGAAGTCACCGGAAGTCGCCGGAGTCCGTCCCCTTCTAAAGGCCCCAAACGATGAGGAATATAGCTATAGAAGAACCGTTCCAGGGCGCAACCAGCAGGTCACAAGAGAACTGGTCTCAACCAGCAGGTCATGGAGGAGCTCGGGCTGCGATCCATGGAAGTTAGGTTGTCGGGGTGCCCCGACCATCACATCCACAGCCCGGATGGGACCCCCAAAACCACCCCGACCTGCGACTCCTGGAACATGTCTCTACTACATGGCAGGGTTCGGACTTGGCATAGAGGGCTTGGGGGCCTCCAAACCCTATCTGTTTGAGGGCCCGGATTTTGCAGGGTACATCAAAATAGGAGACTGCCTAATGCTTCTTCATCAACAACCTGGTGAGTGGATTGAACAATCTCGCCATTCTAAACACCATGTGAGATATTCAACATGGTGAGATATTGGTGGTGGATTGGAACATCTTGCCATTCATCACCATTGGAAGATCTTGCCATTCAATTTACACTCCCGAAAACTCACATAGACCCTGACTGTTTGACCCCCTGGAAGGGTCCATTCGATCGTCTTCCAGGTGTAATCATTAAACTCTTTAGAGGGGCAACTTGAGCCTTGTGGACCCTCAACTCTCCAATCCTCGATGCCTAGCAGCCAGCCAGTACCGGAAAGCAATCTTCAATTCATCGAGCGGCTCGCCATGCTCACCATGCAAAAACTGCCATCGTTAACACTTAAAGCATGCGGATCATCATACCCCCTACACGGGCCCGTTCCCAGCGAACCGGTTTGCTACGACTGGGTCGCCCAATTGGGGGACCCAAACACTCGATAGTGTGGAGTCTCTTCCGCCCCCCCATCAACCGCCCCAGGGCGATGCCTTTCTGCATAGTGTGAGAGGAGTGTCTGGGATGCGAAGGTCTTCGACAAAGATGGGAACAAAATACAGAAAACGTGATACAACCCTACACCTCCAGTCATACCTCCTCAGGTTCGGTATGACTGGACCCTCCAAACCCACCCCAAACAGTACGACTGGAGGTCTATGGGAATTGAAACTATCATTGAAGATTCATGAATCTTCAAACAACCTGATCAGTCACATCATCAGTCACGTCGCATCATCCGAATCCTCACACCATCCGAGACTCCTCGGTCACATCCGTTCTTCTGGAGATCAACTTACCCTCGATGCTCATGCGATCCATTTCCAGATCACGCTCGCGCTCGGCGATGCTGTCGCCGTACGTCTTCCACCTCGGTGGGGGTTGACGGCCCGAACGGTCGAGTCAATGACCAGCCGGTGGGCGACCCGGGGAACCGGACCTTCGGACCTTCGTTTCGGTGGGACGGTCGGGGGTGGCCCGGGTGCCAAAACCGGAACCGGGTCCAGTCATACCGAACCTGAGGAGGTAGTTACCTGGAGGTGTAGGGATATGCTATGCTGAAGGATTATTTTCCCGGGTGTTTTTGTGGTTGTTCTTTTTCAATGTCTCTCCTCGTTTTGTTCCATCATGTCAGGAGGTGCGGCTCTACAAAACACGTAACAATGTAAGCCAAAGAGCAGCTTGTGGTGCACCCGAATTGCCAGTTCAGCTTTGATCGTGTGCAAACGCCATTTAAAACAATGCTTCTTGCCAGGCATTGCGTCCAAAATGGCATTCCTTGATGTTCCCGAACAGTTCCCCTCAATGGCGCAGTTGTCCCCTTTTCTTCGCATGCGCTCTCCTCGCACGCTCTCCATTCACAGATTCTCTTCCCACTCCGTGCGAGTCCAAGCCGCTGGGAAGCAGCCCAAATGGCATTGTAGTCCTCTTCCACCAGCAAATGGTCCTGACAAGGACCGCCCCCGGCGGTCCTTGTTGGCGCATCCCCCCAGCGCCACCGGTGCGGCGCCCGTTAGGACCAAGCAAAACGAAGTGAGACGATGCGATGGCACCACCCTCCCCTAGCCGGTTGGTTCACCGGCAAGGGGCCAGGTCACCATTGCTGGGGTATCAAACTGCTCCATTGAACCAAGTGGTACCAAGTGGTACCAGTTCAATTGAACCACAATGCTTGGGACCGTCCAATCATTCCCGACCTGTTTTGGGTGGGCCCCTCCAAGCAGCTGTCCATCTGCGCAGCTCTCAAGAATGCCAGCCAAAAAAATATTTCGTTCATATAATGTTCATATAACAATATATTCATAAAATATGTGTTTTAATGTATAATATCATATATATAGTGTTTATATAATATTGTAATGTTTTATAACCTTAAGAATCCTTGGGCTCTTCATGATGGGGTCGGACCCGACACCGAAAGGCAGGGGTACGGCCAGGGCCTGAAAACCATAGGGCCCGGATTCTGAGTGCATTTCCTGGTCCGTTTTTTCTTTCCAAATCCCGTCTTCAACTCGCCCCGAGGCCTCATCCCATGTGAGGAACAGCCATGCTTTGATGTCCTGGCGCTGAAGCAAAATACATCAAAGCATATATCAAAGCACCTTCAATATGAGTCAAGTAGTGATTCAAGTATAGACAACAGCAGGTCACCAGTGGTTCACAAGCCCGTTTGGCCTCCAACCGCCCCACCTTCCGGTTCGGTTCGATGGGGGTCGGGGTGGGTAGATGCCACTGGGGCGGGCCGACTGGAGCCCAGCCGACGAAAGCCGACGTGTCACATCCTGCACATCATGAGGAAAACGACGTCCGGAGCCGTTTCCCTTGAAAAAGTTAACCTTTTCTAGGAGCTTTGAGATGCTAGTAGGTCTTTGAAGCTTCTAGTAGGTCTCCGTTCGCTACTAGTAACCTAGAAGCAGCTAGGTGGAGGCCCTTGCTATTAGGGTGGAGGCCATTCCTATTAGGTTCCTTTTGCCACTATCATCTACTATCATATTCGGGGTATCCCCAATCCCCCAAAAGAAGGTTTAAAGGTGTGATCCACGTACTTCCTGGGTTATACAGGAGCTTGAAGTCAGATCTCGAACTTCAAAACACATCACACAACCCATAGGGTACATCAATACCCCCTTGCCAGGTTCGCCTCGTACTCCTCCAACAGGTTGGGCAAAGTCTTGGCCTTCGCCTCTTCCACAGCCAGTTCCAGCTCCACCAACTGTTCCTGCGCACTGGGTGCACCAAACATGCCAAGTATTGGACACCTGCATGGCAATGAGCGGAATCGGAATCTGTTCCTGCTTTGTTTTTGGATTGAGGTCGATCAAGTGATTGGTCTTTCTACAATTTATGTCTCACGCCATCCATATGCCGTATGAATCGTATGAATGTCTTCCTTCTCATGCTGCAGTGCAATTTATTTTTTTCATGCGGCTGGAGCAAATCAAGCACTTGTGGAACTCACGCGAGGGAAATCGATAGAAGCTAGCCTAAGTGACGCATTGTCTCGCGATCTGCGAGCATCGGTCGCCACCTCGTTCTCGGGCTGGCGCATGATGCGCCCATTGAGGTGTTCAAACTGCTTCACAAGGCCTCAGTGCTGCGGTCAATCCCACGTGCACACCACGATGCTAACCACGGCTAAGACGGTGATGGGTGCGGGCATGCCCAAACGGCGGTCCGGTTGGATAGACTGTGCGGATCACCTGCAGTCCCAAGCAGTACAAAGAACGGTCGCCTTGCGCCATGCAACGGGTCACCCCTTCGGCTCCTAGGACTGGACCTGCACACGTTTCGAGCGCTCTGCACCTGCCGTAGCTCCAGGTGTGTAGCAAAAAACCTTTTTCGATTGGACCTTTCGGGAGCCGTTTCCAGGTGAAAACAACATATCCAGGGGAAACCGCCAGCCCGCCGCATGCGGTGGCGAGGAGCTAACGCAAGTCAGAGGAATAGATGCAACCCTGCGATTAGTAAAATGAACCACCACAAAATGATACGTACTTCGAAGCACACGGCTTCAAAGCGTGCAAGCCAAGAACCCGCCAACCTCCTTTCACCCAGCGCCATCCCGGACTTCCTTGTCTTTCACCCAGTCACGTGCAGAGCGATCCTGGTTTCTCAAGGCTAAGGACTTCAACAACTTGGCGATGCAATCTTCCGCGCATTGCTCCAGCTTTTGGTTCACCTGCCGCGAGCTTCACGGAACGCGTTCCGAACGGTCCGGCAAGCGTGTCCTACCGAGCTTCACGGCGGAGAAAGGCATCAGAAAAAAAACACACACATGTGTGTGTGTGTGTGTGTGTGTTTTGTTTGCAGAGTGTTTGGGCCTAAACGAATTCTCAAAGACCAAGCCAAGACATGCCAAAGCCATGCTTTCAAACCAGGATAGGTAGGTCAATCAGTTACTCTTTCATGTGCACCACCTGGAGCTCTTTCAGCCTTCAGCCCAGAAATCGCCCCAACAGGAGCCTCGGTGGCATCGACTCGCATGAGCTGCATCTGCAGGATGTTGGGACACTGCTCTCGCAGCTGGCGGATCGTGTCCCTGACATGCAGATGTGACTGGCCAGGAGCCTCTGGAGACTTCTTGGGGGATCACGCGGACGTGATCGAGGCGCCAAGGTATATACCCTAGGCCTCCAGCCGGACCTTCGTTTTGAAGGTGGGACTGGGGGCCCGGGTGCCAGGATGGTCCAGTCATACCCAACCTGAGGAGGTACGACTGGAGGTGTAGGGATAGGACCCGAAGATGGCACTCGGGCCCCCAGTCCCACCTTCGAAACGAAGGTACGACTGGAGGCCAAACGGGTATGATGGATGGTGCTAAATCGATTCTTTCCACGAGCCACCGATACAAAAACACAGAATTAGCAAGAACCATCGCACTTCACTGGATATGTATGGATGGGCGCAAGAGGTGAAGCACCTCTGTCTGAAGCAATCTGGAAGATATAGAGGTGGATGATGGTGGATGATCGCTTTATTCAACCTTGTCAGTGTCCAGTCGGCCAGTCGAGCCCATCCAACAAATTCCCAAACTCTCATGGGCCCAACATAAAGGCACAGCATGGCAGGGCCATCCAAAACTCCCTGAAATCCTCATGGAAGTGGAGGGAGTGAGTTCACCACCTGTTTGGTCGAGGCAGGTAGAGATTTCGTCATCCGAACTCAGGGTCGTTTGCCATCCACGGCCACCATGTTTGTTTCAGGGACTGGGATGTCTTTTGATTTGAAGGGTGTGGGATGGTGTGGGGTATGACTCGGTATGACTAACGACTCAACTATATACTTCCTTGCTGGGCGAGCATCTAAAAACCTTTGTTAGGTCACCGGCTTAGTATGGCTTAGTGGGGAGCAGGAACCAGCGGCCTCTGGTTGCCGCGCCTCAGGTGATGAAGATATGCGGCAAAGGTCTCCCGCGTATTGGATTGATCCTCGAAGAAGCTTGTGGTGCGCTCTTCCTCCTCAGGTCTTGTGGCTTTTGGAGCACTTGTGACATGCAGTTGATCTGGTCATGAGCCCCGTGTTTTTGGCGTGGTCTGTGGGTAGCCATGCCAACGCCAATGGCTCTCCTCAACTCAACTGCTATGGCTTTGAAGAAACGTAAAGCCGTTAGCACCGACTTCACTCATCAATTCTAGCACCTCGGACCCCAAAACAATCCAAAACAACTCCCCAGTCAGCAGCACTGGCAGAATCAAACCCGCTCGCAGAATGGAGTTTTCTCGTGCCAGTTGCACCAACCCTGAGCTTCTCAGCACATCTAAGCAAGGTCATGTCACCAACCTACCTTCCCGGTGCCTCTTCACACTTTTTCAGCCGGCACATCGCTAACAATATCGTAGATATACCACTCGCTGCGCACGGCGCGCACGGTGACGAGCTTCCACCAAACATGCTAGCACCTTCAAAGGGGGTTCACCAGTGGAAGCCCCAGCCCACTACTATCCAGGTTCTCCATTGAACACCCCAGTTACTAAGGCGGTGAAACATAGTGCTGGATCGGTGATGGACACGAAATGGCATGGCCAAGCAACAATCAACAAGAACTTGAAGGGCTCGTAAAGCTCCAGGACCTCGCGGTGCGCCAATTTTTGCGGAGGATGTGGGTCTTTGGCAAAGTGGATCATTTTTGTGTTGTGATCGGAGGAGTCACAGAAGAACAGGTGCAAATCACTTGTAAGTCTTGAAGTCTCAAGGCTTCGTCACTTTCAAGATCCGACTTTGATGGGAATGGGATGGTATAGGTGCGAATCAAAGTAGGGAGACCCCTTTGGTTTTCCGGCAAATTGACGTGGACTTGCGTGCGACACGCTGGCTGGTTTGCAGGATCTCCAGCCTGGATTGCGCAATCCCTTCAAAGACCTTGGGGAACATCAACAACAGACTAAATCAAGTGAGCCAGGGAGGTCCCCCCTGTCGTACGCAAGCGTGAGTGAAAGCGGTTACAAGGCATCGGACAACACCTATGTTGTGTTTTTTTCTCCACCACCTGACGCGCGATGAAACGGATGCAGCCTTGGCCATGTTCTCCAGGTTCATGTTGACGATCTGCTCCACTGTTCCAAAGCCAGCCTTGATGTGCAGCTCTTCCTCCTGAGATCCAGGCTCTGCCCCACTGTGTGGAAGGTTGCTTGGAGCCAGTTTTGGCCAAACCAGGTCGTGGTTGAGGGTGGGACCTGCTGCACTGAGCTGCATGATGACCACATTGCTGAGCACTCTTCAATTGCGTAAGTCGCGCACTACAGAGGATAAAGGCGTAAAGGTTGCGACAATGGGTTGGTATTCGGAAATTGTCTGCCAGTCTGGTCGATGCCAAGCCCGGTTCGATGAGGGCCTCTTCCCGGGTGTATCCAAACACTCGCCCAGTGAATCACATGAATCATCATGAATCGTCTGCCCATGGACAAAGCTAGCAATTCCGGACAGAATCAAACGAACCCCCTGCTGCACCTGCTTTTCATAGCAAAACATATGTTCGGGTAGCACAAGAAGCCTAACAACTCCATCCCAAATCGGAGGTGACAACACAAGCTTGCCTTGCGAGCGCTGCCATGCCAAAATGCATGGATTGATATATTAAAAGAAAATGCCGACTTTGCCAACTTTCGTTCGTCCTCGAGATAGGAAAGCTCTCCAATCCCACCACATGGCATGTCTGAGCGCCATCCTCTGCACAACTCATCCCACGCCCAGCCCACAACTCTCATCTCCAGCCCCTCCTTCACCTGCCAAAGCAGTGTCCGGCTTACCTGAGTTGGGATGGAGCTGTGCTACGCTTGGCGGTCGGTGGTTCGGTGCTACGGCCTCCCAAGGCCTCTGGAAGGACCGGTTTCTTGGGAAACCGGTCGGCGCGCCCAGACTTGCCGGCCTACCCCACCAGGTGGATGGTGCAAAGTCCGAACAAATGCCGTTACTGAGCATCTGGCCTTGTGGCATCAGGGTGCCGGTGCATCTTACTGCCGAGGTTGAGGCACTCCTCATCGCCACCCCGATTGGAATAAATACAATCTATATATAATATACATTCATATCTACACCCTCTGGAATCATCGTGCTATGTGAATGGCATGGCCGAACCAGGAAGAGCATGAAATCCTCACACCGAACAGGTGCTGGTCACTCCACTTCCGATTCAAGGGAGTCTATGGTGGGTGCGATCTCATGGTCATCCATCCACAAAAGGAATCACTAGAGCAGGCTGTTGGCCAATCTGGAAAAAACATCAAGGGCCCTTTTCGACTTATGCACGATCTACTTCACCTGAACTTTATCGCTTACCCTGCTTTTCCAGCGATCGGACCCGAGCCAAAACCCATGGACCAATACTGGTGCAGTCTGTCGGACGACCCTTCTGGGCCCCGAACCCCTCCCACCGAAGCGGAAACGAAGGGGCCGACAGGTACGGCCAAACGGGCAAGGGCCCGGGATCAATGCATTCGAACAAACATGCATGCCCACGTACCGATCAATGCCCACAGAACATGCATGATTGACATGTAATTGAGTATCGGGTTTTCCTGGTGACCGGTGGGTGCCAGATTCAATTTGGAAAACTGGAGGTCTTGGACTGTCCAACAAGATGACTATGACTCTTTGACATGTGAGGTAAAAGCCTTTGGTTTCAGTGAAGGAGCAGTGATGTGGTATGCGGTAATTTGGCACTAGACTTCACTGTTCTACATTGCGCCTCATGTTGCAAATCACCTTTTCTACATGTCACGAGTCAAATCGCCCACTTCGCCGCATCACATACCACATCATACCACCACATCACACCTCTGAATGACAATCACCCACCATTCCTCCATCATGACAAATTAACTATAACAAATAATAACAAATATATCAAACATTCCATATGTGTGTATCTGCCACAAGGTCTTTCTGAATGAGATCCTTCTTATTTTTGCGTCAATTTGCTCATTTGCATGTGCATTAAGCATGTGCAACTGACAGTTGCAACTATACTGAGCTGGGAACCTTTCTCATTGACACTTCAATGGCTTTTTGATTCCGATAATCAATTATCATCACAATCAAAGTGATCGTCATCATCCAAATGATCAGCAGCAGCAGCAGCATCGTCGTCATTTCACTGGACGCAGTTGCTCTATAGCTCTTGCTGCCGATCTTCTCTTTTCAATTGCCAGTGGCTGTGATGACCACTCACCATCACTCACCCCACCCCCAAACTGGATAGACACGGGTGCTCACCCCCAAACTGTTTGCTGTTTCATCGCTTGGGCCTCGTCCACCGCTGTCCCCCACCGCTGTCCCCACCCGCTCCCATCCGATTCGTGCCCAGGAGACCGTCTCTTTGAGCTTGGTGTCTGGCCGCGGGAGCTCTCGCAAGCAGGTGGTGCAATCCCGGTAGGGCTGCAGAAGCCTCGGGTTTTGCGCGGGGGTTTTTTCGCGCGCAGCCAGGCTGGCTGCGCCAAGTGATGAAGTGGGAAGTTCAGTCACTGAAGGGGTAGGACATCTCTGGGATAGCTGAGAAGTGCGGAAAAGGGGGAAGGCGCACTTCTTGACATGCTTACACACAGCCCACCGCCCCAGCCCGTGAGAAAAAACACAACTAGTGAATCTCCAGACACCACTTTCCAATCTGCTGGCACCAGTGCTCAGCAACCCAAGGATTCTCTCACCCTCTGAGAAGCGTGGAGCTGCCAACTGCCAACCTCTTATTCTTCGTGTTCGATATGGACTCAACTTGTCCATCAGCTGACTCGCCTGGCTTTCACAAAGTCGGTCTCATGCTTGAAGCGGACCTCAGTGGCCTGGATTTGAAGTTTATTCACCAGCAGGTCGCACTGCCAGGGATCCTGACGCAGTGGCTCCGCGTGTCTGGGGTCCATGCCATGGATGGGGGGCCTATAGAATGGGCCTAAAGGGGAGTGAGTGGTGGGAAGCTTTATCTCGAGTATATATACCTCATTGAACACTTGATCCCGAAAAAGAATCGTGCCCGTGGGGTTCCTGATCGGTTTGAAGGGATTAGGTTGAATCATTTCAACCGCACCCGTCCTAGGGAGATGACCTCCATGTTGAAATTGCCACCCCGATGCACCGGAAGCACCAAAAGAGCTTCCACCCCCTCTCCATGGCTGCCAATGCTCCCCAACGCCCCCAAGAAGCAGCTTGCGTGCAAGACAAATTGGCATGTAGAAAACAAACCCTAGGCCTCCAGTCGTACCTTCTGAGAAGGTGTTTGGGGTGGGCGCCATGTTCGGGTCCAGTCATACCGAACCGCTTCGGAGGTACGACGGGTCGGTGTAGGGAAATAACATCAACACACCTGCGAGGCACCGGCCGATCAGTCCTTGCGCCGGCTCAAATCGAACTCCTTGCCTGGATGGTGAGCGCCTTGACCTGTGAATAGTGGAGTGGCTCTGCTTCGAAGCGCCGGAAGAGCATCACATACTCCTGGCGGGGTGGTCGAGTGGAGCGGGCCGGCCATCCATTGCTTCTGCGCTCTGCGCATCGGGAGATGGACCGCGGCCGGTGACAAAACCTCATTCGATGGCCGCGTCCTTGCTCCTAATCTAGGGACTTAGTATTAATACACATGGACATGACATTGCATGGTCGAGTCTATTCGCATGGATATTTGTTCAGCCAGGAACCCTTAAGCCTTAAGTTGTACTGTCTGTTTTTTCTACCCCCCGCAGCGGGTATAGGTCCAAAGAACTGTTCCACCTGCACCTGCAGGGCTTTGGCACCCCAACACATGCACACACATACACACACACGTTCCGCGACCTCCAGGCTCTGCTCGACCACGTTCCGCGCCAATTGCGAGAGTAACACGGCCACGGAGTTGAAGAAATGATCTCAGCCGATCGATCGGTCGGACGGAGGTCACGTTGAGGGGTGAGGGGTTGGAAGCCCAAGGGTGGACTGGATCGTTCGCCTGGTTACTGTGGTGTTTCTGGTGTGGTGTTTTTTCTTTGGTTTTGGGGGGGAAGGAGACACGGTGCGAAGGATGGGGCATGAAAGGTGGGAAGCTTTGAAGAGGCAGTGGCTGAGAGAGCAAGGCCGAGAAACAGCGTTGGAGGCTCAAGGAAGATAACAGTTCTTGGCTGTTGGTTTCAAAAGGGTTGCTACATGTTGAAGCCACCCACCAGTTTTGGAAGGTAATTTTGCTCATCCACTCTTGCTTGCATAGCTTCTTGCTTCAGCACCATGTTCACAGCGCTTGGTACCAAAGCACCTGCTACTAGACCCAGAATCCCCAAGAAACCCTCCATTCTGGTCTGTCCCAGCAGCTTTCCATCCTTTCGGGATTCACCCCTGGTAGGTTCATGGGCGACCGCGGCTCTGTTTCCGCTGCGTCCTCCTTAGCGCCGTGACGCGGTTCCCACGCGTTGCGCGCGCGCGCGCGGCGTCGTAAAGTCTCCCGCAAACCCATCCCAAGGTGGGTCAGGAAGCTAGTCATATCCCACAATGCCAGGGCAAGGTGGGTCAAGAGTGTAGACTCTTGATTAAGTAATAAACCTCCCTCGATTGAATTGGACATCCTCTTCAAGTGGAGGGTTTCCTCATCAAGAGTCTACACTCCATGGGACTGCCAGGACGGACTGCCGCCCCAGACCAACTCCCCTGGCACCCCTGGCCGTTTCTCGGCATTCCGGACTGGCAGTCGCGTCTGGGTCGCGTCTGGGTCTATGTCTTCCACGCCCGGTAGAAGAGCCGAGGAGAATCGTCTTCCAAAGGCCCGGCCGGTTGCAACATCTATCCCCGGTGGGGCTCCTGGCCCACCTCCGTTTCGTTTCGATGGGCCAGGGGTGGGTGCCATGGGGGGGTCGATTACCACCAGTCACCTCAGGATATGGGACAGAAGCCCTGGGGATCATATCACAACTCATCACAATATCTATATCCAAAGCAACATATTTTTAGCATATATATATATATATATGTGTTTTACTGGTTCAGGTTCCATGTTAAGTTTTCCTCGGGGTGTCATGATGATGGGCGAATCGCTCGCCATGAGTGGAAGGGTGGGACGCAGGTCTTGACTAGTCAAAGGATGAACCATGGTTCCTACGTGTTCAATCTGAAAGCTCCATTCTGGGAGCAAGGATTCAAGGATGCCCCCCCCAACCTCCCTCAGTAGGTCAGTAGCGAACCCATCTCCCACCCTGAATGATCTCTCTCCCTCCCTTGCATATCGTCAAGCTGTTGGCTTTGCGGCACCACCTCCAAACCCCCCACCAACACCCGCCGACGACGGACTTTTGCTCTCAATGATCAGTCTTTGTCAGCAAAAAAGCCAAGCTTGACTTTGAAATCTAGCCTTACACGGCTCCAACCGCCCATGATGGTGCGTGCTAGCTGGGGCAGAAAACCAGCCCCTATCTATTGTCAGTACATGTTAGTACATGTTGCATGGTGTGTGTATATATATATATATACTTGGCAGCCATCACTGTTTTTCTATACTCTAGAAGTCTGGTGAATGTTCTTATGCTCATGTCTTCGGTTCGTGTTGCGTTAACCTTTGAACAAGTCCCGTGTTGGTGGGTGCTTCGTTGACACACGATCTTCCCAGGTTTTCGGTTCGACTGTCGGACGGGGTCCCACGTGTTTTGTCTCTTGTGTTGGTTTTGCTACACGCTAGGGCTCCAAGTACCTCCTCAGAAGGTATCTGGACCCTCTGAACCCACCCCAGTCCCACCTTCTGAGAAGGTACGACTGGAGCCCTAGGGACAGTGTATACGTTTGTCTGACACTTTCTTCTCGTTGAAGAACCACCCAGTGTTGGCACCATTCTTTGGTCGTAGACGACGCGTTGTAATTACTACTTGGACTCTAATACTTGGTTGAAGTCTTGACTTCTGCGGTTGATCCTATTGCTTGTTTGTTCGAGGAAACCGCTTTGTTGGAAAAAATCGTTGGCCTATGTTGGCCTCTTAGCTTTTCTGAGCTACCTTTTCATCTGTGTGGTGTTCCCGTGCGTTCGCCCTCGCTGTTGTTCTCGCGCTGTCTCTGTCTCTCTCCTTTTTGAGCTCCCGCGAACGGGATGTTTTGCTTGGGGCACATTGCACTGAGTCACGGCGAACGCAGGTCGCAGCCCTGGGGAAACCATTGAAGCGAGCACATGCGAGCACCCCAAACACTGGAGCACCACACGAACTTTTCAAACCCAATAAACAAACTGCTGGGTCAACAGCCTGCTTGAAGTTCTGACCACTGAGCTATGCTTCCCGTGACACCTGTCAGTGAGCTGTTTGAGTAGCTGTTTGATGCTGCTTGTCTGGTCTATGACGTGAAAGATCTCGGTTTTGGGGTTGCTGGGCCGTGGTTCAAAAGGCTAGTTCCAGTCCGCGGCTCTGTCAGCAGGGCCCCGGCCGGGGAGACCGGACCTGACCCGGTTGACCCGAAGAGAATGCATGCAACGAGTTAGAAAGCCAGGAGTCGCATGTCGCTCGGGGCGACGAACGAACCGAGGAAGGAGGTCGTCGGTGCCCCGACCATCCACTGCGATAAGACGAGTCATACCACCGACATGCGACATTGTGACTCCTGGCTTGGGAGGTGTCTCTTTTTGGGGTGAACGTTTTGCCATGTCTTGGTATACGGGATATGGCTTTTTCTCCGGGAGTGTTTTACGTAAAACATCTTCCCAATGAAGAATAAGTTCACCGGCCGTAGGGCCGTAGGGAAATTTGCCTAACCATGGTCCAAGTAAGGCAACAACGATTATGGAGTAGAATGGAGTAGAAACAGTAGCAAATATAGAAGCTATAATTACCATGACTGTCTATTATATATAATATATCAAACTTACAGTAACTTGAATCTGTTCTTTGCAAAGTACTTCAACGGTCTCGCACATCAAATGCAACATCTCTTCGGAGTCCTCACGCATGCGGGCTCCCGAGAGATCCCGAGATGGCTCTGCAACTCCTTGAGCAAATAGCCCACAAGAACCCTCCACAGTGGCACAAGGCTAGGCGCGCGGTCGGCAGGCCTGCCGGTCTGCCTGGTGGATTTTTTGTCCGCTTCCCAACTCCTTGAAATCATGGCTACGTGGATGACATGGATCCCCGGATGACCCCGAAATCCGAAAATGCCATGTGGCTTTCTCTCCACGTAACCATGACCATTTCAAAGTTTGTGCGTAGATCTTTCTCTGAGTCCTTTCCACTCAATTAAAGAAGGTGTTTCAATTCGCCGCACGACATCTAAGATTCTATCCAGTCTAGGATAGATCATTGAACATTATGATTGATATACATTCATGGTATTCTTATTCTCTTCTGAGTTCTGAGTTGGCAGCCTCCATGCGCGCAAAATGTATCCTTGCTGCAATTGACACGTGTGTAAGAAAGTCGCCCAGTGCAAGATTCGCACACTGTGGGGGTTTTCCGGCCGGAAAGCACCTAGGTTTCTTCCTACGATCCATCTTCAAATGACGCCACACCACCCACCGCAATTGTCGCAGTAGGGCCGAACAGGCGTTGTTCTGGGACATTGGAGGCAAAAAGGCTTCGGAGTAGGGCCGAAAACCGAAGAAGACGAAGGACCGAGCTGCCTGTGCTCGGACCCTATGAGACCTCTGGTGTTTGGTGACACGTGCGCCCTGAAAATCCCAGGGCGAAGCACCTGTTTGTATCTGTTGGAAGCTTTCTGGCAGAGGCATAGACTTGCACAAGCTGTCCCAACCTTTGGCGTTGAACTATAAAACAACTCGATGATAGAAACATGGTTCTTCCAAAAACACAGGGTCTGGGCCAAACGAGAGGGCACTGGCAGAACAATACGGTTGCATTCACAGATCTTGCGGATCTTGCGACCCAGTATCAGTACGGAGGACGAAAAAGACGGATGCACCTGACGCACCTGAGGCCCAGGCCCTGCACCCCAGGAGAAACAAAACCGACACACACACTCTGACATTGGTAGCAGGACTGTGGATTCCTCTGCTGCCCCCTGCGTATGCAAGAAAAAAAAGGATCAAAAGGGAAAGGAACTCTTAGTAACAAAGGTTGACACACACACACATATATTAATATATATATATATATGTTATCTGCGGCCCTATGACCAGCACTCTCCTTGCTGGCAGCACCCTTCGGTGGCCCCGTATACAACCACTTCACCTCCAAGCTGGAAGAGCGTCCCCAGCTGACGCGAGACGATCGCGAGACGGGCTTCGACCTCCGGGTTCCGTCGGGATGATGCATGATGCATGATGATGCGTGCCTATGAGTGAGGGTATGTGAGGGTATTCTTTACTTTTTTCTGTTCTTTTGGGCTGTGCCACAGTGATACATAGACCTCTCCTCATGGGATCGATGTGCGGCACTTGTGGGCTCCGGAACAGCCCGATCGATGGAAGCCTTCGGCCCAGCTCGCGTTTTGGCTCAGTCGGTCTTCGATTGCTTGGGACGGAGCCAGGTGCTCCATAACCAAACCTTGGCACGACATCGAAAGAACGACATCGAAGAACCCACGCTAAAATGGGGATGTGGGGCGTGCGACCCCGCCCGCAGGGTGCCAGCTGGTGGTTCCCTCAACGACCAGTAGCTGATGGATGCCGCAGTTGCCCGCCCATGGGGCCTATGAGGGGTGGAAATATGAAACCTCAAAGAATTAATGGTCAAAGTGGTGTCGTGTCATCTGATACCTGCTGCTCAATCGAAACCTGCTTCTGCAACAAGCTGCTGCCGGCATGCGGCCTGAATATTTGGCATGTGCCCAAAAGAATGTCAAGGGTGTGGGTCTTCCCTGTCATTTCTGGACTCTTCTGGCTTTGTTGGCTTTCATGGTGGAAGCAACTGCTGAACTTCGATCTGGATTTTGGTCATTTTTGGTGGGTTGCCATGCGCGAACTGGCAACCAACAGGTGACTCAGTCTACTCTTTACTTTGAAGAAGCACGGGCAACCTCTCCAGAGGTTGGAAAACGATGACAAAACATGGCGTGACGACAAAACATGCCGTGACTCATGGCATTGACCTTGAATCCGCTCGGCCGTCGCTCGAGCAAAGGCTTCGTCGCTCCGCGCCGAGCGGCCAACGGCCACGGGTCTTCGGGATCATCCACGGCTCGACCAATGCCGTGGGCGGCATAACCTGGCGTCCGCCGGTCCGCACCGCGGGTCGTGGTAGCTAGCGCTCCAATGGCGGGAGCCCAAGAACACCCAAGCAAAAGCACCAAGTTACGAGTAACAAATGGAAAACACCGGAGCGTGTTTGCAAATTGTGTGTCCTTTGTGGTTATATATGCCATTACGTCGTTATGCTGTTGGGTGGTGGATGCATTCCGTTCTGTGCCACGCCCGTCGATACCCTATAGCGATGTCTAAAGCCCTATACCAGCAAAAATGTGTGTATCGATACGGTTCGGTGTGTGTATCGGGCTGAACGCGTTGACAAAGGGGACACGAAAACTGCAGGCGCAAGAAGAGAAAACAATGCGTATATCAATCTCCGCAACTCCTCTCTTGGTAGTCTTTGATTTTTTGCTGTCTAGGTGGAATGTGTTCCACAGCCTTCGATCAAAATGAAGGCCAAGCCACGAACTTGAGCATCACCTGGGAGGGATCTGGGCCAAGCAATTTCCAGGCCAAAGCTGGGTCTTCTGGGCCCCCCGTGGACTGCATCAAGGCCATTCGTTCGTGACGTCGGGAATGGAGGGCGAACCTTCTATTACATGACAGTCCATTGTTCATAGATGACAACAGGTCGATTTCGGTGATCTTTTCAATGCCTTGGCTTGAATATAAGCTGCCAGTTGGGAGGCCAGGTACAAACAACTCTTCATTTACCGGTCTGGCATTGCCTACATCCCTGCTGGTTCACATGCTTGTTTCTGGATGGCTTGGTTCAGCATATTTGGGCATCCCCCGCGTGGTCGGATGGTGGCCATGCTACAAATGGGAACATGATCGAAGCAAAAGGATTGGAACATGCTGGCACCAAAAAGGTTCTCTCTTCCATGCTTGGCCTTTCCCTCTTTTCCCACCAACACCCAAACGGCATCCTCCGCCGCCCTCGGCATTGCCACAGAGCACACGCAGTGCGACGCGAGGGCCGTCCCGCTCAGCTGAGCGGCTTAAGGACCCGAAGTAGACCGCGAGGCCCGCCAAGAAATGCCACAGCACATGCAGCCAAGCCATAACTCCCCCACTGCCCGCAGGGCATGCGAACCTGGGATTTTGGGGTGCAAGTTTCTTTGAGAAAAACAGTGCAACCTCAACCACGGCAACGTTTGAAACGTTTTAAGATACAATTCTGGAGTAATGTCCTCAACTCATCAGTTGAAAAAGATGTACCTACACTGGCATGACAAAAGTTGGCAACAAGCCTGTGAATGTGACCTACAACCCTTTCCCCTTAGAATCCTACAGGGGATCACAGTGGAATTCTGGCAGATGAATTGCCACCCCGAAGATCCCGAAGTAAAAAGAGTAAAATTTAGCTTGGGAAAAAGAAGTCATGTCGCTGAGATTCTCGTGCGCATGTAGTTGTCACCAAACTTTCCTCCTGAAGTATGACAATACTTTTCAAGGCATATTGAAAGTAAGTAGAAATCAAACATATCAAACAAATTGCCTTCAATCATCATCGAATCACCCCAACGACCACCTTGAGACGGGTCCAGGATGGACTGTAATATATAATGAATCCCCATAGTTATAGAATGTTATAGGAGTGCTTTTCATTCCCCGGAGTGGCCGATGTGTTTATTCCTGGATATTCCCCTGATTTGGCCAGCGACCGCTCGATCTCCCAAAAGAGCTTGCCCGAGCCGATCGATGCGGCATAGCCTCGGCGCGCTTTCATCGCGTTCTTCGTTCACGCACACCGAACGCGAATCTGCCAATCGGGGGCGCGGAGGGGGGTGGACTTCCTTGGAGAATTGCTCATTCTCATCAACTATGATTCGCCAACTTGTCAAAACCACGATACAGATAACACGAGAGTGGAGAAAAAATCATTTTAAAAGGATCAGCAAAAGCAAAACGAGGAAGCCGAGGAGTAGGCGGCACAATTCCACGAAAGGATGCAGAATTCCGCCAAAAAAATCATCAAACTTTATAGGTATCTCCATTGGTGCTACCCCCATTGGTGCAATAGCAGTTCTGCGGACTACCCTACACTACTTAGGTATCTCATGGTATCTCCATTTGGACACCCCTCGCATGGTGGTATATGGCCTTCACCTGAAGGCCCTGTGAGCCTGGACCCCCCTGACTCACTGCTCCGCACTCCGGTCAGACCGGCGGAGTAACCGACCACCCCCCGTCCCTTCCGGACCAGCTCGCCTATCAAAAGGCCACTTGAAATGTGGGAGCCGTGCTTGTCCGGAGATTGGGTGCAAATAAAGCTGAGGATCAAGTCCTCGCTCGATCAGCGTCGCTCGGCTCGGCGATCGACGCCAAAACCCATCCGAGTCCCATTGACTTCGAACTCTCTTGACTCCTCCACCCGGTCGACACGACGTCCATGTCCACCAGGTTCGAGGGAAGATCTGGCCACGACTTCTTCGTGTCTTGAAATCAAAGGTCCAAGAAGTTTGGTGGAAAATCATAGGCACCAAGACCCCATTGTGAATCCCAACATGCGTTCTTGGAGAAACAGATTCTAGCGCAAAAAACTATTTGCATGATGCACCAAGGAAGATGCACAGGTGGCGGGTTGGAGGCTGGATCTCCACCCCAAAATGCGAGCAGCTGGTCATCACTTCGACAAACCCGGTGAAGTGATGCGACTGGGTTTGTGTTCAGAACATGGTCGAAACCACCACCGGTCAAATCTCAGGTGCCATGGGATCATTTGGCAGGAGAGCACATGTTTTTTTTGAGGAAACCAAGTGACCCTAAGAGTTGAAGTACAAATTCTGGAAAACAAAACACCCACAATCTCATCCCTAACCTAGGGCTCCAAGTACCTCCCCAGAGGTTTTTGGACCCTCCAAACCCACCTCAAACACCTCTTATAATATTAGTTACTTGGAGCCCTAGGGCATGTCTTCCAACAAGCCTCTCTATCGGTGATGGCGTGTTTCTGAAAATCACCGAGGCGGGCCATTTCCATGGCCCATCCCCTGTTCACGTGCTAGTTCCTGAGCCCGGCCGCCTGCCCAGTCCATCTGACAAAAAGATCTTCCATGGCCCATGGTGCCCCACTTGATGGGTGGATGCCATTCTATGGATGTTCCCTAGGGCTCCAACCACCTCCTGAGAAGATGGTTGGGGTGGGTGCCAAAGGGGTCGAATACCACCGGTCACCTGAGGATATGGGACAGGATCCCCAGGGGTTTCACGGTTACAGACTAGAACTACTGAGCAAACATGCTTACCTACCAAGAAAAGCACCTATATAAGAGCCCAACCTGCTACTTCCATCACCTCCGCAATACGAACATCACCCTTTTCACCAGCAGTCACATGTCGCTCGGCCTGCCGAACTACGAACGGAGGAAGGAGGTAGTCGGTGCCCCTGGATGGGACGAGCCACACCACCCCCGACATGTCAGACTTTGGAACTGCTGGAGTGCTCCTTTTTTCCGAAGCTACACTCCAAACTCACATAGACC
Organism: Durusdinium trenchii; assembly: GCA_963970005.1. Lineage (NCBI taxonomy): Eukaryota > Dinophyceae > Suessiales > Symbiodiniaceae > Durusdinium > Durusdinium trenchii. The sequence goes on along the minus strand of CAXAMN010022573.1, from coordinate 373,179 downwards.
CTGACGTCCTGGTCCCATGCCAAGACGATGTTCCTCTACCAACCCAGCAGTTTTCAGGTTCCATGTTGCTCTTCCGGGGGTGGATTTCCGAGCCAAGGGTCCAGTAGGACCACGACAGTAAAGGCGTGGAGGAAAATCTCGTAATCGCCTGGGTTCTTCGGCGTTGGCGGCGTGCGCACGCGTCGGCTTTCCGTCGGCCTTCGCACGCGAACGGCACACGTGGGTTGTTTGGAGCCCATGCGAATGGAGTGTGAGCTCCCAAGTCATCCAACAGTGACGGTTGAGACTTGAGCTCCTTGAGCTTCCACCCAAAAGGTCATGGGAAAAGATAAACCTATATACATCTTACAAGTAACATAATAAATCAATCAAGTGGCGAAGGCATCGTGTCTTCCGAGAGCCAGCTTTCCATACTAGTATGAAGTTATGCACCCCCCATACCCTTTTAAAGGCACACATGAGCGGCGGATAGCGGCGGCATTTACTTGTTACTAAACTCATCTAAACTCCAAAACACGATCTGTTTTGTGTGGAGGCCCTATCTCGTTCACCAGCGAAGATAGAGCATGCCATCCCACACCAAAGCGCTTGCTCACAACTGGTGGAAGACTACTCTCCTCTACCGTGGGAGACGCTGCATCACGGGTGAGTGACCTGGTGACCGCGGCCCCGAGTCGTCCCCCCCTAGTGTTGCATCACCAGTGGCTCCAAAACAAATACCTCGGCCCAGGAGGTGGACGCGACTTCCGAATAACGGATGGCCCGGCCACGCAGGTTTCAGAAAGCGGGGACGCCCCGGTGTGTCCACCGGTAAACCAAAAGCGTCTTTTGGGAGGGATACTCCAACTCCTCCCACAGAAACACTTGTAGGTGACCCACTCTTCCCGGATAGAAATGAATAGAACATGCATGGAAAAATATGGTGGAAATCGAACATGGTGGAAAAGAATCTAATCGATCTGGGAAAAACATTGAAATGAATAGAACATGGTGGAAATCGATCTTCGAACCTTTGCTTTTTTCCGTGGAGAAGTATATGCCGCCCCGGACAGACCCCCCTGGCACCACCCCAACTGATCGGCATATATGGCAGTCCCATGGAGTGTCTGGGTGTATGATGTGTTCCAGTCCCATGGATAGTCTGGCATGGTTGAGATGCCGCTGTGCGGCTGTGCTTTCCCTAGACGCAACCGTGCTCGTCTCTTCGGTAGCGAAGCTACGACTAGATCCGGTTTCAATGAGTGGGGGGGGGTGCGGTTGTCTCCTGGCGCCGAGTGAAGGGCTGGTCACTTGGCTTCATCTGCAACCTTCTTAGAAGCCCTAGGGCTCCAAGTACCCCTATAGGGCTCCAGCCGTACCTTCGTTTCGAAGGTGGGACTGGGGGCCTGGCGGCCATGTTCGGGTCCACAGTCATACCGAACCGCTTCGGAGGTACGACTGGAGCCCTTCTTAGAAGAGACGTGACGGCTCCGACTCACTGGGCGAGCTGTTTTTCTTTCCCGTCGTCTCTGCCCGGCACGGCCGAGCGACATGCCCATGCCCACAAATGCACTGCCGAAGCCAATGACCTTGATCCCCGGGGCGGGCACGTTTTGATTGCCAGACATGAAGCATCACACCTCCCACCTGAACAGAAACAGAACAAACTCGCATAGTGGAACAAATGCCGTCTGCAGTTTGCAAAGGCAACACTAGCTTCTATAGAATCCACTTTCCTCAGAATCCACTTGCGTCATGTGTGCCCGAACCATCCCTTCACAGGATCGGTCCACATGGTGCTTTGGTAGAAGTTCACGAGATGTGTGGCACTTCAAGCTCAAGGATCACATGCATCCAAGCAAAATCCATATACAACTACCAGGACCTTCCAACAGGTGGTTTTGGACACCCCCCTTTACCTCTAAGAGGCTATTTATAGACACCTCTTGGAAGGTCCTGGTATATTGACACTCATTAATGAGTATCCCAAACCGCTGACACGGGCAAACACCGCTTTGTCGACCGCCCTTTCTATCCGTTCGCCCGTCGAGGAACGTGAATGATTCGCTTGTAGATCCCGGAGCTGATCCAATGGGCGTCATCTTTCGACACCATGGCTGACAGCACCAAGAAGAACATGGGAACCTCATCCTCGGCTACTTGAGAGGTTGAAGTCCCGGAGGATTGGTCTTTCAACCAGCAGCTCAAGTGTGCAGAGTGTTTCATGTGTTTGTTTTGGGGGGGGCGGGTCACTTTTTGGCGATTTGGAGAGCACGTTGTGCTACGTAGCACCTGCAAAATTCCAAACAAACATGATTGGCTGTAACATGTCCTCCCATGTCATCCTGGAATGCACCATATTCTTCAAAGAGCCTGGCTGCCCAAACCCCCCCAAGGGACCCATGTATCCATGCAATACGTGGGTCCAAACTCCTAGCTACGAGGCTGCTGGGCCTGGACCCAGGTCTGGCACACCTTGAAAAACTCGGTTTTGCTCTCTATAACACCAGGCGATGTGAGCGGAGACATCCAAAAAACAAAACATCAAACAAGTAGCAGCCCAGATTGGGCGTCTTCCTGGGATAAGACTCCCGGCCCTTCACCCACAGAATCGGGTGTTTGCTTCGGCCCCGGACCCACCTGCGTGAAAATGGTGGAGAAGGCCCGATCCCAGCCCCGAGCCCCTGGCCCGATCCCGGCCCCGAGCTCGGATTCTTGGGGTTTTCACACCGGGTGAGCTGGATCGAACCCCTGACCAAACATCTGCCGGTCTCCTCATACCTTCAAAGCATATGTCCGGTCTCGGTCTCCCGAACCCAAGAAACGCATATGTGATCTCCGATAGGAAAAGAGTCGAAAAAGACACCTGCGTTGGCTCAGTTGGCTCCAAAACTAAGGGTCATTCAGGTTCTAGAACCAGTCAAGGTCTTGAACAATGCATGGGGGAGCCTTTTCTTCCCTTTCTTCCACTGCCCAAGGTCTTCTGGACCCACATTGGCTGGACCCACCTCCACCCGGCTACTACTCGCCTCGCGGTGCTTTGTTCCGCCAAAGCTTCCCACATCTCCCACTCGAAGCGCATGGTGCCGTGGAACATGAAGCTACCGAAGCCCACCACAAACATGCTGAACCAAATCCTCAGCGACCGTCGGCTCCCTGCTCCCGCTCCCGCTCGCTTGGAACCGGGCGAGCCCGGAACTGCGCACAACGCGCTCCCAACTGGGTATGTGAAATCAGCTCAAAAAGTCCGTAGTCGTTCCTGCGCACTCTGGCCCGGGTGAAAGTGCAAACATACCTGCACCATCCTGTCTGGGTGTCCAATGGAGATCCCTAAGCAGTGTAGGGTAGTCCAGCCAGGACACCCCTTGGATGGTCCTGGTATAATATCTGCGGCATGGCATGGAGTCGTCCTTAAGAGTTGGCCAAATGCGGGACGAGATGTGATGATCTCACACACACTATCACACATAGAACTTGCGGTCCATCCGTGCGGTCGTTATGGTAGCAAGATGTAGAGCAAAGTATGAGAAGTAAAGAGTGACGGTAGTATACGAGTTTATTCATTTAATTTTAATAATACTGAGTATTTAGCTACTTTAGTATACGGTAATGATGTTTGTACAAGCAAAGTCCCACATGTCCAGCCTTTGTCCTCGGAGATTCTGGGAGTCACAATTCTGTCGAAGCCTGCCTTCCTGACCTTAAGCCTTAAGCACTGAATGCGCCAGACCCGGCCCCGGCCACATACATCCAGTCGTTGGACTCACTGCGCCAAAAACTATTGGACTCAAGTCACCATTGCTGTGGACATAGTTTCTTGTCCAGCTCTGTTTTCCGCCGACCCACCCAAACAAAGCGTGCAGGTTTCTCGCTTGGAACTGTCAAATGAATGCAGGTTTCCCGCTTGGAACTGTCAGATGGGTTCTAGGTCGAAAATGTCTACAGTCTAAAGAGTTCTCCATCGAGCGCTGCCCGCTTCTGGAACCTGGCAACTCTCATGCAATGGGATGTTCAGTTGTGTGACGTGCGCCAATTCCCCTCAAACATGCACTTTCTAGAGAGTCTTTTTCAAAACACAGGAGGTCCAGGCAATACGCCCCGAAAAATGGTGCACAAACACGCTAAACCATGCTAAACCGTTCTCACTAGTTGTGCGATCTCCACAACTAGCTGTTTCATGCCGTTGGTCGCCCGTGGGCCTTTTTGACAAAACGTGCCCATGGTTGCTGGAAGTATCGGTAGTCTCGGCACTTGTAAGGCTTGCTGGATCACAGGGCCCGTGGGCAAAGCGTTGCTCGGTGAGCCTCAAGCTGGTCTGCTGCCCGCTGCCCAAAACCGGATCTACCTCCAAGCTCTGATCAGCCTCATCCTCGTCATCCTGGCTCGGATTCTTCCACGATGGCTCTGGTGCGAGCAAGACGGCTCGTAAAGCGGTCCCAAACCCTGTGGGCAGTGGCCAGGCGCATGCAGGCGCGAACGGCCGCAGGGATCACCTGTCAAGCCCGAGCACGCTACACCAGCTACCGAAGACCCCCAGGCCAGGGCAGGAAGGCCAGCAAGTCTTTAGTGCTGAACCCGATGTCACTGCAATTCATCTCCACAACGATCTGGAAAAAGCTGCGGCTCAGCACTACTCGCTTGGCGATTGCCTCCAAGTCCCTTCCGCCTTCCGCTTGCCCCTTCATTGCACGCCGGCCAGCTTTTCGGAGTTTTGCATCAGAAGACACACGCAAATCCTCCGCAGATCTCGAAAAGGTCCACTCCTGTCCACTCCCCCTTTCCAGGTGAAAGTGGGCACGAGTGACCCTTTTTTCGAGCTTTGCGGAGGATTTTGCGTGGACCCTGAAAGTTGCCCCTATGTGCTTTGGTGGGCTCCAACCAAAGCGGAAGAAACTCCGCAACCACTAATTTACGATCTTCAAGAGACCTTGCTCAAAGCCTTGTTGTCTCAGGGCGGAGGAGGTGAGTGGGCAAAATGGTCAGTATAGCTCCTCAGGCTCCTCAGCACCTGACTGGCCTGCTCCTGACTGCATTCCTTGCCATGAGTTTCCTGGTCAATCTCCGGGTCGCAGATTGAGCGCTCGCTTCCGAATGACTCTTCTAGATGCGGATCAGCAACAATAGGGGTTCTTCTCTGACTCCGTCAGGCAGCCAACAAATTTGCAGAGAATTATGATCAAATCCCAGTCATATATAGTCATATGCATGCATAATCAAGGAACTTCAAGCACTTCTCCAAAAGAGCGCCGCTCGGTGTACCCGCCGCAGTTCGTGCACCCGCCCGCTGACGGATGTTTCAGCCGAACGTGGTGGACTTCACCTCCTGTCGAGATGCTCTCCCATCCATCCATCCGAAGCAACGGGGTGTTCAGGGACCTTACCCAAACACGACTAATGGGACTGCCATATATGCCGCCCCATTGACCCCCCTGGCACCACCCCAACTGATCGGAATATATATATATATATGGCAGTCCCATGGAGCGTTTGGGTTATAGAAACTTCTGCTGTACCGCGCTGACTTGCCCCTGTTTGTGCTTTTTGTGGAACGACGGTCGATTGGAGTGCTGTGCCAGCCATGCATGTGTTGTGCAAGCCATGTTGCCCTGCCACTGGTGCAAGTGGGTCCTAGCGGCCCTAGCGGTCAACCTGGCACCCAAATCTGTAGGCTATTGAGCTAGTGACCGATTGCATCCTATTGCACCCTTCAAATACCGGCATTTTGCAGCTCTCTCGCTTCGAAAGGTTGGCTTGAGCACGGCGCCTTCGATGTTGGAGCCATCACCCTTCTGTCCGTGACCTCACACATCGGATACATGGATGAACATCCGCTGTATACATCGCTGTCAACCGCCATACATCGCTGTCGGCTCCTTGGGCGCCCCCAACAGGTCTCAACACCGTCCCCACGATCGACTCACACCGTCCCCACAGGTGCCGCCCAAGCACATCCGCACACGCAGGTCATAGACTCCATGACCCCTGGCGAGGTCGAGGCGAAAGCCGGCCAAGTATCCCCTCTACCAGGACCATCCAAGAGGTGTCCCTCTCAATCGCCTCTCAAGAGGTAAAGGGGGTGTCCGAAAACCACCTGTTGGAAGGTCCTGGTAGCTGTACTACTATGGGGGGGTTTCCATACCCTGCGAGAGGAAGAAAGACAGGGCCCCCGTGGGAGTGGTATAGGCAGCCATTCATTGAGGCAACCCGCTTGGCTCGCCGCGCGAGGTTTGCTGCGCGGCTTGCACACATTCAAGCTTCCAACTTCCAAGAATGAAGGATTTATCCAAACACAACCAAGCAGGCTCAAGGGTCAAGACCTGTAATTATGTAACTGGTCGCTCCTTTGGCAATGGTTTGTCACGCGATCACTTTGAAGAAGCGCTACGTTAAACCGTTGAAAGCAATTCTGGCACCTTTTCGCTGCGGCGTTCCTACGTTTTTTGGATTGCTCAATGCTGCTCCACATTCGTCCTCAACATGCCATACGCAAGTCCCTCCACCAGTGCCCACGCCTGTACAAGCAATAGAGCGCAGGAATGCAAAAGAAAGGGATATTGCCTGGAACCACCCGCCCAAGTGCGAAGGTTGGGTTTGGTTGACCCGATTGATTGGTCGTCGGGTCACAAACCGTTGTCACCTTCACCAAGCCACGGCTCCAAGCCCTATAGGGCTCCAGTCGTACCTTCGTTTCGATTGTGGGACTGGAGTGGGTGCCATGTTCGGGTCCGGTCATACTGAACCTGAGGAGGTACGACTGGAGCCCGGCAAAAAGGAAGGTTCCCATGGGTCAAAGACCGGGGACATCTTTAAAAAAAAAGAAAATCAAACAAGCAGCCCAGATTGGGTGTCTTCCTGAGATAAGATAGGGTTTTGAGGGCCCAACATGCCCGGACCCCTGCTATGGAGGGTCCGACCCCTGCCATGGAGATCAGCGGGATGAGCGGGTGGGACAAGCGGGATGTCCTGGTATGATTCGCCAGTTTCGGTGGAACTGTTGTTATAAAAGCTTGTGGGCGATTGGAACCATTTAGTCTGAGTCTAAGCATGTCATGAGACCGTTCCCATGTTAGGGTGGAAACACCGTAATCTACCACTGGAAGGGGCACTAAAAGAAGGCAGCTTTGGAAGCTACCTGGAGTTTCCCTTGGTAAAATGGACGTGATCCGCAACTCCCATTGCAACTTGTTCCAACTGCTGCAGTTGTGAACATTTAGAACAAACAACATGCACTCCCCCGAAGGAATCATTGCATACCTGCATGCCTCTAAGATCAGGCTAGACTATTTTCTGACTATAAGATACTATAAGCTTATATAGTACATTTGCTAACTAATAGTCTATTCAAAAAGAGACTTATATATATATAGTCTATTTTTTGGAGTTATTTTTGGTATGGCCCCAAAAATACGACGATGTTCCTCTCTACAAACCAGTGGCGAGCTCCACGAAACCATGTGGGTGACCTCGGAGTTTGATTTGCTCCACTCGGATCTGAGCGCCATTTTCTTGCAACCCAGAACCGTCATGACACCAGGAGACAGTTGGTCGCGACTGCGCTTATCTGCGCTTAACCATGGAAAGCATATCTGACTGGAAAGCATGGTTGAGAGACAGATGGTCGCTTAAATACTCAGATGGAAAGCATGGTTGGGTGCCCATTCGGACGATTTCTGACGCTTTCGGGCTGGTTCCAGGGCTCTCCACCGCTTCGCGCCACGCCACGGGGCTCTCCAGACCAAGGTCAGCCCCCCCCATCCTGTGGGTGAAGGAGCCCGGATTCGGTCCGACGTCTGCGGACGCGGTCGAATCCCAAGGGCGTCGTGCCAAGGGGCTGACAGAATTCCAGAACTCTGCGAAGAGCGGGGAGACCACGTACTTACCTTCACCTTGGGAGGAGTCAAAGACTAGAAAGAATGGTCTGGTCGAGGTCGGGACCTGACGAGGGAAGTTCCTTTAGAGTTTATAGTCTTTGGACATCTAGGGTTCACCTCACCGTGTTCTTGAGATCAACGGAAAACCCAACGGTGAATGAGATCTGGTCTCCCAGCGGCAAGCGAGGATTATTACGGTGTTCCGGGAAGCCGCGGAGCGCCGCGTATAGAGAACCCCAGCACAAAGGGAGTCCAAGTCGCATCAACAAGGATGATCGTTTATCCCGTTTGGGCTCCTGCCCCACCTCCTGAGAAAATGGGCCAGGGGTGGGTGCCAGGGGGGGTCGAATACCACCTTCGGATATGGGTGGAGCCCTAGGGTATGTTCAGATTTCTGGCTGCAGGCAGCTGCGATTGCCAGCTAGCAACCTCCATGAGACTGGAAAAGATATAGATCGGATGGAAAAGGATAGAACAGGCAGTGCACTGCCACATGCTTGCTGACTTAGAAACTCGGATGCGAGCGTATCACCCCCAAAGACTTCTCACCGATCTCGGCCCACTTTCCCTCCCCAACGCTCAAAATGACACCCCTCCGAGCAGCAGAACTGGTGCATCGCGTTGGTTTGGCCCCACAAGGGCAACGTGACCTCGGATGCCTCGGACTTCCGCGGCCGCCGACGAGCCGAACAGACGAGCCGAACGGGCTTCGAACGGCTTCGAAGGTCGGATTGGCTGAAAGTCGAGGGGCGTCGACTTCCGGTCCCTGATTTAGTTCTATAGCTCCTTAGAGGTTGAGCTTCCATGAAGTCCAACCCCAACCAGGGCCCTAGGCAGGCAGGGCCCTGGTTCAAGACGAAAACTGGACATTGGACTGACCTGATGGGGCGAAGACTTTGATTTAAAAAATAGACTTGGTTGGTCATGGGAACGCCATGGACTCCAGCTGACTGGCGCCATGCACTGACTTGTGAAAAGCCTGGGGGGCCCACCATTGGGATCCAAGAGGAGAAGCGGAAACATCAAAACCAACGACCCCAAGAAACACACACACACAAAAAAAAAAGGAAAGCACACCTGTTGCAACAGGTCTCCTTTGTAGGCTTAAGATGGCTTAAGTAGACTTAAAAGTCGCAGGTGGTGACCTGTGAAGTCGGGTGCTGGATGGACTGTGCGCCCAAGCGACATTTGCCGCAACTGCCATGGTCCTAGTGTCTCTGGCAGCTCCAAGCGCGCGTGCCGCGGGCGTGGTGCTTCTGCCGGGGCGTGCGGCTGAGCCAAACGGCCGCAGGTGGGGGCGGTCGTTTGGACCCCCAACTAGGGCTCGTCCAGTCGACTACCGATCCGTACGAAGGAATCGGGCCATTGACGGGAATGGGCAGCTAAGCACGAAGGAAAGAGACAGGGAGTCTCTTTCTTATGCCCTGCATCGTTCATTGCCCCACGATTTGTTTTTATGTCGTCAAGAGATCAAGCACTTGTCTTCTTCTCGGCCCTGTAACATACTGTAACATCCCTCCCTATAGGGATCCAGTCGTACCTTCTCAGGTACGGTAAGGACGGAGACTCTTGATGCAGGCGCCAAAACGTCGGGCCCAGGTAAGTACCTTCGAAGTGGATCCCTAGGGCCCTAGGGCCCCAGTGCTATTGCAGTTACACTCTGACTCACTAACATGGAAGTGGAAAATGGCCTCTTGGAAGACTACTTTCCTTTACAAACAGTGGGTTTTCCACTTCCAGCATTTTGTTGAACATCTTCACGGCACGGTCCTCTTCAGCCGTGCAGAACGCGCGATGACCAAAAACCGAGGAGTCGGATCTCCGAGGTGTCGCACCGGTCGAGAGGGTTTTCTTCCAAAAGAGCTCCAGTGGTGACCTCCGAAGCGGTGGAAGCGGTGTTCTCTGGCTCCGAACCGATGGCACCCACAGGGTCAACCTGAAGCCATGCTCCAGCCTCTCTTCACTCGCCCCCTACGTTCGGTCCGTACGCCCTTCCGCGGGGTCCACGGTCCACGGCGCCGTTCCCCGGTCGTTCGTCAGGCAAACCGGTGCAGAGTCGAAGACAGGGGTACTGCGGCTGGCCCAAGAGTCTTTCAGCAGGTACTGCGGCTCCTCTGAGACGATTTGGATCACCTGGCGTTGGTTGGTTGGTTTTCGTGGCGCGAGAACCTCGCGCCAGGCGCGCACGCAAAAAGACGCTCGACGCTTGAGTTCTTGCACATTCATGTCATAGCCGGGAGCTGGGATACTTCTACCCGACCTGGATTTTCCACTTGCTGGTCATCTTCGCAAGGACCAAATGAAAGCCTACTGAAAAAAACAACAAAAACAAAAAAAACTGCATCGAGCAGGTGCAGAACCCCAGCATCACATGTTCGCCGTCTCTTTACCTCACCGGGTGCGGCGGGCGGTGCCTGCTGCCAATGGTTGGAGAGCTCTTGCAAGCCCATCTCGCGGATAGAGCCTGAACCATCGGTGGATGGTGGCTTGAGATTTGGTAGACCGAGTTTGAGCGACCTCTCTTTTTAAGAGGATCAACTATATACCCTACGCAACCAAACCCTATAAATTTGTAGGGTCTCAATCGGAACCTCGGGTATTCTTGTGAAATCAAAAATACCTCAGGTTTGTTCTTAAAACCTCGGGTCTTGCTTTTCTAAACCGTGCTAAACCCATATTTAACCCGTACTAAACCCATATTTAACCCGTACATACCCGTACAAAACCCGTATTTTAATATTGGTTTGGAAAACCTGGGGTTTCCTTCAGAAACCCTAGGTTTTTTCCATCGACCCTACAAATTTATAGGGTTTGGGTGCGTAGGGTAGATCCAAAACATGGGGCTTTTCCCATCCAAACGAAGGTCACTCGGGCTCTAGGTGTTCTACATGACAAGCTGTGGTAGGTTTGTCATCGGTTTCTACTAATGGATCGATCTAAGCAACACATCTGTCACATGGGTGTTGCACCTGAACCTTCCAGCAGCGGGGTCCAATGGAGACCAGGCTTAGCTTGGCTTAGTGGTGTGTATAGATGTATAGGGTATCGCGTGGGATGGTCCTGGCCATGGTAGACTCCTGATCATTTTTTTTAAACTAGCAGGGTTCCAGGAGTCATAAAGGGGTGCCTATTGGAGGATAGGGGTCCCCAGAACATCCACTCACTTGGGGACCAAAAACCGCCCCGACATGTGACTCCTGGTGTTCAATGTTCTCCAAAAGCGGGGGTTCTTGAATCAAGAGTCCACAGTGTACAATCATCTACCACCAGCAGTTCCACTCCGGAATGGTTCTTAGTCCCATCCAGTGAGTGGATCATCATTGCACCCCCTATCCTCCGTTTGTTTGGCATTCCTCAGTTAACTGCGTTGAAACTTCCGTTGGAGTCAACTCGTCGTTCTTGGCGAACAACGAGCCCTCGATCGACAGACTGAGGTCGGCGCTTTGCGCTGCGAAAAAGGTGTTGATGTCGCAGCACTCGGCATGGACCGGAGGGTAGTTCATCAACCGAAGCTCCTGCGAGCCCCAGCGACGTGAAAGTCATGTACCAGCACCCTCCTGGCCAGGCTGTTAGTTGAGGGTTGGGAAGGACCCTGTCTCAGGTCGAACCAGACTGGTGACCTGTTTGTCGTCGGGTCCTGGTCGTCGGGTCCTGATGAATCAAACGTTTGGAGTGTGGAGGTCAAATGAACCATTCTGTAGAGCGGGAAGTTCATTTTTTTGTTCGCCTCTGAAGTTTCGAGACCTCGAGGGTCGCCGAGGTGAGGACGAGCACAGAATTCGGGATCTGTGATCTTCAAGCTTCTCCGTGAACACTTCGAGACGTCTCAACTGGCCCATGTATGGAACCTATGCCTGACCCCAAACCACCCCAAGTGATCGGCATAATTCGGCATATATGGCACTCCCTTCGAGAAGTCTCAACTAAGAAGTGCTCCGGGACATCCAGGCTCTGCACGTCCTCTTTCCCACCTGTTCAAAACCAAATTCCGCTTCTTCTTCGACTTCAAACCCGCCAAACCCGCTGTCTGGACCAACAGTGGCAAACATGGCGACACCGGTCGCATACGAAAGTCGCAGGGCATGGCACTCTTTGTCGCTGCGGCATGGCACCGTGATGCACCGTGAGTGCTGGCACATGCGGCGCCGCACCTTTTCAAAGCCTTCTTGAACGAGTGAAAGGGAACATTGACTGCTAGCCCGGGGCGTTTCGCGCTAGGGAAGCTCGCATCGGAGCGAACATCCTTTGGGGCGCCCATGTTTCGGCGCCAAGGCTTGTTGAGGGCGAGTCCGGTCGGGCAGTTTCGGACGGTCGCATACTGTCAATCCAAGGGGGCCCAATGGAATCCCATATTAAGCAAGTAGGGTAGGAAAAGTCCATTAGGACACCCAAACAGGATAGTCCTGGGAACTTCCGAATGATGTCCAACCCTGCGTGCTTTCGTTATATGGGACCATAGGATCATCAGATCCAAAGACTGGTAGGTTGGAGGCCATTGCTATTAGGTTGGAGGCCATCGCTAGTACGTTGGAGGTTGAACAAAAAGGGACGCCCCAAGGAGGACCTGGGCAAGCAGGACCTTCTCCTCGAACTCTGTTGGGCCACTTGTGTGGTGTAAAGTAGACACAGGTTCCCTACCCTGGGGGCGGGTCAGACCAGAGGTCTTGACATGCAATCAGGCCGCCATGCTAAGACCAGGTGTATCGCGATCATCTCTGTGACTTATTGAACTTCTCGTTGCTTCTAAACCCCCTTCGTTTCGGTCCGGACGGTCCGGGGCCCGCAAGTGGCCAAACGGTCGGGTCGTCAATTCGAACTGCTTCGGAGGTACGAAGGAAGGAGGTGAAAGGAACATCCATCCAGATCTACCAAAAAAACAACACCATCTGGACCTTCCAGCGATGTCAGACGACAAGTCAGCTGACGTCAGACGACCGTCCCAACAACTGTCCCAGCGACCTCTTCCCGACATCTTCTCAGGAACTCGAGGTCTCACCCGAAATATCCGCAGGCCTACACATCCTGAAATGGGAACCGTGGATGGCATGACCCTTCTTTTTTCCATGACCACCTTCTCTTTGTTCTACATGAGATATTTCATACCACTGCAGGTGGTGTTCACGCACTCCACTTCCAGGATTTCAGGATCTTTCAGCGAGTCCTGTGCACACTTGGCTCCCTACACTCGGCCCATTCCTCGCAACTCAGTTCCCGGCATGCCCGGCTGCGTCATCTCGCGGGGCCCGCCCGGTGCATTAAGGCTCGCGAGCGAGATGCAGCCGCACAAGAGCGCCAGAATGGGCAGGAGCGTGAAGACTGAGAAGACGAAGGTTGGGCGTTTTGAGGCGTTTTTGTTGCGTCGTTTCTTGTTGATTCGTTCCCAAAGCGTTTCGATGTATTGCCTAAATTGGGGGTGATGTTCGATTGAAGGATCAATGTATCCCTGAGGATCGAAAGTTAGCTCTATATGCTAACATTTGGGGTTGTGTCTTCTGGGGCTCTCCGACCTCACCCTGTGAGGTCCGACCTCAAAAAACGAGATCATACCAGAACCCAAAAACCACAAAACCACAGAACCCAAAAACCACAAAACCAACGATCCCAAATTTAAATTCGTCACGGGTTGTCACGCTGGAGTCCGACAATGACCTCATTTTTAAAGGGACAAAATAGACCAATCACGGTCTGTCACGGTTCGTCACGCCCTGGTATGCTTGGTTCTTGGGATTTCATGGTCTTATCCTCCGACAATGATACTGGAATTGTATATACATTTCAGGTACCCCAATCTGTGATTCGACAACGTCTTCAAATAACACGATCAATAGAAACGTATGCATATCCTGAGATCATTTCTATTTGTGACCTATGTGTGGTCATGGATCGTCAGGGTATGACTGTATCATGTACATATGCTATACAGTACGTCAATTGCCTGGGTGTGTGGAAAACGAACGTATACTGCTCCAACCACCTCCTGAGAAGATGGTTAGGGTGGGTTAATTTGGGGGGTTCTAACCACCTTCTGAGGCCATGGTTGGAGCCCTAGGGACTTTAAAAACATCCAGCCCACCAAGGTGCCAGCCTGATTGGGTCTGTTTGTCCACTGACGTCTGTTTGAGGCGAGCCGTTAACTAGCTTTCAGTGACCGAACTAAATCTCCGCCTGACGGCACCCCAAAATGGAACTTGGGAAGCGGGGCAGGGCGTCCAATGGAAGGTTGGCTTGCGGTGAAAAAGCGGGCCGGGCGGAGGGACATGATACCAGTAAGATGAAGTACATCAACGCAGGGGGTTGCGCAACATGCGACCCCCAGGAAGTGGCGGTTCAAAGCCTTGAACACAAGGGGATTATTAACGGATTCCTGAACATGGGAGCCCCTCCTGTGAATCAGCAGACCCTGTGACTGTGCTTGAGTCAGCTATGTGCCGTTGAGGCCCTGAAATCCTCTGTTTGGTACGATGATTGGGGACTCCTGGATGACGCCAGGAAGGTCCAGCCGTACCTAACCTGAGGTACGGCAGGACTGGATCCCTAAATACCTCACCTCTGGTGTGGGTAAAGGGATCACCAAACAGGCCCCCACCACGTCGCGACATTGCTTTGGACAAGACTCCGGACCCCAGCGCACCGAAAAAGTACGAACTCACATGGAAGTGGATGCCATAGCACCGATTCCGGAAGACGATGCTCCTCCACTTCCACGGGAGGTGAACTCCACTTCCATGTGAGTGTCAGGGAGGGTTACTGTGGTTTCAAGAAGTAGATGGCGCAAACCCCTACCAGCACCCTCCAACAGGTCACCAATTGAGGCCTGTTAGGGTCCAACAACCCTCAACTAGCAGCCTGGCCAGGAGGGTGCTGGTACATGTCTTTCAGAGTAGATGGAAACCACATATCAACCACCAAACGAGTCACTGTGCCAGTGCCAGGTCCTCACTGGTCAGTCCGGCCATGTCTACTGTCCTGGAGACCGGTCGAAACCGGCGTCTATACGGCAGCACGGGCGGCCAAGGATCTCCACATGAAGTACATCGCAAAGGGCACAGCCACCAGGCTCAAGGCTTGTATGACCACGTTGGAGTGTTTCTGGAAAAGCATGCGGACGGTGCCGGTGCGGTGCTTTCGAGGTGCGCTGGAGGGAGGTGCCCAGTGTGACTTGCCCCTTGGGAATTGGGAACCGCTGTGGCCAATGGTTGGGGGTTCATGAAACATCGTGTGTTAAGTCACCAAGGCTTGTAGAAAGTCATCCGGCGGACATTCAGGGGTGCAAAGAAGTCACCGGCGGCTTCTGCGAGTGATTCTAAGCAGTCTGACATTCGGGAGGGCCGTTTATCCCTTTCCTTGACCCAGGGAAGCTCACTACTTCAGTTGGATGACAAAATCCCAAGGATCGCATTGCGTACGCCCATGATAGCTGGTGTGACATGGTTGATTGATGGGTCTTGCACTCCGCTATACTGACATAGCGCCTGCTTGTCGGGAGCAGTGCAAAACTCTCTTCCTCTACCTACGGCGGACTCTGCTCTCCCGCGCCCAACCACTGATAGCATCGTTCCTCGTTCCTTTCTGAGGTTTCCCGTGCGGAACATGCTTGAAATCTCACTCCAAAATGACGATGAAGATGTATATTTGTTGCACTTCTGAAGCCATTGGTCACGCCAGTTGCCAATGGCTGATTAAGACCAATAGCGCTAATTCGATGGCACTATATAACTTGGAAAAACACAGGAACCCTCCTAAAATCCCGATGCTGACACTCGTCCAACATGCCCGTCCGTCCCCAAAACCGCCGTTCCACCGGAAATCGACCGACTGGACATTCGTAGGATGGCCGTGAACATGAAGGGCGCCCCCTCTCTCTATAAGGAACAGAATGTGACTCTTCATGTGTTGATTATGTCTATGGATGTCTCATTGTTTGTTTCTTTATGTGTGTTTGTGTGTTCGGTGCAGCAGGCTAAGCTTCTTGTGTTATTGAGACCAGCCCCGGAAAAAAAATTGCAATACATTAACAATCAATGTTAAACACCTCTAGCCTCTAGATGTCAAAGTCAAGAACCACAAAAAAACTGTTCACCCCCTTATCCCTTCTATTTCAGTGCTAGCTGGTTTCTTTCCCCTAGGGCTCCAAGCACCTCCTCAGAAGGTATCTGGACCCTCTCAACCCACCCCAGTCCCACCTTCTGAGAAGGTACTTGGAGCCCTAGGGATCATATCCCCACCACCCGTCCCCACTCACTTGAGGTTGGGACCGTAATGACCAGCGCCAAATCCATGACGATCTGTGTGGAGTAGCGCGTGACGATCACGAACAGCAAATCCAGCCTAATGAGAATCGAAGCTGCGAGCCGAGCTAGCTCGGAGCTGGGTCTGGAACAGAATCTGCGCTCCGCTGGGGTGTTGATTTGGTGGGAAAGAACACCTTTTCGGGGATCCGTGAACTCGACGTGGCTCTAGTTTGAAGATTCTCGTCCCATGCGTGGCTCTAGTTCACGGGACCAGTGATGCAGGATTCCTGGAATGTATTGTGGTTCATACTACTACTGCGTGAACAATTTGCATATTTAAGGGAGTGAGTGATTTCTTTTGGAATGAACGACTGGTATACATGTGCAAAAAAATGTGTCTTCGCACATCTCTCCCCATTTTGCCGCCCAGACACAGCACGGCTGAGGCCACCAGAATGGATTTGACCTTGGTTTCCTGACGCATCTGATCTGCTTTTTTGTCGATGGCTGGAAGATATGCCTACATCTCCTGCGTTGACCCCCCCAAACCACCCCATCTGATCCGCAAGTATGCCAGTCCGAGTGTCTGGGAATTTATCATCCTAAACACAGACTCGTGGAATCAGGATTGTGAGTTTGTGTGAGGTCCAGTCATACCTTCTGAGAAGGTACTTAGATCCCTAGGGGTTTACATAGTTTACATCATCTGGGTGCATGGGCAATGCCAAATCCCGTGGTCCTTTTCTTGGCATACAGGCCGGGGTGTGACATGATGACGTTCCTCCATTGGATGTGGTCCCCTCCAAAACATGCATATATATATATATGTATATTTTATCTTTGTGATTTGGTGGACGCACTCGGGGGATTGATTCGGGTAGACTTTTTTTAGGAACATGGAGTCCAAGATGGAAACATATTGAAGCTATAGTTACTCGCTCAACCATTGAATCAACAAACATCCTCTGCAGGATGTTGGAGTGGGAGATGTCCAGGTCGGATCTCTGCCTGTCCTTGTCCGCCGGTAAGGACTTGCAAGCGCCAACCATCAAAGCCAACCCGCAGGGCATCATGAGAATCATCCAAAGGATGGCCAAGTCCTGAGATGGCCCCAACCGTGTCTCAAACATGAGGGGCACATCCGAACGACGGAAGGAGGTGAATTGCGGGTAGACAAGGAGCTAGTATGGTGAAGGTGCTGGTATATACTGTATATGCTATATGTACATATCCTACAAGTCCAGTCCAGCCCACTAAAACATGGTCCTCGACTACAACTCCAGTACACTGAGCGGCTTGTAGGGATAAGCAGGCATACATAAACACGACCACAGTTTACTTTTTCCACGCGTTGCAGAAAGTTTGTCTACAAAATCAACGAACTCATACCTACAATTACCTCTCGGGGCCCCGACTCTCTGTTCCCTCGCCAAACCGACAGGAACAGAGAGCCCCCCAGTATCCCCTGAGGCCACATCCGCCAAACCGGATGTCCCCCAGGCTCGGATACTCATGAGAGGGAAACCATCATTTGACTCACTCCAGTCTTACAATGTGGTTTCATTGATTTCTCACCCCCGAGAAATCGACCCGCGGATTCGGAAAAAAGAAAAACTCAACCTTTCGGCTTGCCCTTCTTCTTGGCTCCACGTCCCCCTGATCTGCAGGGCCTTGAAGGCACTGCTGGCTCAAGGGTTGGGCTCTTGCGATACAAGTTCAGGTAAGGAGCAAGGGATGAATTTGACAGAGACAGATCTGCCAACTGTGCTAAACCGTCGTTCAAATATATACGGGCGGTACGGGCTGCTGCCCACCGCCCCTGGACAAGGAGGGTGTCGAACGATCCGTGATGGTTAAAGTGGAACGTCGCGCCACCACGTCGTAAACTGTAAGGTCTGAAATGTTGGTCAGTGAGGCGCAATGCATCAATGGCCCGAGCAAATAATGCTCGCCAAGCATGAGGTTTGAGAGTTAAAAAGGCTGTTGGAGAACTGGACTGCTTCCAACGCCACAAAGCTGGGAGGATGGACTGCTCATGCAGGGTTACACTTTCGGCTGCTCCTTGGCGTGCGCCTCCCTTAGTCAGGCCTAATGACAGCACGGCCGGTCCCTTCGGCCCAGGGATGAACACATCCTTTGCCCGTAGGCTCAGAAGTTCTCCTGTGCGCAACAAACCAAAAAATGCGACACGCAGCGACAAGCCAAAGGTGGGGCAGTCGTTAAAAATTGACCACCCACAGAGAGCATCCAGAACCTGAAGGGTTAAGGGCGGCGCCCGATTCGGGATCTCTACCGATGTCCAGGCTTTCAGCAACCGCCAACTTGCTGGAAGCTTTCGCTTGAGAGAGGGATCACGGTCCTGAAGAGCTGCTCATGTTATTGGCAATTGACTTGCCTTCGCCTACCGCCCACAGATGTTCAAGGTAGTCACTGACCAGGCCATCGAGGAGGTTCTGCCGCTTTGGGAGGACCAATCCCTCCCCTGTCAACCAGTCGAAAAAGCGGTTTAAGCAGTCTGTATATCGTTCTCTTGTGCGAGGTTGAACTGTGAGCCCTTTGAGTGAACCTAGCTTGCTTCGGACTTTCTTGCGCTCCTGTTGACTCCTACCTTCCATCACTTTTGTGGCCTTTTTCCCCATTTCCGATGTAATGGTCTTCACGACGGCCGATCGGCCGGGTTCTGGTGTGTGTCCACGTAGGCCCACACACCCACAAGCCCACTTGCCAACTGAAGCGCTCCAATCCTACACAAGGTTCTCCTCAAACGGCGGCTCGACGATCTTCCTCTTGACAAAGCATGCAGCACCACAAGAGAATCGATCAGATGCAAAAAACGGCAGGCTCCTTCCTCTAGCTCTTTCAACCTCCAAACTATGGCTGTTTTGACTGCGCGCAGCTCCAAGGCGTTGATGTGTTCCGCATCACCTGTCCAGCGCCACCCTGCCACATCCTTCCATCGCCAAAGTTTGCTGGGAATCGAAGCTCGTAACCTGTGGTATCTTGCTGGGAGATCCGTGCCCAATTGAAGCAGGATGTCTTCTCCCTTGACAGAGACTTGCCCTAACAACCGTGGCACCAGCCCCACTGGAGGCGCCCCCGCCTTGGTGGTTTGGCGAATGGGAGGTCGGAGCAGGAGGCTTGCAAGGTTCTGTTCTTTCCCTGGGGTCAACCGCAAGACAAGCGTCTCCACGTCAAGGTCGGGCAACATTCCAAGGGTACGAAACAGGCAGTAGAGCAAGTAGACGACCACTGGAATTGACCAACTGTTACCAAGCAAACGGAGCCGACAGTCATTGTGATCTGGCTTCCCTTCCATGCTCTTGACCATGCACCGACGGGTATAGTCCATAGGGAACCCAAGAATGGCCTCCCTCTCCTTGACTGAAGGAACCCGATGTTCGCCTGCGCGGTTCACCACACAGTTCTCAGCACGGTATTGGTATGGCGGGAACCGGTGTAGGTCCGCTTTCCACCGAGCGACTGCATCCGGGGGACACAAACTGAGCCCTGCGGGCCGGCGTCCCGGCTGAGGCGACGGCCTAGCAGTGGTAAACGTGGGAAAGGGACTGTCCGCACGAACACGGCGCCAGCCAGCCTCCAGGAAGTCCTGCTCATCCACTGTTGCGACCAACTCAACGCGCCCCTGCACTGGGAGAGCACTCTCTCTCCCCTTGATCACTGTGGCTCCGGGCATGCTCCAACGATCCCAGGTGCACCAGTACAACCTAGGCCGCCTGGCAAGACTCACCTGACCTGCGTCTATCAACCACGGCGTAGTCTCGTATGCCTGCGACATGGTTTCACAGTCCTGGACGTCCATCGAAGCGACATTCTCAACAAGGCGATGAACCGGGCACCAACTAAAGTGCTTGCGAATCAAGGCTTCGATCCTGGGGATATGCTGGAAAAGGCTAGATCGCAGATCTCGAAGTGCCCCCCTTCCGATCGACGTTGAGTCCGGAAACGCCTTGACACGGTGGTCCAGCGCCTAAAAGCACAAGTCCTACGCTGGCAAAGCGCAACCTCCATTCAATCACATGCTCCTCAGTGATCGCGGCAACATCTTCAATGCAGACGACATCCGGAAAATACGACTCCACCACTCGGTTGGCCTCGGGCGAAATCTCAACCGACACATATCCTCCTACAGGCACACGCAGCGCATCCAGGGCAACCCGCAACGCACCTATCCCATCAAAGAGCGACACAACGAGAACCTGGTCTATCTCCTCCGGCTCAACTGCATCTCCGCGACACTCTGCCTGACAAGCCGCTACCCCAAAAGGACTAAGCTCTCGACTGACGCACAGTCCGCCTCCGGTGGTAGATGCATCACTGGCTGTGACCAGTTCCGAGGTACTCAGTCTGAAGTCCATGTAGGCCAAGGGGGTCAAAGCGATAAACCTCAACAACTCAAGCGCCACCGCAGTGGGAAGGGGTCGCCTACACCTGGGTCCCCACTTGCTCAGCTCAGTCACTTGTCTCCAGATGGCATTCAAACCTGACAGCAATGGTCGCCTGAACATTGCAATGTAGACGAAGCCTCCACCAACTACCTGCAACTCACGCTGCGACGCTTTCCCGGCAATGCAGAGCTCCAAGGCGAACCTCACATACCTACCTACCTTGTCCGCTTTGGGCGAGGCACGGCCCAAGTCTCCATCAACCCAGGCCCCCTGTACTTCAGCTTGCACCTGTTGAGTGACGCCCTTCTTGGGATGACGTGGGAGACCCAATTGCTGGTAGGTCTCCCTTACGGCCAGAGTCCAGGCTGACGGAGTCCCCTTCAAGGTCTCGGCAAGCGCCCTATCCACTTTGTGCAGCTCGTCATAATTGTCAAGGTACACACGGTACTGATGAGGGGCCGTGCTCTGATGACGATCGCGGCGAATCTCCTGTTGTCGGCCTGCCAGTTGCTTTTCTCCTCCCAATGCTTGCTGTATGACTCTGCGGTGTACATGCTGAGCAATCGCCACGGAGTTTATAAACCCCATGGGCAACACCCTACTTACCAAGTGCCAACCGGTGCCGGAGTAACCTGCTGGGAGGCCTTCGGGCGGAACCTCCCTTGCAAACCCCATGAACCGGTGCCATTCAACTGGAGTCCGAAAGAGATAGAAAAAACACCTCACGTCTTCTGACGACGTGAGGAGAAGTTCTCCGTCATCTAAAACAGTGCCAGCCATTCCCGTGACCGTGGGGAGTGTGGATGTGTCTCCGACAAGGTTTCGACATAGACCGTTTGTTGGGACCAGATTCATGATCAGCCGGCATACCTCGAATTCTCCACCTTTGTCATCTACAGCCTTCTCTCCCTTCTCAACTGCAAACAGGCCGTTAAGTACAGGTCTATCACCAACATGGTAAAGCTGCTCTCTCTTCATGAGCCCACACACTCCCCGCTCGAGCAGTCCCAGGCACACCTCGGCCCAGTTCGTCTGGCTCACCATCACGGCTGGCGTCTTTCCCAAGCGCTGATCCTGAGGCGGGAGCAGGAACTTCTCAAACTCAGCGACGTAAGAAAGGGTTCCGCCATCACAGAATTCCCCCAGGTCTAGACTTCCTACCCCCTCGGGAAAGGCGGCGGCTATCATCTTCCACTCAAATGCTCGAGCAACGCGAACCTCCTCACCAGAATAGTCAATACCTTTTGTGGCAAAGAACTGATCCAGGCAAACTGGGGGGAGCACCAACCGGGAAACCTCACTGCTCTCCACCACTCCTTTAAGTCTCTCAATGATCCTCTTCTGCACCTTATTGACCTTCTTCAGACCCTTTGATTCAACCCCATAAAGGCTGTTCAAACCCCTCACAACCAAATCCAACGTGGGACACGCTTTCAAGCACTCCTTCAACCCCACAGGAAGCGGGAGAGGGAAAACCCCCTCCGTGGACTGCCCGCAACGCGTGGTCTGTGACAACACCTCCAGGGATTGAGAAAGTGCCGGCCCCACATCCTTCAGCAGACATTCCTTTTTTTGCACACAACTTCTGCAAGATCATTTGACATTGGCTCCATTGTCCATGCTCTGTCTTCTGATCTTCCCCACGGCACGGCGTCAAAGCCAGTCGCGGAGCCACTTCACATGCAACTTGGGAGTGATGGCTCAACTCCCCTGTACTTCTTTCGAAAAAATCCTCTCCAGAGCTTCGGCGCTGTCCGTGGCCCATGCCTACAGATTGCTTCCTCTTCCACTCTGGATGGGAGGGATCCTCCTCCTCCCCTGCCCAGCCTAAAGAGCTTTGCGGCCTCTTACGGACTTCCAGCTCCTCCCCAGGCTCATACGGTCCTTCCTCTTCAACTCCTCCAGTGGCCTTTCGGCGGCATTCCACCAGAAGCTCATCTATCGCCCTCTCAAGTCCTTCCTCCTTCTTCCTTTCTTCATCCTCACCTTTCCTGGCATCTTGACTTCTCTCACTCATCAACCCTTTCTCTCTCTGCCTCTTTTTGGACGTGTTCAAAGCCTTTCCTTCCTCAGCCTCCCTTCCTAATTGTCGTCTTTTTGCTTCTTTCCCCATTTCTGCTTTTCCTTTCCTTTCCCTTTCTCACCCCCTTTGGGTCGCTGGGATGGATCTGAGCTAGGATAGGCCTTTCCACGTCCTTTGGGTTGTCCTTCTACCTCTGTCTTCTGACCAAGCCCATGGGGCCGGCTTCCTACGGTGCGGTTGCGAAAATCATCCCTCGCGCTGCGAGCTGCCTCCATTTGTTCGGCAGGTTCTGCCATGCGGACACGCTCCGAGTTGACCAACTCCAGCTGGCGGGAGACCGAATAGTGCCCACCTCGCAAAGTCGACTCGAGACTCTTTGCCCTCTGAACAAGCATATCAAGCGCAGCTGCCACCTTCCGACGAAGAAGCAAGTCAGAGACCTGAGCGACAGTCAGAATCTCCTGCCAAAGCACTGGACTTGCCAAGCTTTGCAAATGCTGGTGCACGTACATCGAGAAAAGGGGACTCAGCTGATCCTTTGACATGCTATGGAGCTCACCGCGCGAGGATAGAAGATGCTCCCGGACGTTGTCGAGCGCCTGCGAGGTGAGCGCCCCAGGACAACGCTCGCTCAACTTCCGCACCCTCCGGGTTTCTTCGAAGAGCGGTCCGTCCTCCTCCGACCCTGTCTTGTCTTCAGTGCTCGAAGAAGAGGATGAACCTGACTCACTAGACTCGGATCTTTTCTTCTTCTTCTCCTTCTTCTTGCTAACCCGGCGCGCCTTCTTCATCAATCTCCTCCTCCGTGGCACGTTCGGATCAAGGCACGTGTGTCCAAAGATCGCCCGGGCTGTCTTCTGTCCTCTCTCCAGCTCCTCAGCCTCCTCCTTCTTGGCAAGGAGCTCATCGAACTCCTTCTCGGCTGTTCGCTCTTTCCTCTTCCCTCTTCTTTCTCTTCTTCTTTGCCTCCTGTTCCTCAGAACCCTCCTTAGCCGGCTTGTCAACCTCTTTGGGAGGCGCCTCACCTCCCCTTCCTTTGCCTCGAGCCGCTGCCATCTCCCTCAAGCTTGCCAGCTCATCAACCTCCTCGTCAACTTTGCCCTTCGCCGGGATCAAATTTGTGTGCCAAGGCTTCGAGGCTATAGCTGCGTTCCAATACCCCTTGGCATGGAAATAGCCATCTCCCGTAGTCAGCTGCCCGCACTCTTTGGGGCACACATGGACTCGAACTTTTCGGGCTCCGCCTCCTCCATAGCGCTCAAGGATCTTATCCGTCAAGGTTCCTGTCAACTCGAAATCCATCTCCTCCTCACTGGGCTTCAAGCCGACAACTCGCCCTGCAACCTTCACATGCCCCCCCATAGTGCGAAGCTTCTCCAAGTTCAATGATGTCAAGCCTCCTCAAAATGTCTATAGTCAATGATGCCAACGGATGATATTCCTCTACCACTGGTTTCTCTTCTTCCTCAACCTCCTCTGCTCGGCCCCTTGCTGGTCTCCTCATAGATCTCCCTCGCGTCAAGGCCGATGCTGGTCTTCTCATCTTGGGAGCCATAACTCCCTTCACCAACGCCCTCTGTACTGCTTCCTTTCGTGCAGTTCCTGTTTGGCGCGTTTGGTTATCCCCTTGTTGGTACTCTCAGTCCAACGCGGGTGATGAGAATAAGGGATGCTTCCTCGCCACCCTGAGCCCTGAGCTGCTCCACGACCTCCTCCTGGCTGAACAGGTGGCACTCGCGGTGGTGGGTGATCTGGCGTCCTCGGCGACCTAGGTTCCCGACGGCTTGGCCTTGGCCTCAAGTAGGTCTCTCTCTGAATCCCATTGCTAGGCTTGGCGGAACCGGGAATCTCCTCACACACTGGCTTTTGGGAGATATAATCCTCCCTTTTCTTCTTTCTTACTGCAGAGCCGCTAACAGATCTTGACTTGGAATCTCTCTTCCTGTCCTTCCTCTTTTCTTTCTCTTTCTGATGCCTCGGGGTTTTTGATCTGCTCCTCTTCGACTTGCTCTCTTCTTTCCTCTTGGGCAAACTCTTCTTCTCCTCAACCACGTATACACCCTTCGCGGGAGCTTCCTTCTTCTCTGCGTTTACTCCTCCTGCACCTCCTTCCTTCTCTCTTGACTTCTTTTTCTCCTCTTCTGGACCTGCTTTCTTGGCCTTCTCCTCACCTCTGATCTTTCTGCCTTTCTCACTCCTCTCAGCCTCTTCTACTTTAGGAGACTTCTCTCCCTTGGAGCCCTTGCTGGGAGACCTTTCTCCCTTTACTACCTCTTCCTCTTCTTCTTGTACAAGGCGCCCCACGGAGTAGAAGGCAGTGTCCAAGATCTTAGTGACCTTTGCCTCCGCTTCACGAGTGGGAGGAATACGATCACTCGAGATGAGCGCCCACAACCGGTCTGCACTCCCGCAAACCGTGCAGCGACCGGCGAGAAGGTTCCACTTAGAACAAGTGGAACAGGTGGGCATACCACGTTTGAGCCCAATGCTACATGGAACATTCAACTGTTTCGTGTTTAGTCATGAGGTCATTAAACCATAGCAAGAATACTAGCAAAAATCTCCCCCATTTGGGTCACTCGACCTAACACGACGTCTTCCTCCCTTCTTCTTGGTCCCCAACGTCGCTTATTTCGCCTTGGGCGAAATCCAGGAGGAGAGACCTTCCGAGGACCTCCCCCAGGTCGGGTGGTTTCCAAAAGGATGGGACCTGAAAATGTGGCCTTTGGAAGACGATTGTCCTCTACAGCCCAGTGGTTTTCAGCCCATGTTATTTTTTCCAGGGCGTAAATGTCTCTTGGGCTGTTTTGGCTAGCGCCTCTTTGCGGCCCAAAAAATCCCATGAAGTTCCCCCCCAACAGTCTGTCAACAAAAGGGCCAATAGAAGGCTCCCCACCCACACCTCGGCCGAAAACAAGAAGAACTAGTTGGCATCTACTATGAAACATGGTGAAACATGGTGAAACGGGTGTTCAAACATTTTACACCTCGATTCCTGGAGAGGCTCGAACTACCCCCCCCTTGCCAAGACCAAAGTACAGTGGTCATGCGCGCCACGAAGGGGCTGAGGAGCATCCTGGGCGTCATGATGGGTGTTACACCGGTGACCTGGTGGCTTCGTCAAAGCGGTTGAGGAGAAGTTTCGAGCACCAACAACGTCTCGCGGCTGAAAAAGATCCATGAAAATCCCCAAGCAGTCCTTTTGGTGGGGCAATCACAGTTAACCAAATCCGCACTGAAGGTGCTGAGGCGTTGTGTAGGCTTCGCATAAACCGGAAGAACAGCTGCTAGATCAACAGCTTCAGCTTTAGCTTGGGGACGTTTTGTTGCCCGAGAATTGGTATGTTTTTTATGTCTTTTCGCGATGCCGGGCATGCAGCCCGGGGAAGACTGCATTATTGAGATCGTGGGTGTGTTCGTCCGAGTGTCCCGACCGAGGCAGACTGACAGACCGAGACAGACAGACTACAGACAGACCGAGACAGACCGGCTCCGACAGCACAAGTTGCTTCTTCCCACACCAATAACCAACCCGTATCATCCCGTATCCTTGTGGGGTGCTACCGATACATTTACCCATGTAATCTGTGCGCTTCCACCGCGCTGAAGCGGTGCGATATCCCAAGAAAACGCTCCACCTGTTACTTTGGAGTGGGGACACCTAAAGTTGCAAACAGGACTTTGGCAGAATGCTCCACCTGTTACTCCTGTTGAGAATGGATCGATCGATGTCTTCCTCCGAGCGGAAGACATCCGGAGTTCAGTTCAACCAGGACCGAACTTCTTGCTTCATCCGAACCTCGACACTGTCAGGGTCCGAATAGGTCAGTGGAGCCATGTGGAGCCCCATCTGTGGACATCATGGGGGGTGGACCGTGCCATCTACTTACTTGAAAACCACTGTACAAACACACAGGGATGAGAACAGCTAACCAAACTGAGGCCTCTTTGAAACCTAGGTTTGCCAGTTCCGGAACATATATGCATGTTGGAGATGATGTTGTGATCGCTGTTGGGAGAACATCACCGAGGTGACGTGGGGTGCGAGAACCTATGATAGAGCTGATTTCGGATATCTCCACATGTGCACAGAAATACGCCTGGGCCGCCCAGTTCTTGAAGGAAGCCCCACGGATCGTAGTACTATTTCAAGAGAGGAATGGGGTCGAACGCGCTGTCGCCACCCAACGCGAGCCGCCGATTATTGGTCGGCCGAGGGTCAGCAGGCCCCCCCCAGGCCATGGACCATTTCCATGCTTCCACCGCCAGGCGACTGCACGGTGCGGCCGCGTAGGCCGCGTTTTCGGAGTCCGTGCAGGGTCGTGCGTCGTTGCTTGGTGGGGAAGACTTGCCCGTTTGGCCGAAGAAGTCGTTCTGAAAAGGTGGGACTGGGGTGGGTGCCAGGAGGGTCCAACTACCTTCTAAGGAGGTGCTTGGAGGTGTAGGGTAAGATCTCTAAGAGAACTATGATGGACTATGGCCTTTCGATTGCTAAACCTTGCTGCTTGAATCTGATCTTGGGGGATGTTGGAAGAGGGACACATGTAGTACTGTAGGGATGTAGATCAATACATGCCATACATGGAGTGTCTGCCAAATATTCCAGAATATTCCAGTATAGTAATATACCTTCCGAGAATCGCCCAGTAGGGAGAGAGGCAGTGAGCCACTGGCATATAAAGCACCTTTGTTTCACCATCCTCCGGTACCTAAAGCAAGAACTCACATACACCAGCAGTCACATGTCGGGGTGCTATCCATGGGAGGAGCCACACCACCCCGAGCGACATGTGACTCCTGGTAGTTGCTCAGCCCTGGAACACCAGACAACCCAGTAGATCTCTACACCTCGGATCGTCTCTCCAGCCCCGCGGAGCTTGCTCGCTCGCTCGCTCGCTCGCGACTTGATGTCGTGGACATCGAACGATCAACGTCTCCCAGACTCTCAGGATTGAACGATCAATGAATCAATTGGTTTACAGGAACATATGCAGGAAACCCTGAACCTTCATCCCTCAAACTATTGCATTCCTGCAGGTTTTCCCTCAAACCAAGTCTTGGAATCAATGATCCATCTCTGCCACCCGACCTCAAAAGCTCCCAACAACTGCCCCCCCAGGCCGCGCGGACCACGCGTCCCATGCCTGGCTGTGAGACATGTCCCACCATAGCACACGCAGCAGGTGAGACAGGAGAAGACATGGACGACCTCGAATGGATCTGGTGTTTGCCAGTGCGTGAGCACCAATCATCACACAGCTATAGCCAAGCAAAAGTCACCACATATTTTCCCTCCCTAGGTTCATTTCAATTCTCAAGTGCTTCTTTCCTTAGTTTGGCCAAGTGTTGCAAAGTGCACACGCTGGTCAGGGGGCACCCTTCGTTTTGCAATCAAATCAAAACATGATTAAAGTTGATTAGACACGTCGTCTTAATTGCCAGACTTTAGCAAGGCTCGTTTCCAGACATATCATATCTGTTATGCCAATGCAGCTGCAATTCCAAACCCTTTCCAAGGGTTTAAGCCAAATCTTTGACATACTTCCCAAGCGTTTTCAACCCAGAAGACCCATAAGACCTCACACTGTTTGAAATCGGAAGTGGAGTGAGTTCACCTGATGTCGGCTGGGGGCGCCCTCCATCGTCCCGCGGTGTCAGGGGTGGCACGCGGCACGAGACCCTCTCCCGTCCCAGTGGCAGTGAACATACCTCAGTCACCGGTTGGGCCCCCAGTGGGAGCGGTGGTGGGCTGTAGGGGAGACCCCACTAGTCACTACCCTAAATGAAGAACCTATGTCACCATGGGTCACTGTATCCTGTGGTAACACCTACGGGGGGGAGTCCATCTTTGGCTGGGGTTGGAGAGCTCCCTGGGTTTCCTGCTTCACGGGTCGTCGCTTTTCTCCTGAGCTAGCAACCCTTCAACCCCACAAAGCAGTCATTGAAATGGAGACCCAGAAAATGTCATGGCACTGGTGGAGTAACATGCACACGCGCCTGCATGCGCCTCTGGCGGTGGAGATCCTAAAGATATCCAAAGATCATCAAGAGCCGAATCTGTCCCCGCACGCGTCCTGTTCGAAAAACAATTTAAACCACTGAGGAGTAGAAACCTCGGGAACACACCGACAAAGTCAATTCATCGCCTCAAAGGCAAAGGACGGGAAGTAAAATGGAATCTGGAAGAAATTAGCTTAGTAATAATGCCGTTCTTACATTCCATTCACCAGCCTCTGAAATACTTTAAAATGCTGAGGAGGTTGGAGTATGGTCTGGAAAGGATTCAAGCAGAAACTTGGAGCTGCAGTTGCCATCTGAGCCACCATCCATCCCAGATTCGGTGCAGAATACACCACCAAAAGGAGTCGAACGTTTCTCAGCTTGAGCGATTCAGGATCAATGCCCTGACAAGGAGATATAGGAATATGGTTTTAGCATGTTTTAGATTTTAGCCGCTAACAAGCTTAAAGCTCCTTTCTTCCATCAAAAACCTCGGTCAGTCAGGGATGTCAGGGCTGCCAGTCAGGGCTTGTTGGATGTTGTTTAGTCTGACCGCCAACTCCCAGAACCATAGATTCTTCGTCCAATTTCCAGGTTTGGTCGTCGACCTGTACTGCCCAAGTTGCTCGAAAGCACGGCAAAATCTGCCACCTCAAGGGCGGCAAGGTTTGACAAGAAGCAGGCTGAGAGGCTCAAGTACAAGAAGGCTAACAACCCAGCGTCCAAGCAACACTGTTTGGTAGGCTGAGCGGCTACATGTGCACCCGATCCAGTGGAGAATGACGAGCAAATTGAAGGCGACAGGCCAATTTGGGATGCAAACATTGACAGAAAAGAATATGATGTTGAGGAGTTGAGTGTCGCTCTCCATTTGGGACGAAAAAAACCCCGTTGGACATCGATGTGCATCACAATAGTTGAAACAAGTATCCCATGGAAGCTGCCCTAAGCATCGTGCGATAGAACAAAACATATGAACACTTTGGTTGGCATACTGTTCGATTGGTTTTGAGGGTTTGGCTTGAGGCTGAAGGTGAGGAGAATCACCGTTTGGCTGAAGGTGATTAAGCCATGCCAAACCCAAAACACATGTCAACCTGAAGTTGTAGGTTGGAGGCCATCGCTCTCAGGATGGAGGCCATCGCTAGTAGGTTGGAGGCCATGGCTCTCAGGATGGAGGCCGTCGCTAGTAGTGATGGCCTCCATCCTAAGGGCGATGGCCTGTTCTTCACTTGTTTCCCCTGGATCGCGCACGCCCTCGCATCCGAAAGACTGGCATCTCTGGGCAAGTGTACTCCACAGGTTTGCCCTGCTCAGTCACCTTAGGGCTCGCATGGCGCGCATCGCGCTTGGGCTTGGGGGGGGAAAACTCGGGATGAAGCACAAAACACATATATAAATTATATATTAATATATATTAATATATATTAATATATAGTGGTCCCCAATGGTCCCCATATAGAGAGAGAGAGAGAGAATAAAATAAAAAGGCCTCCGGTACTTTTTGAAAGTGATTGTACTTTTCTATCTATTTGGGGGGGTCTATATGCAAAAAACACTTGGGGACTTAATCTTCGTGAAATCTCTCGCGATGTTCGACGCCATGCTGTCACAGGGACGGTGGCGTGGTGGTCTGAGAGTTGGACACACCAACACGACTAATGGGACTGCCATATATGCCTACATTGACCCCCCAACACCACCCTAATGTAGGCATATATGGCAGTCCCATGGAGTGTCTGGGACATCGTTTGAGATCGTTTGATCACGCTTTTTAGCAACGGGTTGGGGAACTCCCAACCTAGCTCTGAACGGCTACCTGCGGCTACCCGTTCAATGGGGAATATATTGGCCCCGGCTGCCCAATTGCCCCCTCCTGGGCAACAGCTAGTGGAGGTCTTGAACTCTTTTTGCGCTTGACACCCAAACTCGAAGGTCGAACCTGCCCTTTGTGCCCTAAACACCTACAACAAACTCATCACAGACCCACTGACCTCCCGCAACCGCAAACGAGAGGCAGAGTCTGTCTTGAACCAATTGGATTCCTAGGCACATCGACCGTCCGGCCGGGTCTCAAAGAGGACTGATCCATCTGCAAACAAGTGAGTATAGGTGCAGTGGGAGTAGCAGGAAGCCCTTGTGAATTGGTACCCACTAGCTCATACTAGCTCCGGCGGAGCAAGCAAGTCGGTGTCCAACAAATGGCTGATGTGAACACAGTTGCCTGGCACTCCGGCCGTGAAACAAGCGCAAGCCTCATGTGCGGCATCGAGCCAACCAACTCAAGGAGTGGGAAATCCTCAACTGACGAAACTGCTGTTGATTGAATGCATATCTAAATATTTGTATATAAGATTATAAGATATGATATTTATATAATATTATAATATAAAAGCACCTCCAACGGGTCACCAATTGAAACCTGTTACTGTTAGGGCCCTTTCCGACCCTCCATTTCGGAGACCTGTTGGGTTCGCTGCTGGCATTTGTTAAAACATCTATGACTCATAACACCTTTTTCTCTGTACCTCGCCTTAGGCGCCTCAATGGAAACACCACAAGCCGCTTAGCCTCTTGTTGGACCGAACTTTATGGAACAGCTGAAGGGTTCCGAGGCCAGGCGGCCAGGACCAGCTGATGTTGGACCTGACGACCTGCGACAGCTAGCTGTGACGTTGGTCAACTGGGGCAGCCCGTGACTCAGGGTCGAAACGGCCAAAGCCAATGCATCACCAAAGCAGTTAAACAGAACCTCAGCCTTCTTGCTTCCAAATGCCTCCCGCCATCCCCCACCCCATTATACCAGACGACCCAATACCAGAACTCGGGACTCTCAGTGAGAGGAATGGCCGAATCCGATTCGTCTGCGCTGTGCGAAGATCCCTCCGAAGGCTCCGCCAAGGTTCTAAGACTTCGCTGGGCCTGGGGCGTTCTTGAGGATTCGAACCTCAGGGCCCGGAGCGGAAAAAACCCACATACCCCAGCGGCCCCAAAGGGGACCCATACGGTGGCGGTTTTGGTTGTGTGGGGAAACCTGGGGTGGACATGGTGGGGCCACATCCCATGGACAGAGGGCCCGGCGGATGATGAAGTAATGGTCGTTGTCCAAAAGATGTTATAACGACTGTCATGACAGAGTGGTAATGGGACACACCCTAGGTGGACATGAGATCCATCTTCGTCTTCACAAACCAAGCTCTAGGGCAGACGGTTTTCGCACGTTTACAACGTGTCCGTGAAAAGACTCACGTGAACACAACGCACAAAAAATAAGGGAATCAAAGGAGTGAGACCTCTCATAACGGCTTTTCCCCTGAGTCCTCCCCATCGGACGGACGATCTAGAGATCTCAAGATGTCAACGAGCGCCTGCTTCGCCAGGGTGCTGACCATCTTCACCAAGAGCTGGCACGTCCAAGTGGTGAGACCAGTGGGAACTTGTCACATGGGTCTTCGGGAATTGATTTCGTTGACCAAGTCTGTGAAACTCCCAAAACTCCACATCCTCAGAAGGTGGCTGGAGTGGGTTTCTAGGGTGTACCTTTTGAGGATGTGCTTGGAGACCTAGGGAATAGAATTCAACTCCATGTCATCTACAGTGTACTCCGACAATGGACGAAAAATAATTATCATTGGGACCCTCATTCCTGGACCCTCCAACAAATGATGCCAGGTGACAGTCCAGTGCCCCAAAAAAACACTTGTCAGGCTTCTAACACATTCTCAAAGCACCTGCGCCAGCAGGTCCTCATTGAAAATCTGGAGACATGTGCACTGGTGCAAGACTTTGAGATATCTCTACTACACACCTTTGGAGATGAGGTGACCTCACAAGATCTTCTCCGCAAAAAGACCATGGCATGCCTTGATGTGTTCAACTGCTGATGTTTCAGTCTGTTGGCTCGAGCTTGGGAGGTTTTTCTCCCCCAAGCCCCGCGGCTCGAAGAACACCTGCGAAGACCATGAACAAGAGTTTCCTTGGAAAGGACCATGCACCCGATGTTCCATGTTCCATGTCTTGAAGTATACCAGCCTTATAAAGTCAAATGTTCTAGAATATGTGATGCAACCCTCTGGGTTGCATCATGTTGCATCACTGGAAAAGGAACATGAGTCGGCTTGATTCAACTTCACGATGAGAGTTCAACTGCGTCAGAAGGGTCTAAGAAGATTCAACTCACCAGTGCAGCAGAAAATTCCGCGGCAAATGCAGTGTTGTACAGTGCCTCATCGAAGCCTGTCGCCATCCTTGGTGGTTTGCGCGAGTTGCCACGGACTGAAGCCCACCCTGAAAACACCAGAAGTGGAAAGCCCGATTTTACACCTTCATGGAGGAGTCTATAGGGAAACCTGTTTTGCTCACATTCTGCGGTCAAGGAGCTGGAAAAACAAATAGAATCATAATACCAGGGCTCCCTAAGGGGTGGTCATAAGCACAATTGTCGTAGCTATTTTCATGTGCCAGCTGGCATGGTACCCCCAACAAGTGAAGACCAAGTGGGCTAGGCCTAGGCCGCTAGGCCACCTGATAATTCGCACAACCCCTGTTCTTCCCAAGTGAGGGACGTGCAAACACACACACACACACATTCGATGGAGTACCACAAAGGCAGAGTTATACCAAGAATACAATAGCCAAACCACACAAGAAGTACAAAACACCGATCACCGATTTAAAAACAAACCCATTATCGCGAACAATGAGCTCTTTTGTTTTCTCGGCTCCACGTGTGGAAACGGTGGAACAAATGTAATCACATCAGCCCATGAATGAGCACATTCGCCATTCCGCTGCGTGATCGCTGTGCCTCGTTTTCGGCCTCAATCACGCCTACATGAACATCCCGTTTGGGCTCCAGTCGTACCTTCTGAGAAGGTGGGACTGGGGGCCCGGGTGCCATGTTCGAGTCCAGTCATACCGAACCTGAGCAGGTACTTGTTAGCCCTAGGGTATCATGAATCATTCGTTTTCGTGTCCAAGACCCCGACTGGGGAGCTTGGCTTTTCCCCTCCAAGCGCGGCTCGCGCGGTCAGGCTCAACGTCACCTAAAAGCACTGGGGAGAAGCTTGGGAGAAACCGTTCATTCCAAAACCTCCGCCGTTGCAGTTTTGTCACATGACGCCAGCTGATCAGTCTTGGGCCGCACAGCTGATCCTACGACGCCAGCAGTGACCGCAAACAGCTGACAAGCAGTTCGGGGCCAAGTCTCCAATCATCTGCCAAGGTCCAAAAGAAATCCTCGGCCCATGCAGTGCGTCACTCACTTGAACAAAAGAAGCACGGGGGGGAGAGTTTATAGGAGGGCGGAGGGAGGTCTCTTGCGGGGTGACAGGCGGAGGGTAGCTTAGATCTGGCACCTGCTTCAGAGACTTGAAGGCGCCAGCCACAAGATCCGGCCCAGTCTCCCTCCAGCGAAGTGGTGGAAACATTGCTCCTGCGATAGGCATGTTCCTTGTTCCAAGCGGGGTCTGCGATAGGCTTCCATGTTTGTTGGTGAGAGGGGGGAAGGGGTAAAGCTTCACGTCACTGCGCCACTGCTGCACATGAGCCTCTCAGCACGCGAACTAAGCTGAAGATGCACCAAATATTAATAAATATGGGGGCTAGAATCGTCATGGTGAATTCTTAGTTAGTGTCAAAGTAGTTGGGTCTTAATCATACTAAAACACCAAAACGAGCGAAGACAAGAGATAGCTGCAGCCTTAGGGTATCAAGATGGATGCCCTGGGCCCTCAATGAGGCCGGCCGAGGCGCCGCAGTATGAGTCGGAGGCAGCTCACCCGGGAAGGGCTGCAAAATGAACTCACCTGTTGTCGCCAGGCACGGATTCTGTGGTCCAAGACCGCGGGCGCGGACGGATTGCCAGGGTGACAGGTGCATCGATCGGCCACACACGATCGTCTAAAGAGCCACAGGTCGGTCAGGGCCATGGATTTGTGAAAAAGACGGCCTATACTAGGAGCTTCCAGTGCCAGTAAATGCCCTGCGACCTGCCTTCCCACCTACCGGTCACCTACCTGCCTACCTCTCACAAAACAACCAAAGAGAACGGGAGAAAAAGACGAAGACGCGTCTTTAAAAGACACTCCAACTTCTATAGAAGTCTCTTTTTTGGGGGTTCAGTGCCTAAACACTAATGGGACTGCCATCGGACCTTCAAAACGGCCAGAATTGGTGCCAGGAAGGTCTGTCTGGGGCGGCCGTCTGGCAGTCCCAGACAGCGACACGAGCTGGGAGAATCTGTGCCCTCTGGCGACCACACAGGGTCGGTCTCGCTCGGGCCGAGCAGAAAACCACGTCTCTGGCACCTTCGAAGATCGGTTCGGTTCGGTGGGGACGGTCATGGAACCGGGTCCAGTGGACCAAACCGAACCGCTGCAACGGAGGGTACGGGAGGTGCAGGTGGTTAGGGAGGTGCAGGAGGGTGCGAGGTCCGGGCGCCTGGGTTGCCCTTCCATCGCCGGCAGTTCACGACCGCTGCCAGTGCTGCCTTGCGCGCATCACCGGAGCTCTCCTCGGACGGGCGTGGGCGTGCAGTTCTGTGGACGCCAGGCCGGCCGTTGTGTGGAGGTTGGGAGATCAGGGGACTCATGGGGACTCACTGTGATCAACTCCAGGTGAGGTCAGTAGGCCTGACCTGTCGGGTGGTCAGTTAACGTCACGAACACGGGCGTACGAAAAGGTCGTGGTCATATATCTCCTCAGGTTCGGTATGACTGGACCCTCCTTGCACCCACCCCACTAGGGTATCTGGGGTTACCCCTCTTGCACTTGCAAAAAGAGAAAAAGCCCAATGGTCTGCTGGCAGGCCATGATTAGTCTGGGCTGGCCGGCACTGTATGAGATATACTTCTTCCAGATCTATCTATATATATTATATTATATATAATGGTCGTTCTGCGTATCATATAGTAGTTATACTTGACTTATAGTACAGTAGGGTAATGTTCTATTCTATTCCCAAAAGGTAGTTCATCCGTTTGGAGCATCTCCTAGCATTCTGAATCTGCCGTCCACTCAAACCCGCCTAAAAACACGACAGCTTGCCGGGTGGGTCAGTCTGGCAGTCAGGCACATGCCGGGTCAGCTAGGCTCCATCCAACTCGTCTGGAAAAGCTGAGCTTCTTGAATCTTCTTGATGCCTTTGTCATGCTCCTGGATCCAAGCATCTCTGAAGAGCTTCCTGATCCAGGGCAAGCTGAAACGCGGGAATTGCAAGGACGCGGAATGGAAGAAAAACGACGTGGGCGCTCGAAAACGATGTGGCGCTCCTGCGCGGCACTGGAACGAGGAACCTGAGAGTTCCAATCATTTCCCCTAGGGCTCCAGTCGTACCTCCTCAGGTTCGGTATCTGGACCCTCTCAACCCACCCCAAACACCTTCTGAGAAGGTACGACTGGAGCCCTAGGGTTCTTGTTTTTTTTTTTTCTTCTGTCCCCTTTAACTGGAACTTATTAAGCTCACGCCGATGGACCCGGGAGCCGATATCGCGCCGGCTCCGCATGGCTCCGCACCGCATACGTTACCTACTTGGGCCACTTGCGCGAGGTGACAGAGGGTCGTCCTGCTGGTCGCCCCCAAGGTGAAGAAGAACCACATATCACCCAATCCCTAGGGCTCCAAGGTGCTCCAAGATGCTCCATAAGTAACCGAAGTACCTCCCGGTATGACTGGACACACCTGGCACTCGCCCCAGTCCCACTTTCTCAGAAGGTGCGACTGGAGCGCTAGGGAATGCAACCATTTCACCAGGATTTGCAGCTGCACTGGCCCAGATCCACCAAGAAAGAGTGCCCCTGGCTTGTTGAATCTGAGTGGTCAACATGCTGGAGCCCCATACAAAATGACATATATTGTATATATATATATAGTCATCATCTTAGCCCAAAAGCACCTAGCAACTCAACATTTCCACATGAAGGTCCCAATCACCACGAGTTCTTCACCAAGAAACTCAGTGCAGGACCACAGCTTGTTGGGCCGCTGGCCGACGCACTTCTGAATCTGCGAACTCCGCGCGCAAAGCCATGAACAATCTCATGGAAAAGGATTCGGCTCCCACCACCTTTAGCCACGACTTCATGAGGATTTCCACATGAATTGAATGCCCCTCCCATGACCAGCGTTGATGCGTCGAATGTCCGTGTTCTGCGTGCCCCGTCACACAACGCTGGGAACTTTGTCTTACATGTTTTAATAAAGTGTAGCCCAGTATGTCTCACAAGTACCTGCAAAATGAGTGCGCATACTATACATGTATTGTACATGCCTGCTTATTGGTATGTTTGTTCCCTAAACGTTTTAACTCTTTGGGGAGCTTGCAGAGCTCCAAAACAAACAGGCTGGGCCCTAGGCCGGCTGGTCTCACAAGCCTTTCCGCACACTTCCGCCCCGGCCTGCTTCAATGCCTCAGGCCGGTGCCCGAACCAACCACGACACTCCCCGCAATCATGGGATTTAAACCACTGTATAAGCCATGTTTTAAGCCAGTCCTTTTCAATCACCAATGATTTGTCAGAATACATCATGATTCCGACTAAGGCTAAGGATTTTTGCGATTCCCCATGTTTGGAGCAACGGATGGTTAATATCAATTCTTATCCGTGGCAAAAAAACAAACAAACAGTAAGAACCCCTAGTCCTGCACCACGGATTTCGGGTGGTCATTGGATAGAAACTACATCTCCAGCATGGTCCATAATTATATATAACTAAACCCCAAAATCTGTGGTGTCTCCATCCAATGACCACCCGAAATCCGTGGTGCTGGGTGTGACCCACACTGGCTTGAGGTGGAACAAACCTTTCTCATCCGACGTCATCTCCGTCCGCCCCGGCACGCTCATGCTCGCCAGCGAATTCTGCACACTGACGTAAAGCATGAGGGGATAGACCGGAATGGCACTCAGACCTCAGTCGCCAAAACACGAGCCGAACGATTATTGAAAAAAAAAACAGATGGTTTTTTTTTTAATGGATGATAAGACGATATAAGACGTATACCGTATACATGATAAGACGTACACGTATACATGGCGCACTTGGAACAATCCATTAAAGAAAAACTGACAATAATGGATTTGTCCTTCTTATCAGCAATTTTCTCTAATTACTATAATTAAAAAGAAAATGGCTGATAAATATTTTATTGTCTATTATTTTCATTATGTTGCCGGATATTAGTAAAGCTTAGTAACATAATTTCAAAAATCATAAGCTGTGTCTAAGGTGGGTCAACCGTCAGGCCAAGAGCAGGGGGCCCCAGATCCAAGAAGGTGTAAGTGAGGGAAAATTATATCCCAACGATCCATGTAGGCAAATATGACCAACATTCACCCTCTATTTTTGCTGTTGCTTCGCAATCCCTGAGCTGAAGCCTCGAGTTTTTGCAATCTCACCGATCTGGAAAACCAACGTGAGTTAGGCCAGGAGACTGCTAGTGGCCACCACTCCCAGTGCGATGGCCACCCTTCCATCCTCCCTTCCTTTCGGATCCTACCCCAGCTCGCGGCCTAGAAGCCATCCAAGCCCTTGACGCTGGAGAAGTCTCCATCTAAGGACATGCCAAAGATGGATAAGGCAGCAGAGTAGATGTCATAGGACCAAACCGGTGGGTGAAAGCCCACCTGAGCCGTTGAAAACAGTGAATGAACTGGGGTTCTTGGCACAAAAAAGATGTGGGACATTCCTGAAGGTTGGTGTGTCCACAGTGAGGAGCAATGCCAAAAGGATTCTTGAAACAAATACCCCAGACACGACCTGTCTGGGACTGCCATATATGGCCTACTTGGACCCCCGCTGGCACCACCCCAACTGATCGGCAGCCGATCAGTCCGAGTGTTTCGGGTACACCTCGATGTGCCGATTCCATCGACCTCCCATGTCTGGCAGGACTTTCGATCGGAGCGCCCCTGCGCCGCCGACCCCCACCTCAGATTCGAAGACGCCGTAGTGATCAAAGGAGGGCGGGCGAAAAAAAGGGTGTACAGGCGGATTTCCTGAGTGAAAGCACAGAACAGTTACAGCAACTGGTACGAAGCTAAGAGCCACACATCCGATTTTGAGATGTAGTAAAGAGCCACTGTCAGAATTTGCAGACCCTTCGAGGATCGAAAGGAGATTCTTGGAGTTTTGAAGCACCTCCGTTGGAACAGGGTGAAGTGAGTTCTATGCCATTCTATGCTTGGAGCGCCGGGCGCCCGTTTGATTGGTGATACCATGTGTTTATATTGTTGTTTCATGTTGTTTCCTCCGTTTGGTCCTTTTTCATGCTGTTTCATCTTGGTCTCCTTCTTCCTCCTCCCTTCCTCTTCTCTTTTTGCCTGCCAAAGAGCTCACCGCCCAATTCACCACCAAAACCATCCCTGTTCTATTCTTTTACTCTCCTCCAGGCCCTCCTCTGATCCTCATCTCAATCTCATCTCAGCATCGCAGTCTCGTTCTTGGTGCTCAAGGCTGTGCCCATATCCACTACAACTACCTCCGCAGTCTGGTCGTTCACGACCATGTTCTGAGGCTTCAAGTCATGGTGCACCTCACGCGACGCGCATGGCCCTACTCGACCCGTGGTCGCAGGGCTAGGGAAGGAGTTTTCACATCCCTGGCCATTCGATAGACCGGACGTCAAGAAACTCAGCTAAGAGAGATCCGGGCCCAAGAGATCTTGAATATGGACCGAATTCGTGAAGAGAGACGTTCGAGCCTGCAAACCAAAGATGGAAGAAACCGACATGGACATCTTGAAATATGTGGACCAAAAACCAAACATGTTGCCAGGCGATCCCAAGGACCCTGAAAACCACCCCCAAACACGACCTGTCTGGGACTGCCAGTCCGGACTGCCTTCAAAACGGCCGACCCGGGTGGTGCTGGGGGGGGGGTCTGTCTGGGGCGGCAGTCCGTCCTGCCAGTCCCAGACAGGTCGTGTCTGGGCACTGGTTGGTAGGAGGAAAACCATCGGACCCAGGGGGCCCATCGGACGTCAGGTCCTGCTAGGTCTGTCAGGTTCTTCGAGGGCTCGAGATGAGGGAAATGTCACGAAGAACCCGAACAATGGACCCCTCCACCCTCCTGTCTCTCTCTCTCTCTCTCTCTCTCTTGTAAAATTCAGCAGCTGTTTGTTTGTCGTTTGTTTGTGCACGTCTGCATTGTTTTCCTCTTGGCAACTGTCCTTAGGCTGAGCTAGGCTAAGCTCAAGGCCTTTGATCCAAGGTGCATCTTGTAAAAGAGCTTGTATCTTAACATCTCTCTCTCTCTCTCTGTGAGCATCTCGAAAGATCCCAGAGATGAAACACAGTGCCAGGGAACCCATTGCACATCACCCGGGCTCTCGCTCAAGAACCGTAGACCTTCAAGCATTCCTTTCGTAGCCTTCTTCCTGAGCTATCTGAGCAGACTGCACCGAAGATTTCAACGATTGCCGCGCAAGGTTCACGTGGGCCTCTGATGGACAAAAGAAATCAAAAGAGTTAGTAATGATGGGTATCCATCTTCAGGGTACAGAGCACAGGCATCCGCAGGATGCTAAAGGCACTGATTCCAGGAAGGCAATGACACTAAGACCCCTATGTTCCGGCGGCTCCAATAAGAACCATCATGGACCATCCGCACATATCAGAACACTTCGTGCAAAAAAAAGGAAAGCACACTTGGCCCGAAACGGACGTGGCCCGGACCTGAAGCCCGCCCGAAAAGAGGCAGGCAGGCAGGGGATTGCTGGTGGAAGTAGGATTGCCAATTGAAGAACGAAGCATAGGGCACCATGCCTTCGCCGGATCTCGTTGTAATAAGCCCAAGCCTCTGAAGCAGGGCTTCGTAGATCTGTGTATTGTTAAATACCAGGATATGGACATCCCGAAACACCTCTGAGGAGCTATAATTGGACACCACCCCTTAAAGGGCCTTTTTCGGGGGCAGTAGTAGAAGATAGTAGACTTGCCTTGACATGGCGCCAGTGGCCCCATCTTGTCAAGTGGCATGAGCTTCACATAGTCCGAATTGGCTTTCTTCAGCTTCAGCTGTTTTCCCCACCACTTGTCCAGGTCGTCTGTGCCCCCAAACTCTAACACCTCACAGCTCGCGTGACGCGGGACAAGAGCATTGGACACTTCACTTCAAAGAGTATCGACCAGCCCAGCCTCTTGTCTCCCTAGGCTTCCAACCACCATTAATTTAGTAGGCTGAATACCGAATCAACTAAGGATTTTACACTACAAACAAACACCAGGTCTCAGGTCAACCAATTTTTTAATGGTCTTGGAAGTCTAGGGGTCTCAACTAACCAGGCTCTGAAGTTCCCCCCCAAATACGGATGGAACGTCGCCAATCCCAACTCGAGTGGTCCCCGTATACGTAGATAGTGGCACGGATTCCTATACATTCTGAACGTGGGGATCTGCATGACATGTCTATATAATAAATCAATATCTATTTGGGGGTCTCAGACCAGCAGTCACAAAGGGGTGCCGAACTTGGAGCATAGGGTGTGCCCCACTGGGTGTCCCCTTGTCACATCCACAGCCCTTGGATGGGACGAACAACCCCGACATCCCAAACCACGGACACGACCAGAAACCGCTTGGTTGAGCACCACCGCTGTCACCTCCCAGTCGTACCTCCAGTCTGTTCGGTATGACTGGGACCCGGCACCTTGAGCCCGGCCCCCAGTCCCACGGAAACGAAGCTATGACTGGAGGCCGTTCTGTCAAGGATCCGACCCTTGCGACTCCGTTCCCGGTGGATCGGCTCCGTTCCGCCCTTCGGTGGCGTGCTTTGTCGACCGACAGGGGCCGCCCTTCGGCTTCGGTGGCACCGGTGAGCGAAGAATGACAGCTCCTCGCAACATGGAAAGAGCGGAAAGAGCTGACCTAG
Source organism: Durusdinium trenchii (assembly GCA_963970005.1). Taxonomy (NCBI): domain Eukaryota; class Dinophyceae; order Suessiales; family Symbiodiniaceae; genus Durusdinium; species Durusdinium trenchii. The sequence continues at coordinate 331,798 of CAXAMN010022573.1, read as the reverse complement.
CACTTCCTGTCTGGGTGCCCTGGAGCTGGAAGCCTGTTTACGTAAGGTATAGGGTAGTCTATTGGACACCCATTGGATGACCCTGGGAGCTGCCAATGTGTGTCTTTTTCCCTTTCTGCTGTGCTATGTAGTGTTGCGAGGGATTGCGGAATACACGATGCCCGCCATGGCACCAGCCACTCTCAAATTCCAAGCGCAGTCAATTCCATCTCCCGATGTGCATGATGCTGCGGCCGGGTAGTTCCAGGGTCCTTCACCCACGCAGCCATCATTCATCCAAGTAACAATGTGCAAAGGCACATTCTCAAATTCCTCACCGCCTTAGCTACATATAGATGATTCTGCAAGGGGTGTTGTTTTGGAGCCCTTACCACCAATTGGTTTCCCTGAAGGGGTCTCCTGGTAAATGCTTGGACATTCCCTGACTTCATGTGATGTGAGCGGTTTCCACCTGGTTTGCCAAAGCCATCGACAAACGTCGGTCGGTTGGAACCCGCAGAATTGATTGATTTTATGAGGGGCGGTTAGCCACTGCTCGTGCGAACACTTATACCAGATCCTACCAGACTTTCCTTGGACTGTCCAATTTCATGGTGCCATACTACATGTACACTGGATACTCCGTTGCACACGTCTACACCACAAGAATGTACAAATCGTGGACCTGGGAAACCGAAAGGCCGCAAGCCCCAGAACACGCCAGCTTGCTCACTGCTTCACGGTCCTAACGGCCACCCAACATGCATCTCGATACGAGACCCATGTTGGGTGCATGTCGGCAAATATATGACCAACCTTCACCACCCCAAACGGCCAAATGTAGGCCATATTTGTTTACTACAGGGACCTTCCAACAGGTGGTTTTTGGACACCCCCTTTACAGCTAAGAGGCTATTTATAGACACCTCTTGGAAGGTCCTGGTATAGATCATTTGGGAGAAGAAGCCACTGGAGCACTCGAGTTCGACAGAACCTGCTGGCCCTTCCGCTGCGGAAGACGGCCCTGGTTTCCACGGGCCTCTTGAGGGAACCCGATGGAACCCGATCAAATCAGCCCAGTGACCCTGCAAGGGGATCGTAATGCCATCATAGATGCACTTCGTCACGTGCCTCAGGTTGGTGTGTTTGGGTGTTTGGACGAGCGACATGTGCCGGGCGGGCGTGTAGAGAAATAGTTGTGGCATAGATAGAACGTCTAGAAAATCTAGAAGAGCGAGACGACATCCTGGACAAATGCACCCATGTCCAGCAAAGAACATACATGGCCCCGTCAACGAAACAGAGTCTGGTCTTCCACTTGGTGGGGTGGGCGCGTGGCCCATGCCGACCAAAATCCCCCCACAAAGCAAGCACTTCGACACCTGGGAAGCACTGCATATGGATGTGATGTTCCTCATTTGACGTGACCCTTTGCAGCATCAGATCAGTGACTTCAACATACCTCAACTCCCCACAAGTCTGAACCATGAAAAGCGACTCGTATTGTATATCTCCCAAACACTCCATGTATGGTATTTGATGATATTTGCCGATCAGGCCAGGGGTTTGGCCTGTCTGGGGCAGCAGTCCCATGGCAGTCCGAGTATCTGGGTGATGACTACATAGGGTACCGTCCGACTCACCTCTTGCCACCACCATCACCGTCTTCTTCAGGACCTCCAAAAGCTTCACTCCAAGGGGCGAGGAACCGGTCGGATCCTTTGATTGTGATTGCGGCTGTTGGATCTCCTGCAGGTTCACCTCGACGACCGCGTGACCGGTCGACGGACGGGAGAACCACCGGTGAGTGGAGAGACATGGCGGGTCGACCCGGCGTCGTGCCATGGGGGGGGGACGTGATTGACAGTGATGTGAGGTCTTCTTCCCTGGGGCAGGCTCAGGCTCCCTAAGATCCCTAAGTTCATCCTGCTTTGACCTACCTATAGGACAGGTCCACGATTCGACGTTGCACATCCCGTTTGGGCTCCAGTCGTGCCTTCGTTTCGGCTCGGGACTGGTGGTGAGTGCCAAGAGCGTCAAACCGAACCTGAGGAGGTACGACTGGAGTTTCAGGGATTAAATGCAAGATCCTCGGTCTCCACAACCCATCTCCCCTGCTACTCGCCGCTGGTCCCCGGTCTCAGTCACGCATTCGGTTCTGCTCATGTTGATGATCCTCGCATTGTTCTCATACTTACCGTAGTCACCTGGGATTCAAGTCCAGCTGAAATTTGCTGGGAGTTCATGGAAACGGGCCAAGTCGGGCCGGGCAAATTCGATGGGAAGCGATCACAAGCTGTGAATCAGAACGTGAACAGTGTGAACGTAGGCATAGAAAACCCCCAAGAGGTAGCAATGCCTGCCGCCCAAATAGGACTCGATACGTGGGGTGCGCAAAGGAACCAAATCCATCTACATCCTATTTGTCAGCATAGTTTCAACAAGCCAATGAGATGATCAAAAAAGAACACCAGGCCCCACTTTACAGCCTCATTTGGGATTAGCATGCGATTTTACAACAGGGATATGACATGATATGACATACGAGATCATACGAGTACAACTACGAGTACAGTCTAGCGGGCTTGCTGTATCACCGGTTTGACGTCATTCCCACATATTCCCACAAGATCCATCAAGCCAAAACAGGCCGTGAACCAGCACCTGACTTCACGGGTCTCGGAAATGGAGGCTAACTGGTAAACTTGAAAGTGGCAGGTGGTGACCTGTTGGAGGGTCCTGCAAAAAGGAACATGTTTTTCCGCCGCGGCACTGGCCGTGATCCAAAGACCGGCACTGTCTTTGAAGACTTTCACCGCGACCACCTGGCCCGTCCTCGGTCGAGCGACCGCGTGTGTTTCAATCCTGGAATGAAAACCCTCGAGGCGAGCCTCGAGGTGATGTCTTTTCGGTTTCCACCAAGGCCCCCGCCAAAAGGGGGGTGGATCCCGAATCACCTCTGAGGAGCTATAATTGGACACCACCCCTTAAAGGGCCTAAAGGGGGCCCTAGTAGAAGATAGTAGAAGACTTGCCTTGACATGGCACCAGTGGCTCCATCCTGTCAGCAAGTGGCATAAGCTTTCCTGGTATATAGTTTCGACATGTTTCGAAAAACACCATGTTTGGAAGACCGTTTCGTCCAAGGCAAATCGGCTTCTCGCACCCCCGCAGGTAGAGTCGGCCACTAGTCGGCCTCGCACCCTGCCCTTCGGACTCCCGGTTCGGTATGACTGGACCCGAACCTGGCGCCCACAGGCCCCCGAAACCGTCCCACCGTGAGTAACGAAGCTACAGCATGTAACAGCCAGCTACGGCCATAGTGCACCGGGCGCCGGTTTTGCTCAGCCCGGACTCGGTTTGTAGGTGGCCTTGTAGGTGATGGCAAAGCTGCCCGCACCCAGGGCCTGCAGGAGGCCGAAGAGGCTTCGGCGTGCCTATCTAGGCCCTTTTCGGGGTGCTTCAAAGCGAGCCCAAAAACCCCACCTGAAGAATCTGGGCCCAAAAAGAAGCCAGCAGGTTATTTGGTAGGTCTTGGGTCCAGGAATTCGTCCGGGGTAGGTCTTTGATCCAGCATGATCCTTGAAGAAACCGTCTGGTCAGATCGGTTTGAGAGCCCAACTGGGCCCGGGGGCCTCCAAGACGCTGGGAGAAGTCAGAAGAATTCCGATCGATTTTTCGGGTTCCCGAAGAGTGTTTGCTGGAAAATGCCAGGTTCAGGATGGTTCACCCCACTGTGCACCTGCTGAGAAGGACCAGAAATCCCTTTCATGACAGCTTCAAAGGTTCAAGCCAGCTTCCTCTTTTCCTGGGTAGGTCTTGGTGGGTCTTGCTAGGGCCTCAAACATCTTGGGCCCTTTCTCTGTGACATCTCAGTGCCACTCCACTGACGAGTCCACACCACATCCTGAAAAAGAACCACACAACACACACATTGCCAATCATTGCCATATGTTGTTGGAGAATGGCATGAAAGCAAGGCAAAAACAGGTCAGGGCGTAGTGGGAATTGATGAAACTGGGCTGGACAAAACCCTTGTAAAGCTCAACGGAATGTCTCCGACACTCAGCTGTCAAGTGTAGTAAACTTCAACATGCCTGTCGTGGATGCATGAGAAGAAAAAGCGATACATTGGTCACTCCAAAAAGCCCTGCGGTTTTGCCCAGAGAGTCCTCAGCAGTAGCACATGAGAAGCACTTCTCCGTGTTTCATGCCCTGAGCCGAGCCACCACCCAGCAGCTTCCGGGCGTCACCCAATCTGGGACCCAGACCCCCATCCCGCCACGATCCGACCGCTGAAGCGGTGGAAACCCCGACCTTGGGATCCTCGAAATCGGGCAGGTGGCCGCTGGGAAAGGCTTTCTCAGAGACCAACTGCAAAAAGTGATTCCAACGACCAAAGGCCATGGCCTGGCGAAATGGGTGGAAAATGGGGTCAGGTCCAGGTCCAGGCGGTGGATATTGAAGATCGCTCAACTTGGGGGGGATCCCCTCTATTAATCAACTAACATGTTAAGGCCATCTGTGGTGCCTACTTTCTGACCAAGGCATAGAACAGTAACATGTCCATTGAAACTCCAGACCAGTTCCGTCTCTCGTGAACCACCGACCTATCTCGCGCCCCTCGCCTGCGCCCCTCATCGCCCCTCCTACCGGCCTTCACTGCATGGTCATAGACCTGGAGCCACCCGTCTCGTTGTCCCGCTTCGCCCGCGGAGCCAGTCCGGCGGTGCGAGCCAGTCCGGCCGTGTGGGTGCAGTCCTTCTTCGGTCGCCTCCCCCTCAGCGGCTTCGGACGGAGGTGGGGGTCGGTGAGGCCCTAGACGGACGGACGACGACTCGTGGAGGGGATGCCTGGAGTCTGGATGGTCCAGGGAAGCATCCATAGTGGAAACAGATGGAACATCCACCAATCAGCTCAGGGAACAAGCACACCACTAAACATGAACAGGGAGGATTTATAGAGTGGCTCACAGATCGTCTGAATCGACCTCTGAATCCTTTTCGATGTTCGAGCCCCCCTTCGTCGCGGTGGACCCGAGTTCATGTAGAGTTCGGACCATGTCGAAGCACTTCCTGTGCAGGAGCTTCACGCTCCAAGATGCCCCAAGAAAATCTACCTCCGGAGCTCCTTCTGCAAGGGTTTTTGGCATATGCGATGATTTGGCTCAAAATGGGGCAAGGTGCTGAAAAATGTTCAAGATCTGTGGAAGAGTTCCATCTTCCAGTTGAAGGCCTTTTCTTTTTTCTTAGCGACCAGCCAACCTGGTTAACTCATGACCGCCCACGCGGTCAGGGTGACCTACTCTAGCTCTCAAAGGACTGGACTGAGTGGACCACCCTTCTTGAAATCAATCGTTGCAACCAAACCAAGTGACCACACACAGCCGGTACCCAGCAAAATCCAGCCGGTTAGCCATATATAGACCTTTACAAACTCATCATTATATATACACTACTATACCTGTCTTGACAACACCCAGACACTCCATGTATGCCATATATATGCCTACATTCACCCCCCCAAACCACCCCAACTGATCGGCAGTCCGGACTGGCAGTCCCATGGAGTGGCTCCGGGGTCTGTTTGACTCATTGCTTGTTGCAACCCCTGGCCATCCCATCGCGTTGGAACTTCCCACGACGAGTTCCCACTCAAAGACGTCTGTCCCAAAGACGTCTGGGGGTCCCAGTGCACGTCGGACGTAGAGTGGTACTGAGGTGTTCATCCAAGTTGCAACCGTGGGAAATCGTATACCTACATTGGGGTCACTTGAACATGTAAACTACCAGGACCTTCCCAGTGACCTTTTGAGATCCCAGAATGAGGTCACTTAGGCCTTGAAAAGGTCACTTACCAATCCTGAAGAGGTCACTGGGAAGGTCCTGGTATGTAACTCTTCTCTAGTCCCTTTCGTCTGGGACCCTGGGATCAGCCAAGTTGCAACCTGCAAGATCTCCAAGAACTCATATTGCTCGAAGACCTTGTGCTTCGGAGCATCCAACGGAGCGCTGGACGCCGCCTGGTGCGAAAAGGGCCGGGCTAGCATCGGCAGCATCTGTGGTGCACGAAGGTCAAAAGAACCGTTGGAAGTGGAGCATGTACCAAGATCAACTTGCCATGAATGAAGAGAACCCGCCACTTCTTAATTCTTACTGGACATGAAAAGTCCGGGCCACTAGAAACCACCACTCCAACTACGCCACGTCAAGCCAAGTGCTTCCAACAGCTTCCAAAACCCAGACGCGACCCATGGGACTGCCATAGCCTTCAAAACGGCCGACCGGGGTGGTGGGTGGGGGGGCTCATGTCTGGGGCAGTCCGTCCCACCGGTCGTGGATGCGGAACGGCCCCGGCGCGCCTTGACAGTGAGAAGAAAGAACCAAATCATTCAGCAAACGGACGCCTCGGCGCGAAACCAAGGCTCACTCACTCACCCCGCCAACCAGGCGTGAGGCGTGAGTGGACGGCGATGGTTCGCGCCACGTGGTTCGAAGCAATCCCGAAAGAGAATGTGGCGAACTCACCCAGAAGGTGGCACCAGGTTCAGAAACTCGCTCACGTGGCTGGGAAGGGCGTGAATGCTGTCATCGAAGGGCGTCCGTCAGGTTTCCGGCAAGGGCCCGAGTGTCAGTCAGTCGGCCAACCTGGGACCAAGTTGGGAACTTCCTATGACTCCTTGCAGCAGGTTGTTGTTGTTGTTGCTGATGTTCTTAGTTGTTGTAGCTCCTCTTTGCTGTTGTTGTTGTCGTCGTTTTTTTCTCTGTCACTGTTGTTGTTGGTTGTCGGTTGTTTTTGTGTTGTTGTTGTTCGTTGTTGTTCGTAGTTGTTGTTTTGTTGTTCTTGTCGCTGTTGTTGTTATTTGTTGTCGTTGATATGTATTGTCGTTGTTCTTTGTTGTTGCTGTTCTTTGTCGTTGCTGATGTTCATTGTTGTTGTCTTTGTAGTTTTTGTTATTGTTCTTGTTCTTTGTTGTTATTATTGGTGTTATTTTTTGCTGTTGTTGTGGTTGTGGTGGTGGTTGTGGTGGTGGTTGTTGTAGTTATTGTTATTGTTCTTTGTTATTATTGATGTTATTGTATTTTTGTTGTTGGTGTTGTTGCTGTTGTTGTTGTTGTTGTTGTGGTGGTGGTGGTTGTTCTTGTTCTTTGTTGTTATTACTGATGTGAGATGCGTTTTTTAATTTTACTGATTGTTTGTCTCATTTTCTCTCCCATGCACCCATGGGACATACTCCGGCGGTGTATGGTTCGGTTTGATGCGGCTATGGCTATGGTTGGATCATCTCGGTCTGTGGTGCTGGGATCCCGCAGGTCTCCAGGTCACCCCACCCGCTGAGGGTTGGAAGGTTCAGTTTGGCAATGGAAAGTGACGGCTTGAGCACCTTCATTGGAGGGGGTGAGCATTCTTGGGAGAAGGGGGGGGGGGACATGCCACGAAAACTGCATGCCACGGTGGCGGATGTGACAGGGAACTTCACACAAACATGTTAAATTACGATCATATGCAGCAGGAGCCAGCATATACTTTGCATATATGGCTCCATATTTCTCTTTGTTGAGTCGTCCAATTGATAGCTGATTCACACCTTTACCAGAACGTCCTTGCGACGTTCTGGTGGAACGTGATGCCGTCGACCTCGCCTGGTTCGCGCCACGGCGTGGCACGGTGGATATCCGGACGGCGTGATGAACGTGCACTCGGCCGGTTGAGCCAAGACCACTGCGATTCGGCCCGCGAGACCGCCGGCGCGACCGGTGAAAGGGTTCCTGTGGGGCAGCTGAGTAGGCTGGTGGACTCAAGGTGACTGAATGCAAAACAGCTTGATCAGTCACTCTGCAATCTTCTATACATGAGTCTGCTTGAGGTGGGGATTGAGGTTGTAAGGGGCAGGTCGCGTTAACAATCCAATGCCCAAATGTGCAAGGACTGCACCAGCTGAGCTGGATAAAATGGGTGGCTCAAACCCCATCTTTGGCCAAGGCTGAGAAGGCTTTCACATGGTGCATTGAGCCTTTTCTGAACAGCCAGCACCTTCCATTGGCCACACCACCGTCCCCCGCAGGCGAGCAATTCCCCGGCGCACGGGGCGATCGCTCCTTTGGCAAGATTGCTTTGGCCACTATGTCGCTTTTTTGGAGTTCATTGGCCAATTGGCACTCAACCCGAAACAATTAGGAGCGGAACAAGGACATGTCCACATGCATTTCCTCGGACCCTTCTTCAGGCTCTTCGGGGCTTGTTCTGGCCTCTCCGAAGTCCGAACCAACGACACCCGCGCAGCTTAAACATGCTTAAACTTTCCCAGGACTACTAACTACGGTTTAAACAGCTCAAGGTGCTGTGGACAAGTCCGGACTGGATCAACTCAATGGTCATCGGAACATGTGCTGACCAGCCCCTCAGTAAGTACAGTAGATCCAGGAATCTAACTGAGGTCTTGCTCGTGCTCCACACTGCTTTTTGGAATGAATCCACCTGCAAAGACTTTGGGTACTTTGATGGACACACACCCATCTGCACTCTGGGCACCTGAGCGGCCCCGCTCTCATATGTTGATTCATCAACCACGTAGAGAGGTTTTACAAGCCAAATACAGTACCAGCACGTTCCAACAGGTCTCCAAAATGGAGGCTTTTGCAGACTCAAAAGTCGCTCATGATCGTCCTGGTGTGTGTTTTTTTGGGGAATCAGCAGTCTACACGCTGTGACCGCACTATCCCTGCCCTTCCCAAGCACCGGGACTGGAAATTAGCCGTCTCAGAAAGACCCCGAACCAAACCATCCCAAATATAGGCAACCCTAAGACTCCGGGCCCTCAAACAAATAGGGTTTTGAGGTCCCGGGCCCCTGCTATGGAGGGTCCGACCCCGCCATGGACAGCGCAAGGATTCTTAGGCAAAGATCGAGTAGATGATGGAGTGTCTGGGCTTGACTGAACGCAAGCTCCCTTCTCTTCCCGAAGGAAGAAACAAGTGTCGGCCCAGTTGACTTGGCCGCGCAGTTGAACCTCTGATAGGACCTACAACAGAACCTACACAAACTCGTCCATGTCCTCAAGAAATGTCAACAACCAGGACCTTCCCAGTGACCTTTTGAGATCCCAGAATGAGGTCACTTAGGCCTTGAAAAGGTCACTTACCAATCCTGAAGAGGTCACTGGGAAGGTCCTGGAACATGCTCGTCTTCCACCCCAGTGGTCTGATGGAGGAAGATTCAGGGCTTAGCTACTTGGGACTGTACTTCGGGCGGCCTTCTGTCCCTACGAACATTGGCACCGGATGTGAAACACCAGATCGGCCAGTGGGAACGTAAACACGTCTAACATGGGAACTGCAAATGGGACTCCAAGCAGGTCAAAGAGTTAAAACATGTATAAATGTCTTGTCTTCTGTCTTTTGACATCTACCCACTGGCCAAGTGTGACACCGATCCAAGTGTGTGTCCCTACGCCATATTCGTCAGCTCTGTGGACGTGGCGTTCTTCGCAAAGGACACCTCTGGTGTGCGTGCCGAGTCCGGTGCCTGTGACGTGGCACCGGTTCCAGGCTTTAACCTGAGAGTAATCAAGGCAGCCAAGGAATAGAGGCAGGCCAAGATGGGCAACATGACCATTCCTCAGCTCGTTTTCGGTGCGTGTGGCGCGGGGACGGCGCACGGGATGGGGCGGGATGGGGCAGGATGTTGTTTCATTCCGAGGCCATGTACGCATGAGAATGACATACCAGGGCCCCCTGTTTGGTGGTCTTCATGGACATCCCGAATCACCTCTGAGGAGCCATAATTGGACACCCCTTATAACGGGGGCCCTTGGCATGAGGTGATCTTTCGTTGGCTCTCACGGATGACGAGTTCCAAGGACGGCGCCTGAGTAGTGACACACCTGACCTGCGCCCACTTGATTGGAGTGCTTGGATGACCAACATCGGGCCCAACATGGCCCAAGCCACACTCCCTCGCACTTAACATGGAAGTGGAATACCCTCTGATTGGAGGAGAATATGCCGGATCGTCATTTTTACCCCCCAAAACGTCTCAGGGAACCGTAACGGGTCAGCCGGCTTCATCCGGATGACCTACACACCGTCGATGCCGCCGTTTCGTTCGTCCTTCGTTCAGCCTCGGACCGGAAGGATGGCGCCTTCTGTTCGGGGCAACGAGGAGATGGACGTTCTTCGGGGCCGGTCGCAAAGCATTCACGCCCATCCATGCGAGGCGACCGGCCCTCCTTCAAGCACCCTCCCACAAACTGGATCACAAAACAGGAACCAAGTTCAGGGGGTACATCTAAGGTCCCTGTTTGGGGTCCTCATGAGAAACTCGCTCCGTCGAGCATCAATCTACATCGAACCTAAGATACTACCATATACCACCACCATCCATGGTGGTTGTCGCTCATCGGACAGTTTCAACAAATTTATAAGCAACAAACCATAATCAACAACACATTGAACCCTAAACATCCCTAAACCATCCTTGAACGCCTCGAGGATTCAGGAATATTCCATCACACATTGATCTATACGAGGGTTTACGAAAATCCTTCAAGAACCAGAGTTCTCAACAAGGACTTGTCTACGCTTTCTCGTCAGTTCAAGCACAAGCTGCGATGGTTGATCTCCTTGGAGACGGTGTGAGACGGTGTGAGGACTGGGGGAGGGGGTCTGGGGTCCCCGTAGCCTCCGGCTGTTCAGCCCCCCTTTGTCGTGGGCAAACACGACGAAAGAAGTGCAATGGCCCCTCCGAAGGTTCGACTGCTGTACCTGACTCAAAGACAGCAGGGTTTTCACTGCACGATGCACCGGATGGGTTCGTCAGGATGAGTCCGTGGTGCGGAGGTCCTGCGGCATCTCAGAAAGCATCGCCCCGGAGCTGTGGACCGGTCCACGCCCCAAACATCTCCAAGGAACTGGCCACTGAATGGCGGATTGGGTAGGCTGGGAGGTCGAATCTGGATTCCTCAAAGCCTCCCAAACATCGATGGTTCAACCATCTTGAAGCTGCTTAATGAATTAGCCCAGACACTCCATGTGACCCCCCTGGCACCACCACCACCCCAACGGCCGTTTCTCGGCGGGATCCGACATGGCAGTCCCAGACGGGTTGGGATTCGCCTCCATCCATGTCCATCCCATCGGATCTCGACGTGGTGTGGACCGAAGCGGTGTGGAACGGTGTGGGTTGAAAGGGCCCTTGAAAGGGCTCCTGTCCATCCTCAGGCGTGGTATTCGACCCCCCTGGCACCCACCCCTGGCCCACCTTCTCAGGAAGCAGTTGGAGCCCTACAGGGACGGAGACGGCACCCCCTTGGTGCTGCTTCCAGTGTTGGAAGGTGGCAGCTTGCGGGCACCCTGGTGCGCCGCCGGAAGCCGGCCAAGTACCACTGGTCCGTCGAAAAGTGTGATTCGAGCTGGTTTTTGGGGGGGCGAATGCTTTATAGGGTTTGAGCTGGTGGGACATTCAGCAAAAATGACACCACAGTGGGGCCAATGGACGAACCCGGGGGGGAAATAGAAACTCTTCCCCTTGAAGGGGGTTCAGCCATAGGACAACAAAAGGGCATACAAAAAAAAAAAACTCCGATCAGTAAAAACATTTTAGACTGTACACTCCGTAGTTTCCTGTCAACTGACATCACATGACCAAATCGTGATGCAACCAGGTCAGGCAGTACTCTCCCTAGAACTAACATGGTTTCGTGAAGTGGACCTTTTGTTTGGTTGGTCTTCCTTTCGGGGTATCCACCGTGGCAGTGTGTGTTTTCACCGCAGCCCAAGCATCCGTCACGAAGTCTCGAGCCGCAGCAATATCCACAGTGACCTTGGGAGGTTGCGGTCGTGGCTGGACGTCTATTCCCACTCCAACTGCTTCCTGAGAAGGTGGGCCAGGGGTGGGTGCCAGGGGGTCGAATACCACCGGTCACCTGAGGATATGGCGGAGCCACGACTCCGGGATTGAGAATCGACGCCACGACTGTGCCGGGAATCCATGTCGTCAGTGCCATGCACTCTGTTGTAATGGAATGGTCCGCCATGTATGCCATTAACATCCATCAACTGTGACCCTTGCCCTCTGAAAGAGGCATCTTTGGAAGCAACGTGGCGTCCCATGTGACCTGTGTCATCCTGTGTCTTTCTCCAGCGCTGGACATCGCTCCGTCCCTGACACCGTTCGTTCAAGGCACCGCCTTGTGGTCCTTCAATGCCTCAATCAAGTACGACAACATGCTGATGGTGCTGCTTGCCACTGGGATCATAAGGATCGAGAACCTCGGTGCGCTCCGGGTCGCAAGCGAGATCGGAGGCAAATTGAGGCTAAGCCGGTCGAGACCATGCCTGGATTCAGGCAGGCTTCAAGGTTTGTAGGTGGTATTCTTGTGAGATCATTCGTGAACATTCGTGAACAGGGTTCGCACCTTGAACACTCCACGACATCCGGATGCACTGCCTGTCTGGGTGTCCTGGAGTAGACCGGTTTACGTAGGGTAGGGTCGTCGAACGCCAGGACAAGACAGGATGATCCTGGAACACTCCATGTCGTGGAGAGTGGACCTCAAAGATCTAAATCATGTCGCAAAAGGTTCAAAAGGCACCCCTTTACTGTCCACCCAAAAGATGTCGATCATACTATTTACATCATACATCAGCAATTGAATTGAATACAACGTTCATATATATTGATTACACGATCAATGGTCCCGAACGGAAGAACAGGGGGGTGCCATCCACGGTCACCATGTGATGTGTTCGTCGGAGTGTCCCCTCTGGACATCCCACCTCCCCAGGGCCTCGACTCCGATGGTCGGTCACACCAGGCCAAACGGACCAGGTTGGAAGCGCGGTTTTGGGGATCGTTCTTTCAAGGCTTTTTGTTGGTCATTTTAACGCCGGGTTATGGGACATCGTAAGCATCGAAAGTATGGTTCTCGTGCTTCGAGAAGCCGTTCTCGATTGCAGTTCTCAATTCTCACCCTACCTCCGTTTGGCGCGGACGGAAACTGTCCATCGGCTGGAGTTCTGGGAACCCCTTCGCACCCTCCAAGCGAGGCACCCCATGGCAGAGCCCAAGAGAGCCGTTGATATTGTGACTCTCCTCGGATTTGTGCGCAGACATGCGCAAACGTGCAGCGCATGAGCATCCGGGATGCATGTTCGCAACAAAGCAGGGTCCAAAAGGGGGACAACGCATAGGATCTGGCCTGTTGGACTGTGTGGCCTCAACATCCTGAGGTGAGGTGGCGAAGAAAAGGAAGTCTAATTTGAAGTCCTATGTTTGAAGTGGTCCATAATTTGGCATCCATCTAATTTGTGGACTCTTGCTGAAAAACAGCAACTCTGCATATGAGAAGGTTTTGCAATCCATGTCTGGCAGGGTTTGGATTGTACAACCAAGAGTCTACATTACCCTGAGACTGAGACTTCCTGGAGGAACATCCTGCAACACCTGAGGCACTACCTGAGGCTGGACATGTCCAAATGGCCCCTTGTGAAGGCCTCGTCCACAAGCAGCACTAGAAGAAATACTCGTCCACAAACATCCTCATCCAACCCAAACAAACCCAGAAGGGAGGCTTTAGCGACGCTGACCACACGTCTGCCACGTCTTGCTGTTCGTCTTGCCCGACTGCTTCGCCAGGCGTCTTTTCAGCCTCTCAGGTGGCTCTAAGTGCAAAAGAACTTGTTCGCAACTGCTATCAGGTGCTATCAGCAGAATAAGATGCAGAAAATGAAGGCTGACTATCATCACAAATCATTGCCTACCATATCCACTCAAGATCTTCTTGCATTACCTATCATAGACTGCTTGCTGCGACGGCTGAGCTCACAGGCTGAGTTGGGTTACCTTTATGTGTTTCAACCCCCGGGTTGACAGTGCCAGCCATGTCCAAGACCAGCGAACATGGCCTCCAAGACCAGCGTTAGACCCATGGTCTGGTACTTCCATGTGCCAAAAACCATTGAGAGCCAATCGGGTGTGAGGCCAGCTCAGAGCTCTTGAATCGGCTCTACTGAAACATGGCCGTGGCTCGACTAGGCTCCGTCGCACTAATTCACATGGAAGTGGAACAAGGCCTCTCTCCCTCTCTCGATTTGTTGAATAGGAACGCGGCCCCCCCCCCCC
>CAXAMN010022573.1:297074-317599 GCA_963970005.1 Durusdinium trenchii | reverse complement strand
CCCCCCAACCACAAATAGAATATCCCCATTGTGAAGCAGCTCTTATCTTCTGGAACACTTCCTCCTGCATAGGTCTACGCTATCGAGATGAAAGGGTGGGTCTACTTCAATGACTTTTTTATACGGCCAATCCTACCACCCCACTGTGTGTGTCTGGCCGTGCCGGCAGCGCCTGCTCCTCTGAGAGGGGCAGAAAGGGGAGGACCATCATCGCAACACCCAGTGGGAGCGTCAGAATGATCCACAGCCAAAGGACATCCTCAAACGAGGAAAAGATAAGTCCAATCCCGTTGGACACTTTCATGACTCTCTTTCTCTCTCCCTCTCTCTCTCTCTTTCTCTCTCTCTCTCTCTCTATGGCTGTGAAGACAAAGGGCCAAACTCGACTTGCCGAAATTGTCAGAGGGCCTTTTCTAGACGCATGATTTGCCTGGAAGACGGCGGGTGGATTCGGCCGAACGGCGCCGCTTTAATCCATCGGGTGGATTCGTCCGCGACGAGGTTCCTCGGCCGCGGGGTTCTTCCAAGGTTCGAGGATGAAGTAGAGAATCCAGGGACTCATCACGACCAGAAATCCTGCCCATGCCATGAGCCATTTCCACCACGCACCTCCCAGCCTCGGCCAAGGCGAGACATGCATGCCCGTTCGCATGGCGCACGGCGCACGAGACGAGACATGCGGACCGCGCGGAGCACCCGGAGGTGGTCAGGACGCCCGAACTGAGGACCTCTCAGGTCTTGTTAGACCAAGTACCTCCTCAGGTTCGGTATGACTGGAGCCTCCGAACCCACTCCAGTCCCACCTTCGAAACGAAGGTGCGACTGGAGCCCTAGGGAATATTAGGTCCCAATTTCATCTTAATTCTAATGGTTCAGAATGAGATTCCGACTGGCTTACAGTGGGATGAACACCTTTTGACAGAATCATTCCCTCTTCTACTGATTGTTGACATGGAATGATAAAAATTTAGTCTTTCCAGGCCAAGCGATGTGTCCCTCCATCACCTGCTTGGTGTTGAAACACTGTAGGTTTATTATAGATACCTGTGACACACCATGATTAGCCTGTGACATACCATGGGCACCATCACCATCACCACAGTAAAACTGGAAGCAACACGGAAAAGGAATTCTGGTTGCAAGATGTCCTGTTACGTGCTGTTTGATCCATTTTAGAACCAATTCCTGAACCAAGCTGGCCTCAATCCATTTCCAGGATCCCAACGCCGCCCCCTCCCTCAATTGGTTGAACAGGCTGATTTTGGCGTGGGTCCCAGATTTGTAAATTCAATCTTTGGAGTGTCCCACACACAAAAAAAACAAGTCAACACCCCTAAACGCCAAAGTGTTCCTCTCCTCTCCCACGACCCCGGGCAGCGGGGCATGCCGGGCTTGCCATGCACGCATTCCAAAGGTGGTGATGATCCCCTAGGGATCCAAGTGCCTTCTCAGGTACGGTGATTGGAGACTATTTATGTAGGCGCCAGGAGGGCCAAGTACCTTCTGAGAACGTATGTGGATCCCTAGGGCCCTAGGGGTCTGGCATCACCAAGATGAAATCCAACCAAATCACCGACCAAACACGAGACGTCGTTCTTTCGCCCCCTCGGTCTGTTCATCCAAGCCTCTTTAAGGAGGTGGTGATCCCAGGGAAAGGGACAAAAATGCAGGAGAGAATCGCAATGACCGTGGCGACCTAGCCGTGTAGCTAGGCAAGACGGTGCTTTAGCCGTGTGCGTATGTGAGATCTGAGATGATCAGAGCATCTGAAAGAAGAAGTGACCTGGGAAGTACAGTCCGCATCCCTTCATCTGGATGCTGTACCCTTTCTAATGTGTTTCCAAAATAATCCACAAATTAAATATGGACATCATTTGGGGTACTGCGAGGAAGGATTAGTCCGTACATCTGGTAGGAATTCTCATCAAGACCAATGATGAACAACAAGGTTCTTTATATCTTGTTAATGTACGAAGCACTCAATGAATGTATGCTGGCAGTTCCGTAAATACGGTCCAAGATGGGGGATAAATGTATACCCTAGTGTCCACCGTTGAATACCAAAAAAAACACAACACATATAATATGAGGGACCCATTCTACATCAACAGTCTACATCACTCTCCCATCTCCTAACAACAAACCCTTCGGTCTTCTCGAACTTTGCGGAGTCTAAAGCCATGTCTCGCGTGACCCGTCACGAGATGTGACCAATAAACGCCTGTCACGCTGTGGATCGTTCAGCCCGCTTGGGCTCCAAGTCATTACCCGAGAAAACCGGAACTGGGGGCCCCGGGTGCCGGGGTCCAGTCCTACCAAACCTGAGGTACGACTGGAGCCCCAAAAGCGCCCATAGGGTGGTAGGCGACGTTTGGCTTTCCTCGTGTTTTGCGTCGATTCTCGACATTCTGCATCGACAAGCGGCGATGAGAAGACCTCAAGCAATCACGGGAAGGCTGAGGAAGCCATGTTTTTTGGGAGAGAAGGGCAGTAGGATCAACTCAGCAGGGCAGTAGGTACCACAATACGATTTCCACAGCATGGGTTCTCCGCGGCGACGACCAACATCTGAACATCCGATGTGCCAAGCCCACACAGCAACCGATTTGGCTAAGCCATGAGCCAGTGGTCCAAGGCTATCAACCTGATCTAATGATTTGATTTGATATGTCCAGAGTGCCTAAGGTGTCTCAGTCAACCCCCAAAAAATCGGAGTTCCATGGTCGAAGTGCTGGCTTGGGCATGCTTGGGCGAACTGCTCAGTCTACCATGTTGTTGCATGTGTATGTGTGGCAGCTGACACTTCCGGGTACACCCGCGCTGCCTGGACCCCCCCCCAGCGCTAGAAGCCACTTGTCTGAAACAGCCCATCCGTGGATGCCCAGCCCAGCTGGTTTCACACCTTTATTCTAGATGCAACCAAAACTTTTCCAGGATCCCAGGATCATCCTGTCTGGGTGTCCAATTAGACTGACTACCCTACCATACTCAGAGGCCTCCGGACAGGGCACCCCTTTTTTTCAGCGCTAGGTTCCTTTGTGGTACATGTCGAAAATCCCCAGCACCTGAAAAATCTGTTCACACCTTTCTTCAGAAGCCATGAGGGCGGGCTGTTCGTCAGTCACCTGCAGCTGAAGAGCCTTGAATATGCTCCAGCTCCGATGCCTTGGACGCTGTTCAACGTGTGCCAAACACAAGGCCATCTCGTTGGCCGCGCCTGCTGGGCCCGAAATACATTCAAATAGATTCTATATTCTATATTGGGTGATACATGGTAATACTATTGAATACGATTAAAGCAAAAAATCTATAGTGAGTATCTAGTGATAGCGTCATGAACTCGACATGAAGTTGCTTTAAAACATATTACATCTGGCAGCGCCGAACGCGTCCGTCACAGGTCGGGGTGGTGTTGGAATATGTGTTTAGTCTCCTCCAGTGAGTGGATGTGTTCTGAGCACCCTCAACCTCCATGGATAGCACCCCGAGCTCTGTGACTGCTGGTCTACACCTCTGGCAGCTTGTACACGGTGGGATGGGACCTCCTTCTCCCCCCTCGGGTGCCGAAAGAAGACCACTCCAGACCCAGATGCCGGCATGGAAGGACAGGTATAGGTCTGGGGGACTCCCGCAGCCTCGGGTGCCAGGATCGCATCGATCGGACAGGACGGGTGCGCGGATCCGCTCGCGGATCGAGAGCGGCGGATCGCGCGGATCCAGGTGAAGCTCTGCCTGCTGAGTGTTGGGTCATGCATTCAGCTCTTGAAAGGTGGAACATGCAAGCGAATCAAGCCATTTGAAGAATATGCCGTACAGTCATAACAACTTTGGTCACGCAGGTGGGAAGATCTTGTCGGCCGACTGTGTGTGGAATATGCGCACAACGTGCATATGATTGCCAACGCCACCAAAATGATGTTCTCAGTTCTCACATGGTTGCCTTAAAACATTTTAACATCGGTCATTGGAGTCATTGGTCTATGTTTTAACAATCCCAGAAATATAGTTTTGAGATGTTGGAGATGCTCTTGAGCCTTTATCCAATCGAAATGTTTGCCTCATGGCCCAAATTTTGCAAGAGCATGCAAGAGCCTAGCACAACCTGATGGCATTCCTCTACCTCCCCGCAAAACCAGGGCTGTCGCAACTTGCAGGTGACATAAACGTCCAAGAAAGCAGGGGGAACAAAAACAAGGAAATCATCTCGAGCAACATGTTCAACATGCAGATTTGGACATTTAATTCAACATGTTCAACCCAGGAGTCACAAATTGTTGGTCCCCAAGTGTGTGGATCATGGGGACCTTTTTGGGGACCCCTATCACATTCATATCAACAGAAGATCAAACCCATATATGCCGCCCCATTGACCCCCCTGGCACCACCCCCCCAACTGATCGGCAGTCTGATCGGCATATGATATATGGTAATACATGGAGTGTCTGGGAAACATAAACTACTGTACTCCTCACCGCTTCACCACTCTAGGGGCCCCACCCTTGGTGCCTGGCCGTCGTTTTTGGGTGCCCTTCCAGCCAAGGGACGACGGTGTGCTGCTTGAACCACGCCTTGGGCGAGTCAGGACGGGTGCGAGAAGGACGCTCTGGGCATCAGAAAACGCTCTGGGCATCAGAAACCTCCTCTCTCAAAAGGTGAGATGGGGTGGGTCGCCAAATGAATCTTGAAATCTCTTGAAGAGCATGTGACTGAGCATGTGAGAAAAAAAAACAGTCATCATGATTCCCACCGAGTCAAGTAAGATAAACCTCTTTGGTGGTTGTCAGGTTGCCTATCACCGGCTTAGTCAACTTCCCACCTTCTCACACTGCACGGCTCCGGTGGCACTACAAAGTCATATGATGATGAATGAACTTGGCCAATCTTCACTCCCAAGAAGGGCATGTAACTACTCACTACTCATCCATGTCGTAACATCCATGTCCCTCATGCTGGGGGGCTTGGTATCCGGTGGCGCCGGGGTGAACGAGTGGCCGACATCGGCACCAGCAACTCACTCCACTGGCTCCACCAGCTTCCAGCAAGGTGGTCCGAGGAAAGGGAGACATCGTGGGGTTCTTCTCCAGGTCGGTCCAGGAGTCATCCAGGTAGACCCCTAGAGCCCTAGATGTTCCAAGTCACTTCTCAGTTATTTTTTGGGGGGGCCTGACCTTCCTAACATCCACCTGGAAGGGAAAAAAATGAAGTCCGGCCCGGGTAAAAAATCATGAATCTCTAAAAATGCCATGTTGCAAGGTAAATCCTTCCCAGCCTGCACAACATCATAGGAGTATCACGTGAGCAAGGCACTATGGAACAAGCTTTGTTTCCCAGACCAGGCGGCGGCTCCACTCCAAATTCACCCATTCCACTTCCAACAAACACATGTCTTCGCATGTCGAACACAGAAAAACCCAGCATCTGCGAACACATACGTCACCAATCCACTTACCTTCTTCTCTCCTTCTATACATCTTTTACCTACCTCCGGGACACCTCCGGAAAAATTCGTAGGAGCTGACATCCGAGTGCGAGGTTTCTTCATCACAGCGCCCCCCATCTCGTCGCCCGCCACCCCCCAGCTCCCCCACCGAGGGACATGCTCCAAAACCTCGCTGGGCTTTGGACGTTGCGCAGGGTCCGTGCTCAACCTCAGGCCGTTGGATGGCTGCAGGGACAGCACTGGGAGTGCTCTTCGCTGTGGGTGCTCCACTCGGGCCCGAAGTGCACAAGGATGGCGGTGTGGAGCGAACCACGAGCGTGTGAAGTCACCGGCAGCGAGCAAGCGCTGGAAGTTCGTCATGCCGAAGCTTGGATGCGAACGTGGTGATGCGAACGTGGAGGCAACGTAGGGTTTTTTGAGGCCCAGGCCCAAAGAACCACACGCATGGATAGTAGTGAGTAGTGCTATATTACCGCAAATTCGTAAGATCCTCAAGTGTCACCAGGGGGGGGGCCCATCAACTTGACCCCATAGTTTCTGGGGAAAGCCAGCACAATAGCTTGAACATAGGATCTTTTTAGGACACTGTCTGAAGCCTCATCTATCAGTCTATCATAGTCTATCAACCAAAGAAACCTTCACTTCCCAAACCAAAAAAAAAGATACCTCTATACACTCACCCGCGAAAGTTTTGCAATTCTAGGATGATGACTATAGGTGGCCAAGTCTGCCTCAAAGCTGAAAGCAACACGCTTCATCTGGGACTTGCGCGTTTGCCCCCCCCACCGTGGAGGCCACAAATAAACTCACGGATGGTCACGGAGGACCCACGGGCAGCTGAGGAAGCGGCATCTTCACCAAAACTTCATCGAAGCCTGTGTTAATCCTCAGGTGCATTCGGTGTGTTCAAGACAAGCGTGCGAGTTCGAGTACCGGAAGAAAGCGAAGAAAGCAACGCCAAAAGCGGGGGGGCTGGTGCCAATTTCTTGCCGCTTGGAGCTGGTATACTGCGCAGGTGCTGAAAACTCCAACGCCATGCTTTTTGCTTTTGTCCAGGGGGTCGTCCAGAGGCTTTGCACGAAAGGTGGCAAGGAACAGTTTGTCCCTGATTCCTGATTGTTGTAGGCTTTATGATATGGATGGGTTGGAGTTCCAGGTTCAGGATGGACTTGGTACGATCTCCAAACTGCCCAGTTCTACACACCCCTCCAAGCCAAACAAGGACCCTTCAAACACTCCAACCTGGCGGTTTTGGAACCGGTTAAGGGGTCCTCACAGGTGGAACCGAGACATCAGCAAGCAACATCTGTTCAGCTCTGCGAGTTTCGTCCATGGGGGGACCATGCGTCAGACGAGTGTCCCAGGATCCGAACTCCGAACCAAGACTGGAGATTGGCGAGCTTTTTAAACAAGCCGAGAGCACCACATCAAGACTATATGCCTTGGGTCTATCCTATTACCAGGGCCCAGTGGATGATGATGTTAGCAAAGGCCTTTCTCTAAAATAGTGATTGGCTTGTTTGCTGACTTTTCCTTTAATAGGACAAACCGATCCTTTTCCAAGGTATGATGCAACATTCTGCCTTGCTGCATTCTGCCCCGGTTTGGTTTCACTGCGGAAAATTGGTTCAGGCACCCAACATTAACATAGGCAAACCTCCAGGCGCGAAAACAACATCGAAAACAACCAACAAAAACAAAGAACGCAATGAAACAACCTTGGATTTGCTGTCCAGGAACCGGAAAATCACAAAATCTTCACCAGAATGTTAACCCAGGAACGCGAAAACAACTCACCATCCCCAAAAACACCACCAAGCATAGCAGCAAACAAACTTCATCCAAATACCAGAACAGAAGTTCTCCCTCCAACACACCTACAGTATAATATAAACACCCCTTCTGAACACATCATGTTATTTCTCCAACCCCAAGCGGGACCCGCTCTCTTCTTAGCACATCCCAGGATCCAATCGTCCACGAGGATCCAAAAGAAATCCTCAAGGCGAGGATCGAGGGGAAACACCTCCCGAAGGCTTCGTTTCTATAACAGTAGAGCTTGGGTCTATCCTTGTCTTCTGGATGATGATAGTGCTAGTTGCAGGTCTTGTCCAAAAACTGTGAGGTAATAGGACAAACCCAAAGTATAGCCGATATGTTAAGGTTCCGATCCAAACTGGGGACTGGCATTTTTACATAGACCCCCAAATATCGATAGAAAAGTAGATCCCCACGTATTCCATGTATTGGACAGTGTGCCACGATCTACTTTGGGGATTACGGATTGCATTCCTTCACCCATCCACCCAACCACATCATGTAGATCTGTGGAGTCTCTGTGGAGTCTCGGAGAAGGACTTCATTGGACCCTCCGAAATCGAGGGGTTTGGATGCTGCCACTGCCGCAAAGCAGCTGTTTTGGGCCCTCAAAACCTGCGCCTGTGAGGGTCTTTGACGACTCTTAGGGTAAACAATTTCAGGTCCCCGTTTATATTCTGATTCTGTTGGAACAGAGTAGAGTCAGATGAACTTGGCTTACGTCGGCTGATTGAAAGTGGCCACTGGATATTCCATAAAACAGTAGAGTCTCGGAAAAAAGTCGATGTCCTTGTCTTAGTCTCAAGGCTTCCACACCTGGTGCCTGCGGCACCTGGTTCGCATCGACGGGGTCGCACGTCGACGCGACCCATGGGACCGCCATCGGACGGCCGAGAAACGGCCGACCGGGGTGGTGGGGGTGTCTGTCTGGGGCGGCATAGCAGCCCCATGGAGTGTCACACATCCGATTCCGTCCACGCTGCCGCACCCGGAACGGAGCGACGCATCGCGCTGGAGCGTCCCCTTCTGGACGTGAAACATTCGTCAGGACGAGCGCGGCACTCCGTTGAGTGCAACGAAGTCGTTTTCCCGTGGATCACCCCTACCCTTCTGCCTCCGCCTCCCTCCTCAAATCACCAAAGACCCAATTTGGCGTTTTTCAGCAGTTTCCTCAGCTCACTCCACCTGTTTTTCCACCTGGAGTTGTGCCGGCCGCCCTGTGCACCAAGAATGACGCCCCCCACCCCCCACCCGCCATCGAAACCGAGATGCTTGCGTTTTCGTCGTCCCCATGTTGGTGGGTTTCGCCATCACTTGGCCTGGCTTAGGTCCCGCGATGCGGGCGATGAGGGAGGTCCAGTGGTTGAGGACCTCCAAGCTGGGTCAAGCTGGGAGGGGCACGTGGGTCATCCCAAGCTCGGTCAAGCGGACTGGCAGCCCGATGAAAATACATTGAGGTGCTTGACCTGGGGTCCATGTAAGCAAATATTTACATTACATTGGAGAGTTTGGTGATGTTTGGTTGAACAGTCGACGTGATCAGCACAGAGAGTGGAACAAAAACTATGTGGAACAACTTAAAAGCGTTGCTTTCGGGGTGCACGGTGACACTTCTGAGATGGATTCGTCCGTTTGCACACCCTTCCGAAAACCAAACGTCTTCTCAATAATCACCAACTTGGTCCACCAAAGCTCTGAATGTGAACCTTTCTTTCCGAGTTTGTTGAAACTGGTTTCTTCTTGCTTCTTTTCACCGCCTTTCTTATCTTTCGTTTCCTCCACTCCTTGGAAGCATCGAAGGTTCCAGTTTCCGTGCAGCTGGAGCCCAGCACAGCTCCAAACCATGTGAATGGAACCTTCCTCGCACCCTCTCAAAAACGACCCACTCCCCTCGCACTACCAGAGACATCCAGAGACATCCGACCGAGCCAGCTCAAGTGGCTCACCACCTCCGCATCACAATCTCCGCAGCGTCTCAGGCCTTCATTGCCCCAGCTTCGACAGTTCACCACCGTCCAGATCGCCTGCTTTTTGCCATCGCCGCTGCTCTCCTCAGCGCAGAGGAGAGCGGCCAAGAATGCATCGATTAGAGGCCCTTGGCCTGCCCAAGACAACTGCCTTCACAGGTTAGCAATGGAGAAGAAAAAAAATCTGTGCAAGACTTCCCACCTGCCAAGAAAGCCAATTCCCCCAAACTCACGGTCAAACATGGTCAAACACCATTCCATATCAGTCATATTCCATCTGCTCAGCTACCGTCTTTCTCCGGCCGACGTGTTTTTTTAGGTCGTCGTTTTTTTACCAGTGACCGACTTAGCCGCGTTCCAAGTGCCCCCCCCCCAGAGGAAAAGACATTCGAACATGTGCTCAAGACGAAGACCTTTATTGATCTTTGTTGGGATGCTGTGAGCCAGCCCGGCCCTCCAAGATCCTCCAGCACCCGACAAGTTGCCAAGATCTTTTGGAGATTTCGCTGGTGTTCCTCGCCGTAGACCTTGACGAGGTGCTTCCCGACGCAACCCCACCTTACATTTCGAAGACGGACGTGGCAGTCCGAACCAATCCCCATTTCCATTCCTCTTCCTCGAGCACTGAGTGACCTCTATATGTTCGAATTCATATGGTTTTATATGACTTTCCGCATCCCAATGCGCCCCTCAACTTTTTCGAAGCCTCTATCTTGTACCTCCAACTTGCGATGAACAGTTGAAAGCCGGGGTCCTTTCTTCAGGCTTCGCATTCGCTCTGTCGGTCCAACCCTTCGGTGACTCCGGGCCTCCGGAGGCCCTGCAAAACCAAAAAGCGGTGGGTCGGCGTATGAAGCATGCTGGTCGGCTCATGCTGCTAAGAGCGATGACCTCTGGCCTCCAAGCTAAGAGCGATGGCCTCCAAGCTAAGACGACATCCAGCGGACGACACTGCGAGCTGTCGTCTGCTGGAGGACACGGTTGCCGAGGTGCGACGGCCGACTCATTTGGCTGAAGGTCACATTCGCTGGGTGGTGCAGCTTGAAGGGTCTACCATAACCAACCAATGAAATGTTCAATGTTTTTACACATTGATTGAAGATATATTCATCTTCACGAAATTTAGCAAACCAGTTAACCAGTTCCATTCCGGGGTGCTTCACTGCATCCGTTTGTTTTTGGATAACACATATTGTCCAAGTCGGGCACCTCTTTATGACTCCTGGTCTTGAAGGTTGCCCAAACCACTGCAACCCATGATGTGTTCAGTGTTCCGTTGACCGCCGTCGGTTGATCCCCTCCACACACACACACACTCACACGAGGTTCCGGATTCCAAGTGAGTTAACTGCCCAATCTGGACGGAGCCAAACTCTTAGCCAGAGCATCCATGAGACTGGAATAGTCGCACTCCGACTCTCTCACTAGCGTGTAATTATGTGAAAACCTCCTGTTTGAAAAGGAAAGTGGTCTTCGTTTCGGGATCATTTTCTACTTCTATAATAATATGTGATGTGTTCATCAGAGGGTAATCATTCCAGTCATCATAGAGAGTGTCTGGAATAGCGACCTCGCATAACCGCCCCCCCCCAACCTGCCTGTGAGAAAACCTTCCTGTAGGACCCGGAGTAGCCTTATGTCGGCCCAGTCACATGTTCCCCAGAAGGTCACCTCCACCATTTTTGGCGCAACGATAGACCTGTCACAGCGCAGCTGTTTTTAATTGTTTTTCGGTGCACATGGTCACCCTCGAGAGGAGAGCCGCCACGAGTGGAAAGGCAAAACACCGCCACGAGTGGCGGGAGCCAAATCAGCTCAAGTCGCAGGATGAGGCCAGTGGTCTGGCGAAGTTCAAGTTCCTCCCTTTGGTGGCAGGTGAAAATAAGAGCAGCAAACCCAGGGTTTGAAGCCGGAACGGTGTTTTTTGGACAGTCATACGGCATACGATTCGGCCCGTACTAATACAAGCTGGGGCAGGGCTATACTACGGACATCCCTCTTTTTCAGCTGAAGTGAGTCTAGGGCCCAGGCACATACATCCACAAGTATCTTGAGGAGTGCAAATAGCTTGATAGTAATCCCAACGCAACCGAAGGCAAAGTCTTGTCTTGTTGCTCGAGCAAGCAAACTAATTATAAAGGCATGTTTGTGACCTGTTCTACAACGGTTTGACATGGCTAGGGGCAAATACAAAGCCAGGGTTCAGGTAGGTGCCCATGCTGAAACAAAGGGTGTGAGTTAACGCATTCCTGGTCATCTGAAATTGGGGCCATGCCACGTAACCATGATTTGTTCGGAGAGTGTGCTAGTTTCACTCATCCAACCCGTCTTGATGGTCCGTGCTTCCAAACGCGCGCTTGATGGTGGGCAGCATCTTCCCCTTCAAATCCGAAGCCAGTACAGTGGCCGAATCAGTGTTGGAACGGCACACGGGCGGACATGTTGGGCCTGTTGGATGGACCCTCTACGGACCCTCTACATCAGTTCAGCTGCACCCGCAGCTCGTCCCGGCTGCGACGAAGGCCTCTTTCACGTCGGTGAAGCCCGCTGCAGCATTCTGCGCGCTCGTCGCGATGAGGAAGTTGTACAAGGGGATCGCATGGATATCTCAGAGAGAACGGGCCAATCCCGAGCGAATCCCCGATGTTGGCCAATCAGACACGGTTGGGACGCATCTCGTTCAAGCTGAGCCTGGCATGATAATTCCCAGACACTCCATATTGACCCCCAAACCACCCCAATGTAGGCAAATACCTAGACCCTCCCGAGGCAATAATTTTTGCCGTAGGCTGTTGAGGCAATAATTATTGCCGTAACTCATTTTTTCTGCCGTAGCTCAATCCCTGGAAAGTGAAAACGCCGTCAGAGAAGTGAAAACGCCGTCACAAAAGAAGAATCGCCGTTTTGTTTGATCTACCAAAGAGGATATTGTTTTGGTCCGTCCATACCCTGAAATTGCCTTCTCCTTTTTCACTTGTAAGTAGAGCTCATCGTTTTCAAACCTCATGGTAGCACTTCTCAAGATGTTGCAGCCCTTGTCTAAGGTCTCTATTGACATCACGGCAGGATTTGTTCACATTTTGATCACGCAATGGCTGAAAGGATCGCTTGTGACATGTTGTGACAAGTCTTGCTGCCACCTTGAGTGACCCTAGACAGGGTAAGGGAACGACGCCGTAAGTAGGGGGAAAACGCCGTAAGTACGGGGAAAAACGCCGCAAGTACGGGTAAGAACGCCGTAGCTTTAAACGCAAAATCTTCTGCAACGCCGCACAAGAGGTCGAGCTACCCGCGAAAACCGACGAAAACCCAGCATGTGACACTTCCGTCAGCTGCCCTTTCCACTTCACATGACTATGCGAGTTTGCTGATATAATAAGACGCCTTTTACGTTCAGTTGCCTTTCAAGCAAGACCCTACAATGTTTTCATAGTCGCCTGCACTAAAACTAAAACAACATGACTCTTTGAGGAACATGGATGTGTGGACCAAACTTGCCGTCAACTGACCGAAACTGCCGCAGTTCATCAAGAAACGCCGTCCCCATGAGATCAATATGGAAGAACGCCGCAGAACGGAAAAAGGCGACGTTTCATGAAAACGGCAATTATTATTGCCGTAACGAAGTTCCAGGTATGGCATACATGGAGTGTCTGGGATTTGGGTGCAATTCTGAAAATTGATGCAGGGCTTCTTTTACAAAGAGGCCTGGAATGTGCATCGGTCTGGATTGGGGATCTTGCAGTAGGAAGCGGCGTGACTTTCCTTGAGTCGGGAGTAGTAGTAGTAGTAGTAGTAGTAGTAGTAGACCAGCCATGTCTTGAGCTTGTTTGGAAGATAAGTTTCAGATACAAGTGGGGCACTGGTTTCGTAGCACAGGTTCGTCTACATTTACGTTATCGTTTGGTTATCGTTTAGGTTATCGTTTGACTACAGCTACATTTCGGACAAACCTGTCGCCAAAGTCCGAGGTCAAAAACGGCTTTGGGAAAGGCTACACTAAGCAGAAACGAGGTTCCCTGATGGTCTTCATGGTTAAAAAGCTGTACTGCAGCTATGCAAACTAAGTTTTCCTATAATTAAGGATGATGCTATCAATATGTTATCGTTTTTTTGATGAGTGTATTATCGTTTTCCAAGTAAAATGCAAATTATGCAATCCCAATGTCGGGTCCTTTACTAAATAGCTTTCCGTAAATAAATCAGGTTGCTCATATCAACTTGATTGAATCCACTATAGGTTAGCAGGGGTCATGCAGAATTTCATGGACATGTGCAGCACAAAGTGTCATAGACACCGGCTTGGATGGATCTTGGCTTCAACCCATGGACCACTGTTGAAACTGGACGGTTCGGAAAAATGTCTCGAAGCACCTGGGTAGAACACAGCCACCGTTAACCATCCCCATAATAAAAATCATCTCAGTTGATGAACTTAGGCCTCCAGTCGTACCTTCGTTTCGATTGTGGGACTGGGGTGGGTGCCATGTTCGGGTCCAGTCATAGCGAACCTGAGGAGGTACGACTGGAGGTGTGGAATGCAACCTCCCTAGGCCAACGGTCCCAGCATCTCCGTGTTACTAGTAGCTTCTTGTTTCTAATTGTTAATTTTTTTGTTTTCTACTAGCTTCTTGTTACTAGTAGTAAGGCACTTGTTACTAGAAGCGATGCACTTGTTACTAGTAGCTTCTTTTCTCCTGTAGGATCCACGCAGTTTCCTCTGCCCTGCCACGCCCAAAGCGTGTCTCGTCTGCCAGCCAAGTGTCTCAACTCAATGCCGTCGTCGGCGAGCTGCGTGCCTATCGCCATGCCCAAGATCGTGGCACCGGCCTGGAAGAGAATGGGTATGGGAATTGTCTTGAAAAACACGCTTTGAATATATACAGTTTATACTCTATATATAATATAATATGTTATAGTTGTTTCTTTCAAGACCAAGGTAAACTCTTCCCCCGCGGCCTGGTAGATGTCATAGGACCAAATGGGCGGGCTCCAGCCAACCTGCAAACGACGGGCAACTCGGGGCATAACCCGCGCAGACCGCGCGACGTGACATCCTCCGAAGCGAGACGGACTGAAAAAATCCCATGCCAGCGGAGCTTGGATCGGCCAACTGATCGGTCAGATGTGCTGGTTGCTGAACTGAAGTCGTGTGGAAAGCATGTGCATACATGTGCATAGTGATCGCAACATAATGGCAAATAGAACGGATTCATGATGAAATGGCCAGGCATGATGCATGATGAAACTCGCAAAAGGAGACGTTTGATGTCATGGGCCATGGGAACCATGTTCCTTTCCGTGCCAGGTTTGGGCTCGTCTTCATGTTCATCCATCCTCCATCTCAAGGCCCTAAGACACAGGTCTTGGACCCGACCCTAACCAAGGGTGAGTCCTGGAAGCTGAAACGGCCCACGCGGTCCACCGAATTTGAAGACACAACATCGAGAATCTCAACCGAACGTCCCCATGAATTATGCCGAAGATCCGCAT
Source organism: Durusdinium trenchii (assembly GCA_963970005.1). NCBI lineage: Eukaryota > Dinophyceae > Suessiales > Symbiodiniaceae > Durusdinium > Durusdinium trenchii. The sequence continues at coordinate 302,881 of CAXAMN010022573.1, read as the reverse complement.
CAGTTGGGTCCATCCTAGTACATATGTAACAGTGGAACTAACAGTGGATGATGATGGTTAGGTTCCAGGCCATGTTCAACAGTGAGATTTGCTTACTGACTGCTAGTCCCAGGTCAGTGAGTTCGGACAAACCTGCTCAGCATGAGCTCAGCTCACCCATCCACCGAACCCGCACGGAGTTTTTTCGCCAGGACCTGAGACCCCCTGAGACGCACCAGACCCCGGCGGCCCAGGGAACTGGCTCTGACCAAAGGCCATAGTGATCCACCGTGGGCGGAGCGAAGACCATGGTGGTAGCTGAGCTCCTCGGCGCTTCAGGAGCAGCAGCACGAGCGCGGGGCCGCAGCACTGGGGCGAAGTGAAGAAACAGAAGAACCCCCCAATAGAATGGGGCCCCATGGCCGGAGCTGGGTGCATCATCCAGTGCATCATCCGGATGTGGGACAGTGTCTGGAGGAGGTCTAGCAGTGCACTTTGACACTTTGATTCAAGGAAGTTGGAGATTCTCATCACTGAACCCTATACATCATCCTGCGTTTGGTCGTGTGGAGTGTAGAATGTATGCACCACCTGCCAGGCAACAAAAATAGCATTGATTTGGCATGATTTGGCAATGACTCAACAGATTCGGGGTATCACTCCCTCCCCACCTGACAAACCTAAGCATGAGCAGAATCATGCGGAATCTGCGATCACCTATGATTCACATATGATTCACATCTGATTCGCTCTTATGTATACCACTGGTCTCTATCCAAATGTTGTCATGATTGGCGCAGCGGCCCCGTTCGCCCCGTTCAGATGGCTGGAGCGCCACGCTGCGCCGTCCGCCGGTCCGCGTGCGGACGGGCGCCATGGGACGTTCGCCCCGTCATAGCGCGACTTGCGGGTCATAGCGCGACTTGCGGAGCTTCAGGTTCTAGGTTGATTGGAAAGTGAACCCTCTTCTTCTGGGCAGGATGCCAGTGATAAGGGTGGTGAAGGAGGAGGCAATGCCTATGCCTAGGCTGCCTAGGCTGCCAGCAATCTGCTGAACATGCATCCTCATTTTGGTGGACTAGCCCAGTTGAACTGGAAGCCATGCTTTCCCGCCGGAGCCCGTACCTGCAGCAACCCGCCACACCACTCACCTTCTCACTCTCCAGGACCTTCCAAGTCCGGTGGTTTTTGGATATCCCCTTTGCCTCTAAGAGGCTATTTAGGTCCACACCTCTTGGATGGTCCCGCTATGGATCTTTTTGAACCCTCAAGCGATGAAGGCCGAGGACTCAACAGCACTGCTCCTGCCAGTCACGAGTCACGCGTCACCTCCCTGCTGCGCGACTCGCGCTGCCTGCGCTGTTGATATAAACCGGGCCTAGCCGGCTGGTCACGACACCGCCCTCACCTCCGCTCTCTCAGAGAAGTGTCTTCTTTGGCTCCTTGGAGCTCAGCACCTGAGGCGCTCCAATACGCGGCCCGGCACTTTGGGCTTTGGAAGCTCTGCGGGCCCTCATGGTGTCTGTGCTAAATGCCTTTTTGTTTCCCATTCATGTCCAGTTTGGGCACCTATAAGCCTATAAGCATGCTCCTTGTTTTTTCGAAAATAATCTGGTCCCCATATGTCCAACTGAGCCAAAAATTGTGCTTCACCAATGGGACACGAGAAGGAACACACCGGTGTCGTGTTCGAGGTGTGGTCATTATACCATCACCACAGATATGGCCCTTGCAAGATATATGTGGTGGCTTTATCCATGGCCCATGGCATAGTGCGATCATGGTGGAGATCTCACAGTCGGGGAGAGAGTCTGTCAGACACTAGGATTGCAACCGCCTATGATTTAATGGGTTTTTACTCAACAACCATGAACAACCATTGTATTACTGAGGGGGTCAGACTACAACACCAGGTCAACCTGTCTATGAATGGTGATTGAAGGCTACTGTCAAGGGTGGGTTGGGAACCTAAAGTGGTTCTTGGTGTTGATGGAAGGTGCTCTCTACCTCAGCATAGCTCAGCTGCCTCTTGGATGGGGTTTCTGGGAAAGCTGCCCAAGGACCCGAAGAAGTGCCACATCGGCTTGCTTCGTCTTTCCAAGCGGCCGTCCCGAAGTCCACTAGCACCGTTTCTGCGGTGTCATCGGTGACCACCATGTTCTGAGGCTTCAAATCATGATGCACCTGAACCAGAAAAGCACCGCAGCTGCGGGGTCTGCTTTGTAGAATCACCATGGCAGGGTTGGCAAGAGCAAACCAACCCCATTGTAGGTTCTGGTCGAAACGGAAGCGAGTTCAGAACCCCTCTGGTGTTCCCAACGATCTTGGTAAATCACACCTGCCTGGTTCTTCAAAGTGACCTTTTGATATCCCAGTTTGAGGTCACTTGGGCCTGTAAAAGGTCACAAACAGCCAGTGCAAAGGTCACGAACTGAAGAAGCTGGTGGAGTTCCAAACGGATTTTCACCCCCTGGAGTTTCCTGGATAGTGGGCACCGACCAAAACCCCTCGAAAAGGAACTCCCCGAAGAGTGATAGAAAGGGCCTAGCAACTGGCCTAGCAAGTTGCTACTCCCTTAGCCCTTAGCCAATCAAAAGGATATATACAGCTTGTTGCCTGCTATCGCGTTGTGGATCCAAAAAACATCAGAAGCACTAAAAGTCACTACAGGATCCAATGTGACCCAATCAATTACAATCACATGGATCGTCCTTTTCGTCTTTCCCGCATCGTTCGAGAAACCCTTTCTTCCCCAAATGGGGTGGACACATGCGGACACTATCTGCTAGGGGGCCACATAGATATTCATAGTCTTAAGATGTCTTAAGTATATGTCTTAAAGTACCAGGACCCTCCAAGTAGTAGTCAATGGACACCCCGGAATCACAGCCAAGAGGCTATAAATAGACACCCCTCGGACCGGAGAGTCCTGGTATAAACCAGGACATGTGGTTGACCTACCTCAAGCAGGGCCTCCTCGTCTCCTCGGGCGACCAGCGACAGATGCGTGTCTCTGGTCTCCACCGTCGATGGGACGATGGGACGGTCACTGACGACGCTGACGTCCCTGACGCCTCAAGCGGTCGCGTGGTCTCCGCCGGTCGCGATGGGACCAAGGCGCCCACTGAGTGTCGGTCTGGCTCTCTGCCAAGAAGCGCAAGCCCAGCAGCATGCCTTTGACGGAGCTCTTCCTGAAAACCGGGGGAATGGTCGGTTCCGGATGGTCGAAGGTCGGCTGCGGATTTGAAGAGGATCGGTTTGGGCCTGGGAGAATCAGAATCCGATATGAGATGTTGTTTGTCGCTTCATGTTGAGATGAGAGGCAAACTATGGATGAGAGGAGCAGCATTCTGAACATACTCCATCTTTCAGAGATCCCCCCATAAAGGGGGAGTTTTCCTGTCGACAGGACACACCATCAGCGCCTAAAGAAAAACAATCCTCTGGCTACTGCAGTGCACCCGAGGTGCCAAGCAAAGCACCACTCGAAATCACGAAACATGCCGACACCCACCACCTGAAGCCTATAGCGGTCATCAAGGTTGTCTTATTCTATCACGGCCAAGCGTCAAGGCTTTCAAGATGTCCGTGTTCGCCCCGGAGCCTTGTCCGTGCTTCACCTGCTTTGCCCACCATTTATCCACATCATCCGAACCCACGAAATTCATCACCTGCAGCAGGGCAGTGTCGGCCGACCAGTCAGGTCACATGGTGCGGAGCTGAGCCGGCTCCGCACGAGGGCGGGCGTTCGAATAGGAGGCGGGCCGAAGAGCCGAAGTGGGCACATCTGGCTGGTCAAACGTGCTGGGGCCACATCCAAAAACCTTCCAGCCCCCAAAAAAAACGAGATCAGCATGGGGCTTGCCATTCCAACCACCAGCATGCGTTTATATGCGTTTGGTTTTCAGTGATCCAAGCCCACTACCCACAGAGGGGAGGCTGCTTCCTTCAACTTCCGAGTGGTTTCTCCACCATCCGCTGGGCTGCCAAGCGCCGGCCATTCGGCACCGAACCCACGATTCGTCCAAGCGACTGGGGCGGGTGTGTGGGTGTCGCTGTTGCGACAGAAGAATAAGTTTCCTGCATGGACAATAGTTGGTTGGATAAACCTAGACTGATACAACATGTTCATTACCTTCTGGCACTACAAGGATGCATGTCACCTCCCATCTTTCAGAGGACCTCATTTTTCACTGGTCTGAATCGAAAGGCCCTGAAAACCTTCTGTTCTCACAACCGCACGGCTACACTGGTGTGCAGACTGACTTGACAAACCTCCTGGGGGGGTTCCACGGCCTATCATCCCGCTCGACCCAGCGCCCTTTGGGATGTCATATTCCCACCAGTGCAGGCCAGTGACCATGTACAAGGGAGCAAACGAATCCGAGAGTGATCGGAGTTGCGGCGAAATGCCATCATACAAACACTTCACGACGTGCCTCGGGAGGAGGACCGAATGGGTGGGCCTGGCCTCTTACCCACTCGGCCGAGATGGAAGCCGTTCTCTGTCGCTTGGTTTCGACATCGCCTCCGGAACATGTGGTTGCTTCTACTGTTGCTTCAGTCCAAAACAGGGGCTTCCACCCTGAAACCTGGCACTGCCGGACCATTTCTCGAGCTAACTTCGGTTGAGAACGCAGGGGGTCTGTTTTGAGTGGAATCTCCGGTGGGGATGAGAAAGGCCGGGATCAGCTGGGTGTGTGGTGTTGACTCTTGAGGAAGTTCATCTCCATACCGCACCCTAGGCCTCCAGTCGTACAAGTACCTTCTGAGAAGGTGGGACTGGGGTGGGTGCCAGGAGGGTCCAAATCCCTTCTGAGGAGGTACTTGGAGGCGTAGGGGCAAGGAACTTTTGTGAATTGAATCTGTGGTCTACATCAACAGACATATGCGTGATTACATATGGCATCATATGGCAAGTGGCCATGGCCGGCAGTTCTTTCACGCCAATGGGTCCTAACATGTCCAATACCATCGCTAGCATCGCAGAAAACGCCGAATGTACTAATTAAACACTAATTTGCTATCGTGTTTCAATGAGACTCCTCTCTTTGGCCATCAGTTGTCCGAAGTTCATGTCCCATGTCGCCTTTTTTGGGGGGCGCTTGGATCTCGCACCGGGTGTCACACCTCGCCGTGTGGCCCGCCGGCCACGTAGGACCAAGGAACTCTGCAGCCTCCTTGTCAGCGTCTTCTCCTCGATGGATGGCCTCGCGTCTTCGCCCGCCGGACCGAGTCCCACCGCACGAGACCGAGCTGAAACAAAGAGGCGCTTTCCACAAGGCCATAAGCCAATGACATATGGTTGTGTTGGGAACCCGCCTCCAACCAAGAGTTCAGGATAGCTCCTGGTTAATCACCAGAAGGGGAGGGATACCCAAAAATGATACTGCGACTCATCCCCAAACACTCCGTCTACATCAAGTGTGCCTACACTGGGCTAATTTCAAGGCACAATGTAAGTACTCTCCAAACAGCATCACGTACCTGTACAGGAATCTTTGGTCACGGTCCAGGAAGTTGTTGCAGCTGTGCTGGGACCACAAGAAATCCATAGAAACATCCTTTCATGGAGTCCGCCATGTGATCATCAGGAGCTGTGCGGCCTCAGGTGCCGTGCAGCCCCACACCGCTCAGCCTAGTTGGTTGTGACCAGTCGTGCCGATCACTGCCTTGGTCAAACCTTGAAGCCCTGCGGGTAAGCTCTTCCCAGTCCAAGGCACATTTTGCCAAACAAAAAACAATACGTGATGGACACATGCAAGAAACATACATACACACACAAACAAACAAACAAACAAACAAACAAACAAACAAACAAACAAACA